>CM077243.1:7439078-7489078 GCA_039654775.1 Spinibarbus caldwelli
TAAACAACATAGCAACTTCCTTTTTAAAAGTGGCTAGACCTATTTGTTTTCCTCTCTTAACTATATTTGGCTTGTTGCATTTTTAATATTTGTACTTTTGCATTGCTTTTCCCCTGCTGTATCAGAACAGTCCTGCGACTCATTTATGGGTCGTGACCCACCAGTTGAGAACAACTGACACTTTCGCATTCACATTCTGTTTTGTTTCATACCACAGCAATGTTGTATTACGTGTTTAGAAAGACGATCTCAAAGTTTCCATAAACAATAGGGAATAATAAAAGGTTAGAATTTAAAAAAGGTAAAATACCTACTGTTGCCACGTTACTGCGTCAACCACAGAACCACCGTTTTTCATAAACCTGTGAAAGAGAGAGAAAAAAGTATTAAAGTATTATCACTACCAGTATATATCATTATGGTTAAAGTTATATGGAAGGTTATTATTATAGCATTGGAAAAACAGTCTGCTCCGCCATCATAAATGACTCTTACACAGAAGAACTATTAGCCAAACACACACGGCTGCATGGCTAACAGGAGGTGTCTGTTTATTTCGCCGCTGACACTGATCTCTCATGCTGTGAGTAAATTTGTGCGGAGAGGAGTTTACCAGGGAGCTGAGTAATCTTAATCAAACGAGGGAACAAAACTCCTTATAGGGAGCAAAGTTTCTAAACAGTTGTTCGTGTGACGGCAGTTTCTTCACACAGAAAAACAGCGACCACTCTTTTCTCTCCAAAACTCCATGCCGTCCCATAATTCTCCTCTCGTCTCCCTCTCTTTCCCTCTGTCTGTCCGCCGAGTTAAAACTGTATTTATCATTTCCATCCGAACGAGACTGGTAGCAGCAAGGGGTGGCGTCTCGTTCTGAGGAAGACCTTCGACAAAGCACTTGTGGTTGTAATACCAATTTTCATTTCAGCCTGCCAAAGTTATGACTGCTCAAAAGCCCCCGCAGGAAAACGCTAGGCGGCTTATGGCAGAAAGTAAAGGGGCACACCTAAACTACACAATACAAATCACACAGGATGCCAAAAATATGACAGATAGTCAAAGAGCTGAGAATTTTCAGCCTGCTTGTCGGTCCAGGTTTTCCTTCTTGAAATATAATTTACTTGAGAAGCAACATTGCATAAGATATTGAGGCTTCTTGTTAGTGGTTGGCGATATGACCAAAATAGTACATCACGATATGAGTAATTTTATTTCACAATCAAAATATAGTTGTTACAATTTTTAGATGACATTGAAATTTCACAATTATGCATTCTAGACAATAACTAATACAAATAAAAAGATCCCAAGCTTACTGAAGACAAGTAAACAATTAGTAATTAAACAACACATCAACTAACTACAAGCAAAATTTGTAGTTGTTTTTTCTTTTTTGAAGCCTAAATTCCGTTACAAGTAATAAAATTAACTTAGCTTCCATAGCAATCAGTTATTTTTTACTATTTTAAAATGTAAGAAATAAAAACATATATGTTTATATAACTGTCAGAATGTAAAAAAATTATAAATATCAGTAAAGCGAAGTAAATACATGTAAATTGATTTAAATATAATAGTATTATTATTGTTATATAATATTATTAATATATTTAAAATATTTTTAATACATTTAAACAGATAACAATTATGTACTACTACTGGTATGACTACTACTACTTACTGAGAAAATTAGAACATTAGTTTATCCAAAAACAAAACTTCATCCAACAAATTTTGCTTGACAGTCAAAATTAAATATATAAAGACATTAATATATTTAAATAATGATTACAAAACTGAATTTCTGCTGTGAATGACTAAATTCTAATTTTTTTTCTAATTTTGGGAGCTGTGTGTGTTTGTCCTCCTATCATTCTTGTTGATTCTGGTTGGTTGTGTGTGTGTGTGAGTGTGTGTGTGTGTGTGTGTGTGTGTGAGAAGGTGTAGACAGGGCCTAGTAAGCCGCTGGTTGCAAGAATGAGGAAGCTCTGGTCAGGCACTGACAGATTTATTTCTGGCTCTGTCACACTGTAATTACAACCAATTAGTATCCACTCACAAAAGCCATTATTCTACAAAACCAGTTTTTGAAGAACAGCACAAAAGCACAAACAATGTTAAACGAACACTCACAAATGAATTCCAGAGGTATTTATCCCAGACGTCAATAAAAGACCAGAATTGGAAAAATGTGGTCTTAATACTAAGCACATCAACACTGGCACTGCTTTAATAAGCTCCTGTCATAAAAAATATATGTGTTTAGAAGCATAAGGCTGGCAGTGTTGCTCAAACCTTTTTAAAACCACACACTGAATGACTGAGACAAGATTCTCCTTTTGAAAGGGAATTTAAAGGGAATTCAGTCATGGGTTTTCGATTATTCATTTGTTTTTAATTAGAAATGGTTGATGTTTGAGATGTTCATTTCTGTTAGCACTTTTTGAACATCCTTATTCTTCCGCATTGTAATTCACAAACAAATGACTCCTATGAATCATTCAGAAAGACTCACTCACTGAATCCATCCAAATGGTTCTTGATTTACCGACTGCAAGTTATTAGTTCTATAATGTCTTACTGGAAATAAAAACTGATACTATGTTGCTCAAAATTAAAAGCTGCAGTATTGAAGTCTCTGTGCTGTAGTAGGAGAGAGTGGGAGGAACGAGTAACACGCAGGTGGAACATTGCTCTGTCACGCCATTAATAGAGTGACACTTTATTTATCTGACGGTGAGTTTCAATGGTGCTACAGGCCCCTGGACTAACAGTCCACATGGAGCAACATAAACACGACTCAGCTATGTGCTCCTCCAGGCAGGCGGACAGTACTGCGCTTTCTTAAACAATGTGCTTTGGAGATCTCCTATACGAGCCATTAAAATGAGTCCAACATCAGATAAGCCTTTCTGCAAACACCATGCCATAACCCGTCATGACGCCTTTCCACACTGAAAGTGCAAAACGCCACAGCCATTCAGAAACCTATTTGAGACTCCCATTAGTAGTTGTCATATCAGACCAATGCTCATCTACATACAGTTAAACTGCTTAAATTACCAGCATGAATATTGCTAAACTGTCCATTAAAAAAAAAAAAAAAAAAACCAACAGCCTTTACATTACAGCCTAGAACCATTATTTGCTACTTGCTGAGTAAAAATGATTTCATCTGCATTACTATTCAAAATTTTGGGGTCAGTATTTTTTCTCTTAAGCTCACCAAGGCTATATTTGTTTGATCAAAAAATAGAATATTGAATCCTGAATAGAATATTACTGTAAAAACAGTAATATTATTAAATATTATTATAATTTAAAGTAACCAATTTCTATTTAATATATTTTAAAATGTAATTTATTCCTGTCATGCAAAGCTGAATTTTCAGCATCATTACTCCAGTCTTCAGCGTCACATGATCCTTCAGAAATCATTTTAATATGCTGATTTGCTGCTCAAGAAACATTTATTATTATCAATGTAGAAAAAAAGTTGTGCTGCATAATATTTTTGTGGAAACTGATACATTTGTTCAGGATTCTTTGATGAATAGAAAGTTATAAAACAGCACTTATTTGAAATAGAAATATTTGTAATATAATAAATGTCTTTACTGTCACTTTTGTTTAATTAAATGAAAAGCATGAAAAGAAATTTCTCCAAAAAAAGAAAAAAACCTAACCCTAAACTTTTAAATAGTTGTGTATATTTTTACACATTTTTTCAGACGAGAAAATATGTAAACTGTAAATGCATACATACTGAAGGCTTCAAAGCTAACAACTCTAATTTTCATATTCATAAAAACATCAGATGTGTTAAATGAAGTTGAAAGTACAATATATCTGACAGCATTATCTAAATAGCAAAAAATGATTAGATAAACACTCAAGACACCTGTGGGGTTTCCTGCACAGTTCTGCAGGAACAGATTCAGTTTATAATTTATCACTCTCCACATACTGTCAAACATATAAATAAGTGCATGCAGGGAGGCCATACTATTTCTGAAGAAACGACAGAGACACTCACCCATCTAGTAACAGGATTGCGTTTTTTCTAGGACGGCCGATGTTGGGCCCGTAGAGGTTTGCTCGGCTGTAGAAACGCACCGACTGCAATAACGTCTTCAGAAGAGAGTAATCCTGAGCCAGACGAGAGCTGTTGACTGATCGGGCAGCCATTGTACGATAACTGTTGGGCTCTGTGAGGGGAAATAAAGAAAAATAATGAATGATAAGACTGGAAAAGTTTGGATCAGTATGATTATTTTAATGGTTTTGAAAGTCTCCAATTCTCACCAAGGCTGCACATATTTGATAATATAAAATACAGAAAAAAATAATATTGTGAAGTATTTGTACAATTTAAAATACCTGTTATCTATTTGAATAAATAAAAATGTAATTTATTCCTGTGATGGCAATGTTCAATTTTAGATGGTCATTACTCCAGCCTGTCAGAATGTCAGTTTTGATCAATTTAATGCATCCTTGCACAATAGAAATTATATATATATATATATATATATATATATATATATATATATATACACATATATACACACACACACACATATACCCCCCCCACATAACAATCATGGTCAATAGTATGGAAAACAGCTGTGTGAAGATCCTTCATAAATTATTCTCATGTGTTTCGGGTGAGCTATCCCTTTAAGACTTCTGAAGCAACCTGACACCCAATCACAAGCGAATATGCAAACTGCCTTTGAATTACGACCTATATTGTGGTCAGCACTTTGTAAACTATTTAAACAAGGCAACACTTTGGGAGGTGCACACTTGAAATCACAGCGAGGACGTTATAGAAGTCAAGTGGCGAACTTTATAAACATCACAGCCTGTGTGAGTGTGTGTTTGTGTCTGGGATAGAAACACAGAGATGCTGAGCTGTAGTGTCAATACAGTACCGGGCCAGGCAGAGGCCAGTGGAAAATATGAGGCATTATTATTATCCATTAAAATATTATACTATCATTTAGAAAAAACAAAAATAACACATAGTCATGAAATACAATCATCAAATAAATCATCACAGTGCCCGTGCATCCACTCACAGCTGAAAATATTTCTCTTCGTTTCATTTGGACACTTTGTTCGCTTGAAAGTGTTTGTTTTTGAATTAACAGCTCTGTAAAATCTGATTTAGTAACAGCTTTTAAACATTCAAATGGCTGATCCAGTAATAACATGCTTTTATTAGAGTTAGTAAAATGAAAAGAGTCTGCTGAAAGGATAACTTCTTAACTGGTATTACGTGACTGGTATTAAATTCTGATATTTTCATATTAATTACATTTTACATTCAATACAAGCTTGTGCTTCTTCCTTTATCTCGTATGACAGTCTCCGAGTGAAAGCAGCGATCTGTATGCCTGCAGTTTTTCTATGCAAACAGCTAGTAAAGTTTTGACACATGCAAAATGTAGCCAATAAACAAACGATTAAGACAATATACGGTTTGCGTACATTCTTAAATCGGTATCTGCCATTTTTATAGGTTTAGTGTTTAGTATGGAAAGTGTGCGATACTTCACTCTACACATGCTGTCAATAACATAGCTTATATTCGGTCTAATTTTATGCAAGAAACCCATATCATCATAAGATCATAATTATTCAAGTCAAGGGTTTTACACTCTGTGCTGTTTTGATGTTTATAGAGACATTTGATACAAGGGCAACATGAATGGGGCAATTTGCAGCATGTCTGGCACAGTACAATAGATGAATGAGTGCTTAGAGCAGATTACAAAGTCACCAGGTGTCCTTTTGGATTCTGCTTTGTGAATTTGTCTCCTGACATAAGCCCTATTCGAATGGGATTCGTTTTATATGAAGAGGTGGGGTAATGTAATAATGACCAGAGCTTCCCTGTGATTTTTAAACCCATCTGAATTGCCCATCTCAGTAATTTTTACTACGTCTGTAAATAATGTTTCTATAAAAAACAACAACGACAACCACAATTCTCTATTCTCAGCTTATCCAGCTGAAACTTTTCCAGCCTGTAGGCTGTTGTACATCAAGCACTTACAAGTGTCTCAAGTGGATGGTGGTCAATGAGAAGACACCAGAAAACTAAATTTAGTTGCTGGGTGTGGATTTATGGGCCTTCTCTCAAATTTAGCATTTTTCCGTTTAAAACTCCGAGAGTGTTTCTTGCTGTAACATAAATAAATAAAAAACAAACAAACAAAAAACAGAGAGAGACTAAGGACAGTGACAAATATACTTGTTTCAGTATTTCCTATTAATCCCATCATGCTTAATATTTCCTGAATCCTCTGCAGTGAACGGGTGCCGTCAGAGTGAGAATTCAAACAACCCATAAAAACAACACAATAATCCACAAGCAATCCACATGACTCCAGTCCATCAAGTAATGTCTTATGAAATGAAAATCTGTGTTTGTAAGAAACAAATCTATCAATTCTATCTATTTCTTCTGGCCAAAATATGAGTCCATAATCTATAATAATGATTCCTCCAGTGAAAAAGTCCATCCCCTGCTGTCCTCTCACATCAAAATCCACAAAATTTTGTTTAGAACTGTTTTGCTTATAAATGGTGCTTGATCTGTCCATATTTCTCTCCTGAAGCAGCTATTTGAAGTTGTCTTAAAATGTCTTGATGGATTTGTTTCTTATAAACACATAGCTTGTGGATTATTTACATTAATTGTGGATTATTGTGATGTTTTCATCAGCTGTTTGAACTCTCATTCTGACGGCACCCATTCACTGCAGAGGATGCATTGCTGAGCAAGTGATGTAATGATAAATTTCCCCAAATCTGTTCAGATGAACAAACAAACTCATTTACATATTGGATGGCTGTGGGGGGAGGGGGTGGATCTAATTTGAAGTGTGAAGGTTTGAACCTGTAACCTTTTAGTTATACAATTGCACACAATTTAATCACTGCTTGATTGGATGGACGCTTCCTTTTTCTTTCATAAACACATGGAAGATGTACAACATTCCGTATCACAGACAGATATCATGTTGAAAATATAATTTTTGAATCTGCAACCGTAAAGACTTACCATTGCCGAGCTCCCAGGAGATGTTGTATTTTTTTCCAGCGCTGTATTTGAGCAGACTCAGAGCACTGGAGGCATTCCATGAGTTGTCAGGGTTTCTGTGCAAGGCATTCAGCCCAAAGATCAGGTGCAGTCCCGCGCAGTCGGCAAAGTTGTAAAGTTTGTCTAAAGACCTGGCTGGGAAAAAGCCAGACACAGCTGTAACATTGATACTTTCATTTTTTATCATAACAACCAATTTACATTTTAGTTTGGATTATTGTATATTGACTATATAAAATACATAACATTATACCAAATGATAAAACTAATACTACTATTCTTCTTCTTATTGATACTACATTACTACTACTGCTCTTATTATTATTATTGTTAATTATAATAAAATATAAAATATAAATTATTATTATCATCATCATCATCATCATTATTTATTTTTATTACATTTTAAAATACTTTTTAAATACTTTAAAACAAAAATACTCATGACAGGATGAATTTAGGGAAACTTTTGAACTTTTGAAGCACAGGGTAAAAGCTAACATACAAACAGAGCAGATTAAAGGAAATAAAAAACAGAAACGCATCAAAGAAAGTTTTCAAATTTTAAATCTGCCCGACAGACAGACATGATAATTCTGATTTCGCTAATGGACAGCCGTTGGCCAATGTTTGGAAATTCTATCTGTTAAGAGCAGCAAAAATAAACACAAATATTTCACCACCCTTTGAATTCATTTCCTGTGTTTAAAAGGAAGCAGATGAAACCAAGAGAGATGCACAGGGAGCCCCATCTTGTCTGTGATGAGAGATTCTGAGCTAAAGGTCATTTATAAAAAGTGGATACTCCATTATTTTAAGTTGGTAGCCACAGTAATGCCTTTATTTCAAAAGTTGAGTCTACTGTATTTTTAATTTCGAGAAGCATTTAGAATGATTTAAAAGTCTTATCTTCTACAAAGTTCCCATACTCTTTCTGTCTTTGTTTATTAAATATGTTGGCTAATTTGATTATGCTTTCAGTTACCAATAAGAGTGTAGTACAGCTTCAGGCAACACATTTTACTGTGTTTAAACCCTTTTTCACAAATTACTCACCAAAATCAGCACAGAAAATGTGAAAAAGGTTTGCAGATTCTGTCTGGGCATGGATTCAAGCAGCTAACATCATAAGCTAGTCTTGGCATTTCTGTACCGAAAAAAACCCAGTTGCTATTACATCTGTTCAGACATAAAATTCATTCGATAAATATTTTTGACTGCGGTGTAGGCAGAAGTTCTATTTCTCTCATGAGCATTTATGGATAGACGAATCAAAACAATCACAAGAATGCAACCAACAGTGCGGCTGGTAATTCAAAGACAGAAATGACCACTGGCGTGACTGCTGAACTTCAGTTTAATTGTGTAGTCATCTTTATAGCTTTCATCACAATTTAAAACATCAACACTAAAGGCAAAGTGTCATTTCTTAAATAGCCTACGTAAATACTCTAATCACATGTACAGACGTACAAAGACTCGTAAAAAGATCCAACACCCAGTTTCCCTGGGTACCAAACTATAAAAGCTGGTCTTTTAAATCAGCACTTTAAAGCAGCAGGGAAATGTTCCAATTATAGACTCGTTAAAATATTACTATAATGAGGTCAAGATTATGTTTAATTCAAACAAGCAGTCAAACACCAATGACGGACCTTTTATCACTCTTACTTAACAGGCTTTCAGACATCAAACAAATTCAGTTATATGGACTTGTTTACTAGAGTTAAAAGGCTTTAACACAGTAAGCATGCCATTATATATATTGATTTATTTATTTAGTTATTTATTTTGCAAAATATGTTGGATCACCTTGCCACGTCTATGGAGTATTGTGGGAGTTCTGCTTGTTGTGCAGCCTTTAGCACTGTGAGGTGATTAAAACGGTGCAGTATATCAAAGACAGGTGGATGGAAAGCAGGACTGTGCTGTCAGGACAGAGGAGGAAACAGATCCAGATGTGGGTTTGTTCCTCAGGTAACTCACAATCTCCCTCCTCATCGTTCTCTGGATCAGGTTGAGAACCAGCACAGGACCCAAGCTAAATGTGCTTCAATCATTTGTAGATGCAAGGCTAGTTTGTGAATTTTTGAAATATTAAGTAATATCACATGAGCAGGACTTTGTTGTTCAGCATGACTATTATTCAGTCATGTAAACACAAGGCTGGTGCAGTTTTGCAAACAAGAAGTAAAATAAGTTAATAGCCAGTAACTTTCCTTTTAAGACAATTTGACCAGTTTTCTCCAACAACAAAACGAGTTATGAAATAAACACTTCAAACAGTTGATAGATAGAAACACTTCAAACACTAGATAGACAGATAGATAGATAGATAGATAGATAGACAGATAGATAGATAGATAGACAGATAGATAGATAGATAGATAGATAGATAGATAGATAGATAGATAGATAGATAGATAGATAGATAGATCACAGATAGAGACGATAGAATGATAGATAGAACAATGTTACTGTTTTCACACAGTTACTACTGTGCAGTAGTGTGCATTTATTTCTTTAAGGAGTAAATCCCATTGATAGAACAGCTAGTTTTCCTAAAACAGCTAGTTTGATCAGTTCCATATTGCTGAGCTACAGTAATAAGGTAATTAGTGTGTAAGCAGCATCCTGAGCCAAACACTCCCTAGAGCTCTGGACAGACGAAGAACAAGTATTTCCAGAGACCTCAGCTCTTTCGCTCTTTCTTTCTTTATTTATCCCTCACTTTCTCTGGTTCTCTCATCCTCCCTGTTTTTTGACTGTTTTACTTCTTATTAGTGGTAAATTTAAATATTGACAAGTGTCGAAAAGACAAAGCCTGCTTAGGACTAGAAAATAATGTTGTTGATTTTGGACAACCGTGAAGCTTTTCTCGCAGGTTAGCCTGCCACCTGTAATTCATTCTTTATCGGTAAAATTACAATAGGAATAAATCAGTAATATAGGATAACATGCTTACATGTTTTTATTATTTTACTTGCACAAAGAGCCTAAACTTCCAAGATCACATCTCATGTTTTGAATTAGATTTTAGTTTAGTAAAATGTAAAGCATTTAATCTCCAATTCTGTGTCACACAACACACACATGCAGTTTGTAAGTGAAACAACAGCAGACTCATGCTGATGCGTTTCCAATGCATAACAGAAAAGGGAGTCCATATAGAAAACAAAGCAATTTCTTTAATTACTACATTAAAGGAATAGTTTACCTAAAAAATCTCACACTCAAGTTGCTCCAAACCTGTATGAGTTTCTTTCTTCTGTTGAGCACAAAAGAAGATATTTTAATGAATGTTGATGGCAGCCAATGACTTCCGTAGTATTTTTTCATAGAAGTCACAATATCAAAATATCTTTCAACAGAAAAAAGAAAAGTGTAAATGATGACAGAATTTTATTTTTGGGTGAACGATCCCTTTAAGTATTTCTATTAACAGCCTTAAAATTCAAGTTCAAGTTCAAGTTGAGCTTTATTGTCATTCTGCCACATGTGTGGACATATAGTGGAACGAAATGTCTTGCCTCGCAGGACCACGGTGCTACATACTAGTTAAGCATAAGATAAACATACAACAATGCAAATATAGGAAAAACAATAGAGCTATACAACAGTTTAACCATCTGACTATACATATACTATAAATACCATAACTACTATACCTAGTTGACTACAATACACAAACTGAGAGTGTACAAGAACTTTACATAAATACTGTACATGATATTGTGCTAAAGAGATATTTGTACATGAAAATGTGCAGAAAAATATATATTTTGTACATTAAATTGATCAGAAGAGAGGTTTTGTGGGAAGCAGCGCATAGTGCAAAAAGATTTAGTAGTGCAATGCTCAAGTAAACATATTATTTTGTAGTGCAATGTTCAAGTAAACATATTATCTTATTGAGTCTTTGTAGCAGGGAGTGTTTATAGAAAGTGTCTAGTGTGCATATAATGGGACGAGTGCGTTACTACAGGTGGTTTGCATAGCCCACTCACCTGTGTGTAGCACACTCAGAATTGCACTTAGGAAAATTGTCAATAGTTATTTATGAGTTGGGGCGCTGTGAGGTGTTCCTGAAGTCCATCACAACCTCTTTTGTCTTACCCACATTGAGGGACAGGTTGTTAGCACCACACCATTCAGCCAACTGTGCCACTTCCTCTCTGTAGTGCGTTTCATCATTGTTGCTGATGAGGCCTACCACAGTTGTGTCATCAGCAAACTTGATGATGTGGTTGGAGCTGGACTTGGCAGTGCAGTCGTGAATCAGCAGCGTGAAGAGCAGCGGGCTGAGCACACAGCCTTGTGGGGCACCTGTGCTCAGTGTGGTAGTGCTGGAGGTGTTGCGGCCGACACGGACTGACTGAGGTCTTGCAGTTAAAAAGTCCAGGATCCAGTTACAGAGGGAGGTGTTAAGGCCCAGCAGGTTTAGTTTGTGGATGAGCTGTTGTGGGATTATTGTGTTGAATGCTGAGCTGAAGTCGATGAACAGCATTCTTACATAAGAATCTTTCTGTTACAGGTGAGTCGGAGCTAGGTGGAGAGTGGTGGATATTGCATCGTCCGTGGAACGGTTTGGACGGTATGCAAACTGGAATGGGTCCAGCGTGTTTGGGAGACTGGACTTGATGTGATGCATGACTAACCTCTCAAAGCACTTCATCATGATTGGGGTCAGTGCTATGGGACGATAGTTATTCAGCCAGGACACATGTGACTTCTTTGGTACTGGGATTATGGAGGTGGATTTGAGACACGTGGGGACGACTGCCTGGCTCAGCGAGGTGTTGAAGATGTCTGTTAGGACATCCGTCAGCTGTGCAGCACAGTCTCTCAGTACATGTCCAGGTATGTTGTCAGGGCCTGCAGCCTTTCGTGGGTTAATCCTGGATAGGGTCTTCCTTACATCGGCTGGGGAGAGACAGAGTACCTGGTCGTCTGGAGATGTGGGTAGTTTCTGTGCAGCTGTGTCGTTCTGTATCTCAAATCATGAGTAGAAGTGGTTGAGTGCCTCTGGTAGGGATATGTCATCGTCACTGGCCTGTGGCAGGGGCTTGTAATCAGTGATGGTCTGAATGGCTTGCCACAGGGTCCGAGTGTCTTTACTGTTGCTGAAGTTGTTGTTGATTTTTTTAGCATACTGATGTTTTGCCTTCTTGATGCCATGAGACAGATTGGCTCTTGCTGTTTTGAGGGCTGCTTCATCTCCTGATCTGAATGCTTCATCTCTGGTCTTTAGCAGCCGACGAACCTCTGCTGTCGTCCATGGCTTCTGGTTGGCACGTGTGGTGATGGTCTTGGTGACTGTCACATCATCTATGCACTTTTTGATGTAAGCAGTCACAGTTTCAGTGTACTCCTGCAGGTCTGTGTGGTTGTTGTAGGTGGCCGCCTCTTTAAACATGTTCCAGTCTGTGTCCTGGAAGCAGTCCTGCAGTGCTGAGATGGCATTGTCTGGCCATACCGTGATCTGCTTTTGAACCAGTTTGGCAAGTTTGAGAAGTGGTCTGTATGCTGGGATTAGCATAACAGAGATGTGGTCCGAGTACCCGAGGTGGGGGCGGGGTTCAGCTTTGTATGAGTTTTTCGCTGCTGTGTAAACAAAGTCCAGTGTGTTATTTCCCCTTGTTGCAAAGTTCACATGTTGGTAGAACTTTGGCAAAACTGTCTTTAGATTTGCGTGGTTGAAGTCACCCCGGCTATGATGAAAAAGCCATCAGGGTTATTTGTTTGTTGTTCGCTGATGGCGCTGTACAGTTCACGAAGCGCGTCCTTAGCGTTTGCACACGGGGGAATGTAAACCGCGACAATAACAATGGCCGTGAATTCCCACGGCAGATAGAACGGTCGACACTTCACAACCATAAACTCCACTAGCGACGAACAGTATTTTGATACTACCGCAGCATTGTTACACCATTCTTTGTTGACATACACACACAAGCCTCCCCCGCGAGTCTTACCAGACAGTGATGAGTCTTTGTCCGCTCGGTAGCAGGTTAGCCCGTGCAGCTGAATGGCGGAGTCCGGGATGTTGTCCTTTAGCCATGTTTCAGTGAAAATAAACACACAACAATCCCTTGCCTCATGCTGTGTAGATCGACTGAGTTGAATTAAGTCCAGTTTGTTTTCCAGAGAGCGAACGTTTGAGAGCATGAGTGTTGGAAGAGCCGGTCTTGTGGGGTTAGCCCTCAGCCTACCTCGTATACCTCCGCGCTTACAGCGCTTCCGTCCTCTCTCACACCGCTTGCGACGCTGCCTTGTGCGGGTAGCGTCAGTAGGCGAGGTCGCGGTTTCGAGGTCCGGCTTCAGCAGTAAACAAAGGCCTCGTAGCTTCTCAGTAGCCACCAGCGAGAGTTGGTGCTTATATGCGTTGCCGATATCCAAAAGACTTTGGCGATCATAGATGAGTTTTGGAGTGATTTCCTTATGAATTAGCGGTAAACTGACACTATTTGGAGACGAACAGACGACATTAAAAGACATAAAAGCACCGTCTTTGGGACCCGGAGTAGCCGCTGCATCTGACCGCGCTGCCATCTTGGATCGATCGAAATTGAGGAATATCATAAACTAAAATGCCATGAAACCTAATTTAAATAAGGAGCAGGTACAATTTTTTAATCCAAATGGTAATTAATCTACACAGAACAAAACCAAACTGGTTAAATTTTCTTGTTTTCATCAGATTTATTGAAGAGAAAGTGTTTGTGTGCCTGTTACTGTGTTTGTAACTTGCATCCAGCACCACAGATGTCTATTTTTTAATGGACCTCATTCATGATACACAAGCAGAATATTTTTTTGGAAATTGTTTATAATGACGTTCCGATGTAAATTTTTGAGTTCATGAAAGTTCATGCATTTTTAAAATGTCAATAATTACACCTGCTCCCAACCACGTATAAATGGTGATTAAAACATCCAAATGTCTTGTGTTCTTTTAGACACTATAACACCATAAAAATAATTAGTCAAATGTGAAAATAAATTTCACTGATAGAAAAAAATTATTGAAAACTGTGTTGTCTGTTATTTTTTTATTATTATACATCTGAGAGCCAATGGAATTTGTCTGCAAGCTTAACGATTTTGTTAATAAAATAATACTGAACAATATTTTGGGCCAAGCATTTATGCAATCTACTGCCAAACCTGTGTAGGGAGTCCAGAAGGTCCTACAGCATTCCTATACATGTGCTTCACCCCATTAATTAATGGGTGGAAATTATACTAATTGTGAATGAAATTCCACGTGTGTTCCATTTAAGAATGTGTAAAATACACACTTTTATCTATCAAATCTGAGATTTATGAAGCGTTTTTTTCAGGAAGGCCTATTTTATGCACAATTTCCTGCACATTTTTTGCATATATTTCTGCACGTATCATGAATGCGGCACAATGAGTGAGTAGTGCATTTCAATAAAAATCTACTAGCACCTCTGCTACACAGCACTGCACAGCTTAGCTAGTGTGAATACCATAGTTTGTTAATATGGGTGCCAAAATAAATATGCACCACAAACACTGCTTTCGTGTGCTGTGTGAAACAGGCCTTAGTTTCAAAATGCTGCCAAGGAGCTCTTCAATAACTTTGGCTAATGTAGTGCAACTATGAGTATGAAAGCATGGATGTATTTAAAAAATTGGTGCCTTTGAACTCTCTTGGAGTCGACTGTGTGAACTTTTGTAGCAAGTTCAGCAACTGCTGAACCCAATGAGTAGAACTAAAGTGCCGGATCCCCCCTCTCCCAATGTAATGGAAACAGAAAGGGGTCTGGATATTGTCAGGGTAGCTATCTGATCACAGACATAAGACTCCCATAACAAGCTGGACTGCACCAGAGCGCTACGGCTCATTTCTGAGCCAGCTTACTTCCATTTATGACACGTGATTACCTACAGCAACTATCAGGACATGTACACCCAAAATCCCAAAAAGAGATCAAAGCACTTCCATACCAGGAAAACATCTCTAAATCCATGTCTATAGGGCTCTTTCCACAGAAGTTGTTTTCAAGAGGGGGGAACAACTACGAGAAGTAAACTGCATGTTTTTTATCTTATAAACAAGCTATATAGTAAAGTCCAAAAGTCTAAGTAAAAATGTGTCTATTTTTTTTATATCTCCCTCATTTATATTTTGATTGTGCAATGCAGCATCAGATGTTTGGACCCCTCTATATGTTTAAAAGAAACTATACGTGGCCCATTTCTTAAAATAAATTTTAAAAAAGCCAGATTGCTTTTATAATCATATGCCACATGTACATGCTGTTCACATTCCTCACCATGTAATCAATTCTAATTGCACGCAAGCCCCTCTCACAGAATCCCATTACATGGGATGCAATTACATTAATTACATGGGATGCATTCTTCAGCGTTCATATCAAAAGGACAGTGGAGAAGTCATGTGGGCTCATGTTACACCTAAACAAAGGAAATGTACACTTGTACACTACTGAACACTTCAGAGCAAATGATGAAGCTGCTTTTAAGTGAGATGTGCCAAAAGAGCAAAGCAAACAAATTTAGCTAAGTGGATTTTGATTATACAGTAAAGATAACCAGATAAGTGATAGCACAAATTCTGTGTGCTGTAAATAAAAAAAACTTGTCTGCTTTAACAACTAAAATATTCATTTAGTAAGTATATTTTCTATAAACGTTGGTTAAGTCTATCTGAAATCTGAAACACATGACAAATTAATAACTTATTTATAACAATGCACATATAGTGACATCTTTAACAACAGAAGTAATTCTTAAAATAATTACCAAAGAGTATTTTCCAATATGATCAGAGCCATACAGTCTTAATTGGAAATGGCAGAACCTTTAACATCAATGGAATCTTTCCATTGCACAAAAGGTTCTTTATAGAGGAAAAAAGGTTCTTTGGAGATCCCAAAATGGTTCTTCTGGAATCAATGCGAAAATCCCATTTTGAAACCTTTGTTTTTAAGAGTGTACTTTGCAGGCATTAAAACTAATCAAGGGTTTACAACAAAACCAGCTAATTTACAAGTAAGCTAAAAACAAAATGCAGGGAGTTGAATGAATCATTCGCTTTTAATTTGTTAATTTAGCTACATGAACCATCAGAACACACCAATCCACTAGAATTTATCTGACTTTCCAATGCGATTTGGATTCATCCCAATGACTCAAATCTTTTGAATCAGTTCACCCCAAAATTCATTCAGATTAGCTGATCGATTCGTTGAGTGATTTTCCATTTTACATCGTTACTCCAGTTGGTAGCGACAAGTAAGTGCATTATATTGTAATATGAGCTCATTAAAACACACACACAAAAAAAATCAAAACAATTTTTTAAATTAAAAAACTCCTAAAAGAGTTTGCATCATACTGTACACCTTTTTCCTACAATTGACAACAAAATAAACCATAGAAAAACAAAAATAACCTAAATCATTTAACAAAATCCTTACCTCATTTTAATTACGTATGGTCATTGCAAAATGCACTTATGGTTAACGAAATATGAATCAGTGCATAGAAGTGAATGAGAATGATTCGTTCACCTAAGATCTGTAAACCACTGAGTGAAAACAGAAGACCATCATTCATTCAAGCATGTGCTATTGCTTCCTAGACATAGTTTAGTCGATACAGCCACAGACCAGTTACATTTCTTCATATGGTGCAAAAAATTAGTTATCATTGGTTTCACGTGGCATGTTAAGCTCTCAGTGTTGCTAAACTGTGAGAGAGATTTCCAGTCATTGGAAGTTAATGCTATTATTTAGCTTATTTTAATTCCCAACTCTCTTTAAAGCAATTTCAAGTTTAATTGTTCAATTGCAGTGGAAAAATAACCATGGCTAATTATGACTAATGACTACGGATACCGGACAAATCCTCGGTTTCTGAAGAGGACGGATACTATCCCGACCCTCCATCAACGCTCCTTTTGAGCAAAAGAAAACACCCCATCACGACGTGCATTACTTAGAGCTCATTTTTATAGGCGCAAGCTTTTAAACCATTACAATGGTGACCTTCTAAGTAACTAAAACGTTAAACAACAAGTAATATGCTGTTAAATCATAATGAATGGCTTCTGAACTCACTTTCCTTTCAATTTTTCAACCACACAAGCTTTCTGTTATTCCAACAATTAGGAGTAAGACTCAATCCCACCGCACATCAGTTTTAGGAGGGATGGGTTTGAGGCATTTCAGAGACCCCCATCAAAGCGTTCCCGTGATGTACGACAGGCTTCCCTTCAAAATAAGTGCTAGGAAAAGGGGTGAAAATATGGTTTCAATAGACGGGCTATGCCTGTGGTAGTCTGTAGCACACGGTACGCATCACACAAACCCAAGTGCACTCGTGTTTATAAATAGAGAATTACACCGAGACCCTAGTTTGATAGGGCTCGATACACACTCAAAACCGCTCAGGTCAAACCACTTTTGTGTTTGGGAAGAATGCAAACTATGAAGACACCTGTTTTTAATTCAATATGGCTAGCTGGGACTGCATACGTAGCTATCTATCTGCTTTACGTCTCGGTTCTTATTAGGCATCGATAAGTATGTAAGTTGCGCACAGAAGGCCACATTATTTAGTGTGGCTGTGTTTGTGTGCATACGCACACATACATGCGTGAGTATATACATGTCTGTGCGTGTGTGTGTGCATGTGTCTGGCCATGTGGTTGGCAGTGAAGGAGAGCAAGAGCTGACTGATATGTTAACATCTCAGAACACACTCTGGTGTATAAACATCCACACACGTTTGTGTACACTAATTAATCTTCCCCGTGAGGCTGCCTCATGCACAAGCACATGGTTCGGGCAGTGCAGGACTGCCGCGCTGGACTTTGATTTCCTGCTAGTGTCAACAGTCCTGGGTGCAGGACTGATTGGAGCTACATTTGATGAATTCAAAGACGAGCGTGTGTGCCAAATTACATCAACCGCTTTAAAATGTCTTATATAAGATCCAAATTCAAACCAAAACCACTTGTGGGGGCAAAGTTGACAAAGAGACTGTACCAAGAGTTTCTAAACATGTCCTTCAAGTATTAGTGTTGAAATGCATTATTGTGACATGAAATCAGACCTGCGATAAGAATCATAAGTTGAAACCTAAAAATGTAAATATCTTGTCTTCCAATTTGAATCTTTCACAGTGAATTTTTTTTTTTTCTAAGATGTGAAATACTTTTACTGCCTTCAAGCCCTTTTGGAAAGTTTGCACTTATGAACTTAAAAGTCATATATACCGTATACTTTGGGGTTGGAGAGATTTGAAAATGTTTTTGAAAAAGTCTCACCAAGACTTCATTTATTTGATAAAAAAAAAAAAAAATAATAATATTGTAAAACATTATTAACATATTTTTATAAGAAAATATTATTATTTTAAAATATCTCTTCTATTTTAATATATTTCACAATGTAATTTATTCCTGTGATGGCAAAGCTTAATTTTCAGCAGTTATTATTCCAGTCTTCAGTGTCACATGATCATTCTAATATGCTGACTTGGTGCTCAATTAACATTTCAACAGTTGTGCTGCTTAATATTTTTGTGGAAATCATAATACTTTTTTTTTTTTAGGATTCTTTGATGAGAAAAGAACAGCATTTATTTGAAATAGAAATATTTTGTCACATGAAAAACATTTTTACTGTCACTTTTGGTCAATAAATTCTTACGTATTAGAATATATAATTTCAATCAAAATTTCAATGCCAAAAAAGATGGGGAAGATTGTTTGCATATACAAAGATGTGCTTGATTCCCCTCACAGACATGGAGAGCCTTTCACTGTCAGCATAGGGTCAAATTTTGTTTCTAGCTTGGTGGAAATGGAATGAAGTGTGACAGTTTGTTTTGTTATGTGCCATTTGAACATTTAAACTGCAGTTGTGAAAATGGTGACAGAGTGAGACCAATTCATTCAATTCTTTTTAATGAATCAGATCAAGCAAAATCTATTTGAAGTGAATCGGTTCAAAACTCTGATTTAAAAATAAATTTTTCATTTTTTACCTGTTCGGTATATAGATACAGTGCCTTGCAGAAGTATTCAAACCCCTTCATTTTTTTCATGTTTTGTTATGTTACAGCCTTATGTTAAACCGCTTTGAATTACTTTTTTTTCCACAACAATCTACACTCCACAAACCATAAGGATGATGTGAATAACAGGTTTTTAACATCTTTGCAAATTTATTAAACATAAAAAACTTAAATGATTCCATTGCATAAGTATTCAAACTCTTATCTGGGACAGTTGAAATTTAGCTCAGGAGCATTCATATTGCTTGTAGATGTTACTACACTTTGAGTGAAGTTAACCTGTGGCAAATTCAATTGAATGAGTATGATTTGGAACAGCACACACATTTTAATAAAAGGTCTAACAGCTGAAAATGCATATCACAGCAAAAACCAAGCCCTGAGGTCAAAAGAACTGCCTGTAGAGCTCAGAAACAGGTTTGCGTCAAGCCACTCATCTGGGTAAGAGTTCAGAAAAACACCTGCTGCATTGAAGGTTTACAGAATCATGTAGCCTTCATTATCCATAATGGAAGACGTTTGAAACAACTAGAACTCTTCCTAGCGCTGGCCTCCTGACCAAACTGAGCAACTGATGGAGAAGGGCCTTGTCTAGACTGGTGACCAAGATCCTGATGGTCACTTTAGTTGAGCTCCATGATAATACATGCAGATGGGAGAAACCTACAGAAGGACAAACATCACTGCAACACTCCACCGATCTGGGCTTTATGTCAGTGTGGCCAGACTCAATCTTCTCCTCAGTGAAGACACACAAAAACCCAATTTGAATTTGCAAAACAGCACCTAAAGGACCCTCAGACTCTGAGAAACAATATTCTCTGGTTTGATGAACCTCAATTCCAAGCATAATGTTTGAAGGAAACCAGCTCTGCCCATCACCTACAGAGTACCATCCCAAAAGTAAAGTGTGGTGTTAGCAGCCTCATGCTGTGGGGCTGTTTTTCAGTGGCAGGGACTGAGGGACTCATCAGAGTTGAAGAAAAGCTCAATGCACCAAAATATTGAGATAGCCTTAATGAAAACCTAGTCCAGAGCATTCAGAACCTCAGACTGGGCAGAAGGCTCACCTTCCAACAGGGCAATGACCCTAAACACACAGCAAGAGTGGCTTATAGACAACTCTGTGAATGTCCTTGACTGGCCCAGCCACAGCCTGGGATTGAACCCAATCAAATAATCAGAAAATGTGCATCTGCCCCCGTCCAACCTGACAGAACTTGAGAGGTGAAGAGGTGAGGAGAAGGATGGCAGAAAATGCTGATGAGCAAAACTTGTCACATCAAACAAAAAAGACTTGAGGCTATAAAGGTGCTTCAGCTAAGTACTGAGTTAAGGGTTTGAATACTTATGCAATGTACTTATTTCAGATTTTTTATTTT
Source organism: Spinibarbus caldwelli (assembly GCA_039654775.1). Classification (NCBI taxonomy): domain Eukaryota; kingdom Metazoa; phylum Chordata; class Actinopteri; order Cypriniformes; family Cyprinidae; genus Spinibarbus; species Spinibarbus caldwelli. Next base: position 7,459,650 of record CM077243.1, read on the forward strand.
TTATAAATTTACAAAGTTGTGACAGTTCTGTTTTTGCTTTGCCGTTATGGTGTATGGAGTGTAGATTGATGTGGGAAAAAAAAAGTAATTTAATGCAGTTTAACATAAGGCTGCAACATAACAAAACATGAAAAAAATGAAGGGGTTTGAATACTTCCGCAAGGCACTATATATATATATATATATATATATATATATATATATATATATAAACAGTATAACAAGTGTACACATGATTATGACAAAGGTAGCATATTTCATAATAACAGATCTTCAAAGAGAGAGAGAGAGTTCATCATCAGTCAGCATAATTATTGTCATCATTTGAAAGGTTTGAAGAGATTTGCATTTGTTTGCGGTGTCAGGGAGACATGATAAGTATGAGGACATATGAAGATCTGTCAAACGTTTTCTGCACAGAAATGATCAGGTGAGCATTGAAGAGCCACTGGATACAGCTATAGGCTAATCACTGCAAGTAACTGCAAAAATAATGCAAAAGCAGGTGTCTTTAGCAGTCTTTTGGCATAATAAAACAACATAATCTGATAATCATAATCTGATGCTTGACAAAAGAAACAATTACAGTATAGCACTAGAAACAACACCAAAGCCATGGGTTTGATTCCTTGGGAACCAAATTAACTAAGAAATTAACTAAAATGTATATTTTGAATGTAATGCAAGTTGTTTTGAATAAAAATGACTGCCAAATGCATAATTGTGTAATAGCTTCAAATTCAGCTTATCCAATAAGAGTCATAACCAAATACAGTAGTTTTTACAGTAGCAACTCCAATACCATCACGCCAAAAGGAAAAAGGACAACCTTGTGCTAAAGCATTTTCACAGGCCATTCTCATCTCAGGACTGAGCAGCTCCTTCACATACCTGCCAAAATGATCCTAATTACCTACTAATGCCGTAATTACACCATGATCTCTTTAAAGAGACAGCGCAGATAAGAAGGGTGAGGCACTGAAAAGCCCTTGAGCTATTTTACAGCACCTCTTCAAAGGATTTCCTTCCTCAGACAACAGAATCAGTGCGGCCCGTCCTTCACAGAAAACATACACATCGCCTGCCTTCGTCTTTCAGCTCTGTCGGAGCTACAGGAACGGTTTCATTTACACGCAAGCCACTCTCACACAAAAGGAACCCCTGTGACATGTTTGTTTGTGTTTTTCAGCTCTAAGTGACAGGATGTTTCATGAATCGTCTTTTGGCAGTAAATCATCGTCTGGGAACGTAAGCGCTTGTAATAATGCAGAGTGTATAGATGTGAGGGAAAAAAAAACATCTGTCCAGTCAGCTTAGCTGGTCCTCTCCAAATAAAACCATCTGAGGCTGAAAGAAGATGAGTAGACGGCGCTGACCTGAGACATGAAGCGTGAAGGATACAATGTACTATGCAAAATTCCCTAAATGGCAAGCAATAATTCAAAACAGCCCTCTGGTCTCAGAACAAATGCTCTTTGTGATTAAATACTGCACCGTTCAAGAACATATAATTTCAATCAAAACTTCAATGCCAAAAAAGATGGGGAAGATAGTATATGAAGATGTGCTTGTTTCGCCTCACATTTATGTCGCCAGACGTTTCACTGTCAGCATCAGGTCAAATTCAGTTTCTGGTCTAGATGGAAAAATTAAAAGTGACAGTTTGTTTTGTTATGTGCCATTTGAAATCAAAAAGGCTAGTTAAATGCAGTAGTTCAACTGCAGTAGTGAAAATGGTGATAGAGTGAGTTCAATTTATTCAGTTATAGTGAATCATCAATTTCAAGTGAATCAGTTCAAAACTTTGATTTAAAAATTAATTTTAAATATGCTTTAAGTAACTACATATGCTCAGTATTACTGTTTACTACTTGCTGTTTTTATATTGATGCACATAAATACAATCCATTAAATTGTTTTGCTTGTGTTCATTAAGTATATAAAAAACTGCTCTACTGTATTATATTTCTTGCATTAAACATTCAGAATCAATTGGCTGCAAGGGCTGTTTGGTTTAAACAGTTTTTTGATTGGAAAAAAAAATCTGACTTTTAAGACATTTTAGAGCAAATACATAAATATTGAGATATACACTTCTGTGAAGTTTTCTCAAATAAATCAAAACTTTTATTTAGCATGGATGCATGAGACTTCTACATTGTTACAAATAAAAGATATTTAAAAGTAAATTCTGTTCTTTTGAATTTTATCTTCATCAAAGAATCTTAAAGAATGGTTTGCACAAAAATATTGTGACAATAACTGTGATAATGATGAGAAATGTTTCTTGAGCAGCAAATCATCATGATTTCTGAAGGATCATGTGACAATGACTCACAGGAATAAATTACTTTTTACAATATATTTAAGCGGAAAACAGTTATTTTAAATTGTAATAATATTTCACAATATAACTATATTTACCGCATTTTTGATCAAATAAATCCAACCTTTATGATCACAAGAGACTTCTTTCAAATACAAAACTCTTACCGACACCAGGCTTAAAAATGTCAAGATATTTTATAACCCTAATCACGACCAAATTTCTTGATGCATCACATCATTTTCTAAAGAATCATAATTAACCATTGTCCATGCAAATATTTACACCCCTACTGATTACAGTTTACACAGCGTATGAGTCAAAACACCAAATCCACCACTGAGCAAAACAGACAAACCACCTGCACCAGTTATCAAATATGGAACTCGTTTTCCAGAATTATTCCTCCATATACGCAGGACATGTTAAATTGATGAGTTACTGTAATGACCCATCTCACGAGATAAGGCCCCTCAGTGCACAGTTCAGTCGCTGACCTCAACTCTGCATCAGAGGTACAGACGTAAAGAGCAGTTAGGTCTCTGTAGTAACCGTGTCTGACAGCGCTGGAATAGACTTCAGTACTGCGACGCATGTTTCCACCAGATGCTCTCTGAAAGAGCATTTTTCCAAGCATTTTACCTCAATAAATACCTTCCAAAGATACAAGCCATCAAAACATTAGTCTTGGGTTCCCATTGTAAATTCTCAAGTAGACAGATCACGCTTACCCTAGTCAAACATGTCAGGCGCCTGAAATAGACATCAGCTCGCCTGACCTCACTGCACAAGTGTAAAACGTCTGCTGAAGCTTCAAAGACAACCTAGAAGCAAAGTAATTTCGCAACTTGTTCTCACAGACCTCTATGACTCTATTTGTCTCGCTCTTTATATTCAAAAAACATTATGCAATATCAAGGGGATTCTAATTCTAATTTGTAGATACACATACTCTGAAAATTGCTGTAATTTTCACTCAGAAATTGCTAGTAAATTCCACATTTAATTACAAAGAAACAAAAAGCAACACATTAAATTAAACGTTAAAATGCATGTAAAAAATAGTTATTACATGTAAAACATACTCCAATAATCTTTGTTTTTATTATTTTTTTATAGTGTATTCACAGTGTACGCACACATTTGGGCAGATACTTAAATGTAAAATGCAAATACTTTTACATATTTACATCTTCACAAATATTTGAAAGACTGGTGAAGTCAAACTGATTTCATGAAAATACATACCTATTTTACGAGGTGGTGATTTTGTATGAATTCGTATAATGTGATCAGCACAGAAACGTATGATTTTTAGAAAAAAAGCATTAAGTTCCAACCCTAAACCTCACTGTCAGTGGGGCGTAAGCAGATCATACAAAATTCGACTGATTCGCCAAAACATTTAGAATGTTACAAATCGCCAAGAGAGTGTGTTGGACCAGGTTTAATACTCAGATTTCACTATGCAATAATATGCACTAAATAAATATATACAATAAAATATTCTTGCAGCTCAAATAGAAGACAATGGCGCTAGCAACAGTAAAGTCATGGGTTCGATTCCCAGGGAAAGCAAGAACTGCTAAAACGTAAATGTGTAGATGTCAGTTTAGATAAAAGCATCTACCAAATGCATAAATGTAAAATCTTTTTAAATATAAAATCCTGTGCATTCAATAATCTACAAACCTGAAATAATTCATCAACATTTGTCCATCTCTGAAGTTCTACATAGTGTTTCTATAGTAAAAGCTGTTCATATGTTAATATTGCACGTAACGCTGTCTATCCAGCATTATTTTTTAAGAATCTAGAATCACACTTTATGTATAAATACTTCCGAAGAGCAATGGGATCACGTGGGTGACATTGACGCTGCCATTATTAAAATGTTCAGCACTCTAAACGGCTGCTAATTGTGCTAATAACATTAGCACAATGGGGCACCAGCATGGTAGAGGTGCTCTGTTGGCCTTATGCCGTGCTCAGTCAACTGTGCTCTCCATCTGCCTTTGCTTAGAGCCGTCAGGTCTTGTCACTCAAGTTTAAAGTGAACAAAATAAAGCAAAGGGGTTTTGGTTAGCTCCTCCTGTTTTAAAGCACTCCAGTCTGCCACAGAAAACTCAATTTTACTTTTCCTCCCCATGTTCCCTAGACCAGAGCAAATTTCATTACATGTTTATGGACTTATAAAATTCCTTGCAGAATACAGCTTTCTTCACACGCGGTTTCATCAAAACTTACTGAATCTGAGGTGCGTGGAGGTCTTAGCACCGTTGTTGCAGTGCTGACATTTAGCCACATATTTTTGTTTCATCCAGTTCAGTTGAATTCAGTTCAAAGCTTGATCGATTTCAGCTTTCTAATGGTGCACCCTGAGAGGAAACAGATCAACCAATCACAAATCTGCAAATGTGGTGAAAGATCTGGGCCGCTAACCCAAAGGTTCTAGTTTCAAACCGCAGAAGGGGTATTTAAATGATTGTTCACACAAAAATGAAAACTCTGTTACACACCTTTGTGTTGTTCCAACCCTGTATGACTTTCTTTATTCTGTAGAACACAAAAAGACATATTCAACAAAATTTCCAAGCTGCTTTTTTCCATACAATGACAGTTGTTGTCACCATTCACTTTCATTGTATGGAAAAGAGTTGCTTGGGCATTCAGCTTAATAACTGTTTTTGTGTTCCATGGAAGAAATTCAGTCATAAAGCTTTGAAATGACACGAAGATGAGTACATTTTTTGGCAACTATCCATTTAAATTAATGCTTTTCATATTAAAAGTCCTTCTTAATTTTTTATTTTTTATTTTAAACTATTCCCTTGCCAAAACATCTTAAAATTCACTGCACTATACTACTGGGGGAAAATGCCATAAAGTGTTTGGGATTTTTTTTGCAGTAATTTGAATTCATGGTTTAGTCATAATATGATATAAAAATATTGTACATGCTGTTCAGAAACAGCGTTTATTCCAAATCTTTAGTGCTTTTGGAAACACCCTCAACCCTAACAAACACTCTCCTTAACACACGCACACACAAACGCACAATTGTGTTTGTATGGTTAGTCTGAGCAGCAATAGTTCTGCATTCCACATGTCAATATTCAGGCTTCTGGCAAATTCTCTGGATTTACAAATAAACAAATAGCTGGGCAGGAAAGGGAGAAATTGGAGACTGCAAATGAATTTAATTTCTTGTTCTTTCTCTTTCAACTAAAAATAGAATCCACTTTTTGTAAGTTGCATAAAATGCATACAACATTATTTGTCATCTAACAACGAGACTTTTCATGGAAAAAAAACCCCCCAGAAATGAAAGCATTTTTGGCTGTTCTGCACAGTAGATCCCAGATTTCCAAACATAAGCTTGGCATCACACTCTCTGAGAAACTATAAACAGTGTCAAAGAGCAAAACTTTGGAAATGTTTTTTGGACGGACACCTTCCTATCGTTCTTATCAATGGTAATATCTAGGAATTGTGCAATGACCTCATTTGGCCTTGGCCCACTAGTGTTTAAGCGTGATCTCAGTCTCAGACGCCACACCTACAGTCCACTCACTAATCCATATGGCAAACAAAAATATGGCAAAAGCTAGATGAAAAAAAGACCGTTACAATCTGATTGGCCGACACAACTACCAAAATTCGCATTGCACTTCTTCTGTAAAGCGCTTTGTAAACACTACTTTTAAAAGGTGTTACATAAACAAAGCTTTACTTACTTAGAGGCAGAATTAATCACTGGTTTTGCTGGAGCTGACATCAAACCTACTCCATGTTTTGTTTCTTAATGGCAAGCAGAATTGGAAAGGACATCAAAATCCACCGACATATTTGTTTAGAAGTGTTTTGTACTGTTTTCGCTTGTAAAAGGTGTTCGATCTGTGCATATTCCTCTCTTGATTCAGACTTTTTCACTGGAGAAAGCAATATTGTGGATAGAGGGCTTGTATTTTAGCAACAGTTTGCTTATGTGTGATGTCCTGGCTGCCAAATCATGGTTGTGGTTCTGGCCTCGGTACTGATCCTGGGACAGAAAAAATTACACACGAGGATTATAATCAAAAATGACCTCAGCGAGAAGCATCCGAATGATTAATGATCCCTGACCAGTATTGCAGGAGCAGAACAACTACTGACAAAGAAAATAAAAATGAATAATACCCTCTTCACAGGTGGTAACATCCAGATCTAGCCAGCTCCTCACATAATTCACAAATCTTTGGGCAGTTTTAATAAATTTCTGCAGCAGACCCACTGAGCTTGGGGTCTCTGTTCAGTGTGAACAGTCCAAGGAAGAGTTCAACAGCTGTACTATTAAAAAATACTCTAGGAGAAAAGAGTAACCTGATACACGTTGGAGTGAGAACTCAAATCAGATGAGACGTTCATGAGCCACAAATCTCTCTTGCGTCTGAAACATCACAGAACCATGCGTGACGGCGAGGAGGACAGAGCCAGCAGCCTGTGATCAGCCAGAATATGAAAATAGCAGACTGACATATACTTAGTTTCCTGCACTATGATCTGTACTGGATCAGATCTTCAAACCGAATACAAGCCTATGCTTTTTACTACTTCTATAAGTTTTGGCTCTCTTTCTATTCATGAGTTGGAACTCGATGCCACACAGGAAGAAATTCATGTCACACAAAGGAGATTCAATACTCCATTTATGAAAAGCATTTACAGTATGTTTTGCAACAAAACAATTACACTGCTTATAAATACTAAATTTTGACTAATTATGCCAATAAGTATCAATAATTTTGACTATGTATTCTATATATTATGTAAAATACATTTTGTCTGATTAGAAATATATCTCTAAACTAAGGTCAATACAGAGCATCAAAACAATAAAATGTTGCCATACAGTGTCACAAAATATTCAGCACGTTGTTTTCAGATTTCTTTATAATTAAGCAATATCACAACCAGGAGTTATGTTGTATTTAATAATTTTCATTTAACAGAAGAGTTTATTTTTATTTATTTATTTATTTTAATGTCGACTAATTTCTGGTCTGATCATTTTTTTTATATTTTGCATATTGTTACATTTTTAAATTATGATTATTTTTATATTAAATATTAAACTATTTAATAATATTATAGCAGATGTTTGGCCTAAATAAAAAGCATAAAATGTTGCGTGACTGTGCAAATATGGATATACCCAATATACTGTGATATAAAATGTTTACCTTTCTTAAACCTTTCATAAATTCATATTACAATTCTTCATCTTGTTTGCTGTCTCAGGAACTGAACTTATATTTAAAATGTACTTAATTCAGAATGGCACACAACCCTGACTTCAATGCATATGCAGTTCTCCTGGAGAAAGTTCAACATGTAGGGTGAACTTGTGGTGAAGCCAGATGGTCCTTGGAACATTAAAACTAGTTAAATCAATGTCCAACCAGGCTGAGAGGACTGAAGCTGCCAGGTGAAATCACCAAGGCAATATATATCCAGACTTCACCTCACATAACGCCAAGCTGCCACAACAATCACTTCCTTCAGTCTTTGTGATGTCGGCTATTAACAAAATGTCCAACAGTGCTAATTCCTTAAAAAACAGTGAATTTAATGGAGCTCTGGGGCAAAGCTCGTGAATATCCACTGACAGCTTAATTAGGGGAAATGCTACAAGTCTGTAAGTAATGAAGGACGTATGTTTTGAACGTGGAATTGAAGGCAAACAGAAGATAAGGTTTTTATATAGAAAGTTAAAGTACACACTAAAACGCACTTATTTTTGTTAGTACACTGAGATTTATTTAATATTAGATCATATTTTAGCTCAAGTTCCAAATTCTAAGTTCTGGATCTGTATAATTGGCAAAGATTGAATAATATTTTCAACTTGGTCAAAAAAAAAAAAAAAAGTATAAACCTCTGTGCAAGAACAAAATAAGTGCATTTTAGTGTGCAGTAGGAAATCCTTTGGGCCTCAGTCATGAAACACAAGCAGAACGAATCTCTATGTAAAACATTCATAAATCCAATTGAATTAAATGCAGCAATTTGCGTTGCAACGGTTTTGCAAACGATTTGCACAGAAATTTGCTCTGCTCGTGTTTCATGAATGAAGCCCATTGAGATTTTGCGATTGCTACGGTGATTTCATTAAAGCATTTCATGCAATTACATTCTTTATTGATTTTTAATAAAGGTTTTAGTCATGTCAGCACTTGAAACGTATGTGGTAAGAACACAGATGTCTTCGGGAATCACAGAGGTTTAATATTTGTTTATGAAGGGGTGGTATTAAACTACCTGCAGCTGCTACAGTGCAGTTCTCATGCACAATGAGTGCATGACTGATGACTCATTTAAAACCCACTATCAAATGAATGAATCAAATGAAAAGGAAACTTCACAGACTAAAAGCTCAAGGCTTAATAACAATCACCGGAAAGGAAACTCCTTCACTGGGATTATCTTGGATTATTACTTGGTATTTTGTGTTGCATGGTAAGGCTAGGCAAATAACTCCAATATGTGTGACTTGGTAAACCACTAAAGAGACGTAGATTAATGTATCATGTCATCTTTAATTTCCTAGATTTTGATACTAAAGGGAACTGCTAGATGCAAAAGTGTAAAATGTGGCCCGTCCAGTTCCCACAGAGTCCTGGCTCAGAATTTGGCCACAACCGTAGAAATATTATCTCCACAAGAAAACAAAATCTTCTGGCCCACCTTGTATTTCTGAAAAAAAGACTTCCAAGTGTAACGTGGCAGCTGTAAAGTATCATAAATGTGCATTACTTTATGTATGTTCAAATGAAATATCACCAACATCTCAGCAATTCATCACCACAGTATTATGAAGATGATCTTAATTGACAAACAATAACAGAATTATTAGCATCGCTTTCACTTCTTTCACTTCAAAAACAGTTTGGTTGCAATTAAGTTACCCACACTGAACCATATGATATTCTCTAAAAGTGTAATTCATTTTCAAGGCATTTAAGATCTGAAACTCCATTTTAAACACATCAGATAATTTTGACGTTAACATCATTATTAGACTGAGTTTGTGTACCCAGCAGGGAATTTCGGCTCCTTCCAAGCATTGTAAACATCTGTTTTCTCTTAACATTTGGTCACAGTTTATTTTCATTTTTTTAAAAATTGTAAATATGCTGCTATTATCTGTTTCTACTTGCAAATTAATTTAAAGGCTAGTTTATCACTTAATTTGGCAAATTGAACAGCAATATATAGTGCAGTCTGAGTCATGCAGTCTGACAGTTTCTTGTTACATTTACGAGATGTCTAGAGCCCACTCTGTCTTCATATCCTTCTGTTGTGGCACATTTTATTTTTCCAGTTCAGTTGTTGTTTTATGGTCATTTAGAAGACCTTGAGTAATGGCCAACATGGAAACATTCTGAAGAGTCTGTTATACGTATTAGTGTCTCATTTATTTACATTTCTGTTCACTCATGCCACATACTGAGATTGTAAATGTTCACGTCATATTTCCCAAAATCTCTCCCTCTACAGTTGTAAAAAATAATAATGCAAAATAATAATAATAGGTGGAAAATAACACGAACTCTGTTCGATTTGTATTATAGTGACAACCTGATATTTTATAGCAACTTTAATGCTTAAAGGCTGCTCCAAAAAGTAGTCAGCAATTGCATTAAGCATTGTAACAAGCTCGGTGAAACCAAGATGGCAAACAATATATTGCTTTATTTAAAAGGCAATGGCAGGTGATAGTCTCTTTGCTACTTACATTAGCACATGCATGTGTGCTTGTGCTCCTGCTAGCAACTACAAGAAATATGAGTTAATTTAAATAAACTGAATTTAATGGTTTTATGGAATTTAATTAAATGTATAGTTCACCCAAGCCATCCTAGATGAGTTTTTTTCTTCATCAGAACAGATTTGGAGAAATTCAGCATTACATCGCTTGCTCACCAGTGGATCCTCTGCAGTGAATGGGTGCCGTCAGAATGAGAGTTCAAACAGCTGATAAAAAACATCACAATAATCCAGAAGTAATCCACACGACTCCAGTCTATCAATTAATGTGAAGTGACAAGCTGCATGTTTGTAAGCAGAGTATCCATCAAGACGCTTTTTTAACTTCAAATTGTTGCTTCCGGCTAATATTTGAGTCCTTTATCCATAATATTGCTTTCTCCAGTGAAAATGTGACCTCGTCTGAATCAGGAGAGAAATATGCAAGGATCAAGAACCATTTACAACAGTCTTAAAGAACAGAACCCAAAAGTCCCAAATGGTTTTAAACAGTTTGAAGTTAAACCGGATTTGTTTTTTACAAACAGCTTTTCTCTTTTCACACATTAATTGATCGAGTTAAATCATGTGGAATACTTGTGGATTATTGTGATGTTTTTGGGTGAACTATTCCTTTAATTTCAGCTACAAAAAGTATTCAAGTATATTTACTTCAATATTAATCTAAATATTTTCTTTTTTTCCAGATTCAAATTAAGTAAGTTCACAGCACTCGAACCATTTGAGTTTAAAAACATATCATGTAGAATATTGTTCATTAGCTTTGCAACGCGCTACAGGAAAACGCAACTGTGAGTCAAGTATGCTTCACGAGTGCTATTTTTATGGCCTACAGATACATTCAGCTCTTAGCTCTTCTGGAGAATATTGAGCATGTGTGTGAGTATCTGCTTAATGTCTCAGATATAGAAAAAAAAAATCATGTTTTCCTTCACAGGCAGAAACATCTGTCAGAGCCTCAGATCTATCATTAGCACACTATTCTACGTGCACTCACTGTGTTTGTGTTGAGCGCACACATGTGTGTTTTCACTGCTGCTGGGGGAGGAGGAAATAGTCTCCAAACTCTTTGTGTCACTTTGAGCACAAGAAGAGAGAAGAGGACAGGAAGACTATTCGATGACTGGCAAAATAAATTCTGCCATGCGGTATTCATCAAAATACTCCAGCAATCGTTTCAATGAAATAACCGCCCAACTCTGGAGCAATCGTTTTTAACTGGACAAAAACTTGGGCTCCACGAGCCAAAAAACAATTCTGAGCAACATGGGCATGTTACCCACACTTGTGTAGGGAAAACAAATGACGTAGTATTGTGAAATGGCACCATCTCACTTCAGACTGCATCTGGTCAAAGCCACTCCTCGTTTTCGTTCAAATCTGAGCGTTTATTGTATGCAGAACGATTACAGGAGGTTTCCCCACCTCTAGCCCATTTTCACGACACCTCCTTACTTCTAATGACTATTTGAGGGCTCGAGCAGTTACTGCTGTCAACGAAAATGAGAGGCTAAAGGCTAACCGTCAGCTAGCCAATACCCAAACTGCCCTCACTGGACAACTTCCTGTCATTTGTCTTAGAGCAAACAGGCAGGAAATAGCTTCGAATATAGCTATGCTGCATTTTAACGTGCTAGCATCACGCAGACCGATTCCCTCATGTCTTGAAGAGGATGTAGGAGAAATGTTTTGAGCAGAGAGCGAAAGCAAGAAAATTCATGTGATTTAAAGAGACAGTTATTTGTGATGAATGCTGCTCTCCTGAGAGTCTAGCAAACCGGTTCACGAATCTAAAGTCCACCGTGACCTCAGATACGCTAAGAATCACACGATTACAACTATAAAGCCCTCTACAGCCGCGTTCTGAGCGCACGATGGAATTTACCTTCACCGCTTTTAGCTACATATCAGTTGACACTTCACTCAATGCATGTGGAAGAGAGACGTTTCCAGGAACGGGATACAAACAAAGCGAGCATAAGTCATTTAGAGAGGTGTACTGTGGACATTTATCATACTTAATATGTCTGCTTGTACTGAATGTTATATACATCTGTAGTGGGGTTATGAATGCTATAATATTCAGGAATCCACGACTCCATCAGCACTGGAAACTAACACACTGATGAAATGCACGGTTACAATGTCAAAATAAACAGACTGAATGAAATACTAGTCAATTCAATAATGCATGGGATTGATATTTCACAAATATTCTGGTTTGGGTTTGTTTTAAAAACCTTAAAAACCCAACCCTAAGTACGCAATTTCTGCAAACAATTTAGCCTGTACATATATACTATATTGTATGTAATTTCAGCCTTAGTTGTGCTATTCAATTTTATTGTTTGCTAAATGTTTTTGTTAATATTAAAACCTCTTGTTATGTAAATTTTATAATGTCAACCAATCAGAATGTAACCAAAAGAGATGACATCATCCCAATGTAACCAACTAATGTTTGCAAACTGATTAAATGTATAGACTTTGCTAAATTAATAAAATGTCATTTTGAATGTTAGATTTCTTTTTTTCCAATCAATTTGCATAATGAAATGCGATTGGCATTGAGAAATGCACTGGCATTGAAATGTTTTCCTGCATCTATTTAACCATATTGCCAAATGTGCCGTGTTGCGAAGTGATTCTCGTGCAAAGCTTATAGAAAATTAATCCCTTGCTTAGTGTCACAACATCTGCAAAACAGCTAAAATAGAGCATTTTATTTACCTAAAATGAAAGCCTAAAATTTGATGGTGCCCTCAGTACTTTCTGTTCATGTTGCACTGGAAGATATGCTACTCAATATCAAGAAAAAGCAACTGTTCTTTTTTTTTTTTTTTTTTTTTAGCTAAAAATACCAAATGTTTTATCTGTAGTCAGCCAAGTAGTATTTTGCTTTTCAAATAATCTCAAAATGGCAGCCTATCTGTGACAAATTAACCGTACAAAGCCTGACATATTAAATAATAATCAGAAAAAATACATTATTTGAAATGGAACAGGTTAACCTTTGGACAAAATACTTAAAAAAAAAAAAAAGTTTGCATATGTATAATTTTTGAGGCTCAGATGGTATGATATAGGAGAATATGGAAAGTTTTATTCAGAGGCCCAAACTGAACAAAAATATTTAATTTGGTGCAGCTGCTGATATTTATATGGCTAAAAGATTAAGGTGAAATTATGATAAATATCTGTTATCAATAATATGTCTTTATAAGATGACATTTAAATGCTTAGTTTTAAGATCAAAGCTTTGTAATTTTTATTATAATGCAATGCAATACAATGATGACTGAGAGATAAAGAAATAATGTTTCTCAAAAGCCTGATGATCATATTTGATACTCACGTTTTAACATTTAAAAATTATGTATGGATAATCAAGTAAACCTAAGTTGCTTCAGTCCATCAAGTATTCAACTTTAAATATTACTAACAAAATAAAAGTTATTTCACAGCAAACATTTTTACAATTATACTAAAATGCGTGTTACTTGCTTTAAAAAAAGTATAAACTCAATCAGATGACAGAAGGCATGTAGTAGTTTGTGTACAACAGGTTTTTCAGCAAAGTTTTTATCATGTTGATAATTTATAGGCCTTAGAAATTTGTGTATCAAATATGATGCAGTAGGCTTTTATGGTTAAAAAACTTACTTCATGTTTTTATTATTATTCATTTCTTTAGGGATATTTTTAAAATGTGCACACTTAACACTGTTCTTTTCCAGGAAATGCAATTTTTTTATAACAAAATAACAATGACTGAATTCTGAAAACGAATGCAGTGAATAAGCAGCTTAAACAACAGGTCGTATAATGGAACGTAAAAGCAGTGTGGAACTGTAGCAATTTGAGAGCTTTGAGCGCCCTGACCTCGACTTGTCTCAGATGGTTTGCTTTAACTAAACTGGACTAAACTGTATCGAGTGTAGAGGTGAAAACTAGTATGACCTTGGGCTTGTCTCACCACGGTTTGTTTTAACTGGCAGGGGGCTTTCGCGCCTATTACTGATGAAAAAAGGGTCTAATGAGAAAGGGTCAGAAAAGCCGACCTGTGCCGAGTGGAAATGGATGGGGCAGGGCTATCTCGCTGCAATTCCCCTGCCACCTGCCAGTGACAGCACAGGGGGCGTCCTGATTGCTAACAGACTCGTTTGTGCCGTGCACCCATGTGTCTTCATTCTCACCAATCAGTCATGCACACGACAGGCTTTTTGCTACAGCACACATACTGAGATCCAAGGAAAGAGAGACTCCTTTGCTAAGTGTGTTTAGTTCTAATTCCTCTTACAGCCGCCTTGTCAAACGCAGATGTGCATAAGAAGATGTTTGGAAAATAAGGGTGAAAGCTAGAAGAGTGCTTTTTGCTGAATCTGGCATGAAGACGATAACGGTTTAGATATGAACTAACAACATTCGGCCTGTTCGATGCCAAGTGCAGTTCAGAAATTCTCATCTGAGCTTATATATCAATATTAATAAGAAAATGTGCGACGTGACCCGCACTGGAACTCGCACAGTGCCTGACATAAAACTTAGCACAATCTTTCCACACTAAATCTGCTTTAAACAAATAATCTCTCTCTGGTTGACTGTACCTGATAGTGATTTGAGTTTACATTGAGATTACTGCAACGATTATAATAATAAAACAATGGAGTTTTCGCAAAAAAAGGCAGGTCTGTTAAAGAAAACCCCCAAAATAATTCTTTTCAGTTGAATCAGAACTCAATCAACAACAGTGTCTCTGCAACAAAAATCACTGCATGATCCAAACAAAATATCACAGCTCATCCAACCAAAACACATTTTTTAGTTATTTAAATATGCACAGAAAAGATACTACTGACCTGATTCCAACTGCATGCAAAAACCTTCCTGCTCTTCCTCTCAGATCTATAGCAAGTGCTTTTAGTGTCATTTCTGAAATCATTGTCAGCTGGACTTTTGTATATGTCATCATTCAGCTTCATTAAATCCTTGATCTGACATTTTCGGTACTACAAAGGTCTCTGACAAATCCTCAGAGAGTTCTGCCTTTCAAACATTTATTCCCCATAAAATGATCTGAACATTTGGGACAATGTCTGTGTGTGTGACTATGAAAACTGAAATTGGACACTGGATTTACAAACAGGCAAAGCACAGCTGTTGAAAGTGATCAATAAAACCATATGCTTGGCTGATTGTTCGCCGGACCGTCCTCTCTCTCATCATTTTAAACCTATGGGTTTCTGGAACAAGCAGCAACAATTACATCACTGCATTTGTCGGAGTACCTATGATCCTGGACATCAATGAGACAAAACAACTCAACATAGTTCAGACAAGCTTAAACAACATAAAACCGAACCATAAACACAGAAACCATCCAAGACAACACAGTCCTGAACACAGCAACTACAGGACTAAAGCTTCCTAGTGACATTAAAAATCCTTTCTTCAACATCGTCACTAATAATATACACTCTCAGAAAAAAGCTACACTCTCAGAAAAAAACTGTCACTGGGGCAATACGCTTTCAAAAGGTACTGATATGAACCATTTACGGATAAACAAGGTACAAAAAGATGTACCTTTTAGCTTTTGTACCTTAGGGTACCGCCCCAGTGACAGCATTGTACCTCTTTATCTGAGAGTGTATATGTGTTATAGCCTATTTTGTGAAATTCTGAGTCAATAAACAAAGCCTAACCATGATATACACTGTATTAGCTCAGTATCTGCATGTTGCTGTAATCTCCTACCTGTTAATGTGACGTCGCTGTAGATGTTGGAGAGCTGTTCTTTCAACAAGACCTGTTGCATCTGAGCCGCTTTCTCCCGCTGTAGTTCTAGCATCATGTCTGGGTGGCTGGCCAGCTTGCAACCCTTTTGTTTGTCCAGAGCGAAGTCACTGCGCACTATGTCTGCATGGAAACCGCGAGAATGCTTTTGGAGTACAAACGAGAGGACAAACCACTAAAAGCGTAATGCATGTGGTTTGCATTGTGGACATGTTTACTAGATACTCAAAATGTATCTCTTTCTCTTCCATGTTTATTGATAAAAAGTCTGGGTAATTATAAAGCCATTTCTTTTCAAAAGGCATGCACTAAATGCATCAACATTTATTCAAATATATTTTAGATTTATGCATGCATATTTGTCCACATAGTATGGAATGACACCGCTTTAATATCTTGATTGCAAGCAGCATTTCTAGAATAGTTAAATTTTCTGAGGCTAAGTCATGAAGTACAAAAACACTTCTCAATCAATATGCAAAATACCTGCCTAATTGAAAATGACCAAATCAGACCTCACCATCTTCATAGTTTTTGAGGTAATAGTCCGGTCCAGGCCCTCTAAACTTTGCAAGATTCTTCAGGTTATGAAACTGGAGAAAGTCAGTCCGTTTGCCCCCAAACCTCAAATAAGCTGGCGAGAGTCCCCGTGCCAGAGTGACTAACCGCTTGGAGCTGTGGATACAGAAAGATGTAGATCACAGATCCAAAGGCTCAGAGAAACCTGAAGGGCTACAACATTATTGCAATGTACAAAGTAAAAATTAGCAGTGGTTACCTTAAGGAGCTGTCTGTACCTAATTTAATTTGCCCAATCTAAAGTAGTTATTTTGATTGAGTCATATTTAAAAAATGCAGTGGAGTGAATTCAGTCATATTTTTTTACTTAATAAAACGTCAGTTTAAATGTGACCATATGAAGCTATTTAGATTACCTGATTAGACATTGTATAGTGCATAAAATCACAAAGAGAGCTTTTCTTTATTATTTTACACTATGAGAGTGAAGATGAACAATGAACTGAATAAAAAAGCTGACATTTTTCTTCAAGGTTTGTTTCTACATCCTTTCAAATTATATAAAGTTGTATATACACACATTTTACAACATATATAGCATGCATATTTAATATAGTCTGTGATATATATATATATATATATATATATATATATATATATACACTGTGCGACATTATGTCTTATTTTATTTGACGATGTGAAGTCTGTAATGCCGACACGAGAAAACGGGATCATTTTCAGAGCAGAACAAGGCAATAATATCTGAAAGCTCATCAGTAATTAAAAACTTCTATTTTGTTTATTTGATTTTTTTTTATTATTTGTCAGCAGCGACCTGGTTTTCGCCATTAGATTGGTGCGTAACTTTCTTACAGAACCTCAGACTGACGTTCATCAGATTTAGTGTAATGTATGATTGTGTTTTAGGCCGCAGTGCTGAAATCAACAGCAGATTATTTCACACAGAGCTGCAGTCTGTGGTGCTACACGCTCGTTTCTTTCTAAATAAATACATACCAGCTTCTTCTTTAGTGCTTTCCTAAATAATGAGACATAATGCGGTACCAGTCGTAAAAAGAGAAACTGTAAAAGGTGCACATAAAAGTAGGCCTATAAATTGCGCAAATATTCCCTTGCCTTTGAGCGTAAAGAACTTAAAAAACAACAGATAAAATAAAAGAAGAATAAAATTAAATAGGAGTGAAATAAAATAAATATACTATGTGAATTGTTTTGTGAAAAGCAAAACGAGCTAAATTACCACAAACTTTAATCGGTGAAGCCTGTGTTTGGACGGTGGGCCGAAACTGATTTTTAGAGAAAACATTTTGGAAAGAGAAAGAGAAAAGCTGAACATGTAGCGGCACACAAAATCACATTTCGCTCATCTGGTGTCACGTCCAATAATGTGAATAATTACATTTAATCAGACCAAGCATGAAGCATGACCAGGCAATGTTATTTGGGGGAAAATACTACGACTAGAATCTAACAATTTAAAAGAACAAAATATTAGTGCAGCTTACGGCTGAATAATGCGATAATAATTGCAATATATGTACATACACCTACCTCAACATTATGTTATTATTGTTACCATTAACATTTTGAGAAAGTTATTTTGAACGCAAGCATGTGCATATCCTTATCCAAACATTATAAATATCACTATTACCTCAAATCTGTGGAACGGCTAGCCTATTCTCAAACCATACAAGATGGTAAAAATAACATGAATCTGAATATAGTGGATATAAATGTGCAAGTAGTCATGTCAAATTCCGCATTTGTTCAGGCCTGGTTTCTTTCCATATATTAAAAGAAATGAAGTGCGCAAAAGGTAAAAGCCAAACAAACCCCTCTGACTGCTTTACCACATAAATCTGCACTGTACACAACAGAAAACCAACAATAATGCCACGACAGCAGACTGGGGTTCAGATTTATGCGGGCCAGTTCTTAAATTCCATTTTTTCCAACACCTCATCCTGACTATAATAATAATTATTTGGTAATATATCGGTAGTAAACACTACATCGATACTGAAACCTGTCCGGGGCTAAGAAAGACACTTACATGTCGGTTCTCCGTATGGTTTTGTGTCTTTTCTCCTCTGGGGGCTGGGACACTCATATTCACTTCCAGGTCAAGCCCTGGTGTGCAAATTAACACAACCATTCAAATTTGCGCATATATTCAGGGTTCGCGCTCTAATATATAAATTCATATTCGTATGTCGTGTAGAGAGATAGGCTCGCGGGCGAAGCTCATCCCACATCTCCATTTCACTAGGATTCAACAGATGTTTTTTTTAAGCATTGCGCGTAAACGTGTGGAATTCTACTTCACGCGTAAAATTAATGTCCAAAAGTGCGAAAATGGATATACAAGCAACAGACTACACTTGTATTCCACATAACATTATAAGCCGCATAGAAAGACTATCATATCTCCAAAGAGAACCAAACATGAAGTTTATGTGTGAAAATCAACGTCTAATAAGAGTAAATGGGTTTTGTAGTAGCCCATCTTTAGAGAAATTTGGTATTGTGTAAAAATAGTGTATTCAAGACGTTGGTCGATAGATTAAAAGTAGCAAAACAGCAGTATTAAGTGTTTAGGCAGTTATTTGTTATTGGAAAGATTCATTGATAATGTCTAGTAGCGTTCCTGTTGGAAAATCCAGTTTAAGCGAGGTAGCTGTGCTTGGAACATGGAAGGCTGGTCACTATCTGGTCCAGCTTGACCACTTTAAGTTGGCATATTGCTTGTCCAATATGGTTTAAAAGCTAGCTATACCATGTTCTAAAACACACCTACCAGCTTAGGACGGCTTCTCCAGCAAGATCTTTCTTATTCAACACTTCGTCACCAAAGCATCATCGGGCGTTGGATGTAACTGCAAAACTGTAATAGGCTACCTTAAGAAGTCCAGCCAGCCATCCTTTACGATAGACGGATCCAACTGCAACGAGAGGAAGTTGTCATTCAAAACTTTCACCGGGCTTCGAGTATTCACGTCCAGCAATATCAAGGTTCTCTCCAGAAAGCTCTGTCTCTTCCCTCCGGACACTGGTCTCCTGTAGGTAGCGGCGGAGGAAATGAGAGACTGGAGTATCAGTGCCAACCACAGTGACGAGCCGAACACTGGGCAGAGGAACTGCCTGGGCATCTTCTGTCCTCAAGCACCGGGCGGAGCGCAGTGAGGGAGATCCAGCAGAGATCTCCTTATAAAACCCGATCAAAAAGCACCTGAAGTGTTTTTATGCCCCTCCTTGAGCGAGGATCACTGGTGTCTCTTTCAGCCCCCCTATCTTCAGCTGTTTTGGAGTTAGCTGGAGTAAACGCACGCCCCAGGGCCAGCCTCCATCACACTGCTGCCCCTGCACCGCCCTCTGTAGTAACGCAACAGCTCTTAAAGGTAAGATGACTCTTATTTAACAGAAGCTTCTTCAGCTGGGGGGTATCTGAAGCATAATTGCTCTGTCTGCACAAAAAGAAAAAAAAAATAGAAATAATAATAGGAAGAAGAAAATAAAATAAATAGACGCAAACAATAAAGTTATGGTTCTTCAGACGTTCAAAGAATCCTCTTTTTACGGCTGTATATGGTTCCTTGGAGTTAAAAAGTTAGTGATGTTACATTTATAGGTTCTTCACAATATCTGCTGTTTGTTTTTTAACATCATCATATTACTGTTTTTTTTCTGTATTTTAAAAAGATTTTCCAAAGGAGTCAAGCTGTGAAGTAATTTCTTGTTGTAACTGGCAAGTTTATTTTTAAAGGCTTTCTTCTGCTATTTCTATATTTCTTTTTTCTTTAATTGCATCAAGACTGTATTACAAAACTGTACTTATTTTTACTTTAGTCGTCTAAAAAGAAGACTAACCGTCCATATGATTACACGTGGACTAATCAACTGTTCACTTTATTTTAAAACTCAGTCCTGTTGTCGTTATCCTCGAGCAATTTACTTTTTTGTGCATAAATGCCTACAAATAGCGAAACGTTTAACACGTTTACGTAAAGAGAATTTAAAGTTGAGATTTCTGTCAATTTTTACAGATGAACATTACACAGATTAGCAACTGAAGGGTTATAAAAAAAACAACCTGTTTTGTGTTTTTTCGTCTCCGACGACCCATTTACAAGTTGATATAGTGATATGTTGGTATGCATTTACAAGTGACATATGAGGTTTTCTTCAAAAGGACTACGGATTTTTTTTAGACAATTTACACAGATAAAAGCTTATAAAAAAATCACGCTGGGGGGAAATAATAAAGAAATAAACAATGCTGAAGAATAAAATACAATGTGCAACCATAACATAGCCTACTACAACAACCGTTACATATTTATAGGGGAAAATGTATCATTTTCCCCGAGTAAGAAAAACAAACACCTGACAAAATATCAATAACCTACGGACATAGCCTAACAGCCTTTCTTTTTCATGAAAATGTGTTTATTGTAATTATCCACATTGGGAAGGGTGGTCTCGTAGGAAGCAAACAATTTAGCATACAGAGATCACGAAACTACTTTAAAAGAAGAAGAAAAAATCAATTTCGTAACTCACCTCGTGTTCACCTAACGGGTCCTTGCATCTGAAAACATTTCTTGCTTTCTCTTTTTGAAATATTCGTTTACAAAGACGCCAGCGCGAAATAGTTTTCCATCTTTTCGATAAAATAATTGAAGGCTATATAAACTATTGATAAATATTTAAAATGCATATAATTCCGGAGCAACACAGATCTGACGCTGTTCTTTGTCCTTTCATTGCTTTATGCATGGCATAGTTTTGCTGTGAAATGTGAATATAAAATGCTGAACATATGGTTTAGCCTATAAAAAATCGGTTTTATGAGTAGGGTGCATCTTTTGGCTTGACGCACCAGCCGACGTGCGATTATATTAATGGGTGATTGGCATACGCCATGCTCTTATTAAACCTGAGACGTGCACAGTTCAGTGTATACAATAAAATAATGCTCTGTCACCTGACTCATGACACTCGTCTAATAACGGGAACCATGTGATTTCTCCTTCTATCACTGACACTTTGGCCTAACATCCCGGGCGTCCTGCCTTACTTTCTGCAGAATAAAGGAGAATAAAACAAAATAGACAGAAAATAAGACTCTGTGCTGTTTTTACAGTATGTTTCTTGGCAGTAAACCAGACAGGGCGCCTCTCTTTAACCTCAGATTTATGACAAGATTTATCAAGTTTTATACGAGAAATATATATATATATATATATATATATATATATATATAGCTTTCTAAACTGGAACTCCCCGTTTCAGAGATTATTGGGAGTAAATATATCAAATAGGGTTAACATTCAGTACACCGTCTTGTAGTTTATTGGGAAGCAAAACAGTATAGTCTATAAAGTAGCCCAGATTGTGCATCTGTTGCTCCCATTCTGATAAAACTTTCATAGAAATCCTTTAGCTATAAAAACAACATGGATAATGTTCTAAAGATTCTAAATAGCACATTCAAGAAGTTTAGTTCTTTCTTCCGAATAAATCTGGCGTTCATTTTAGAATGCATTTAGTAAAACAAAAACTTTTTACCTTCACTTAAAAAAAAAGAAAGAAAAACATTTAATTTCTGTATAAAAGTTTCTGGTTATGACATAATATTTACGCGCATTATTAGGCTAATTATTAAAATGATGCCAATAAGTTAGGCTATGCTGATAAGAGGGGAAGAGAAAGATTTAAAACTTAAAATGTTTTACGTTGTACTGCGTTATGTTAACATTATAAACACTACGATTATGATTGTATAGGACAGTATATTTTGGTCGGGTGATTTGTCAAGGTTCACAGGCTAATTATAAAAATACAGGTCAACAAATAACATTTTCAGTTATTAATACAAGACTAGGAAAATGTCTACTCACCTGGTTTAAAGTTCATGTGCACTAAATGAAATAAAATATTTATTTGCAGCAGAAATTAAACAGGATTCTATGAAAGTAAAGCAATTCCCGAAAGTAATCGTAAATTGCATGGGACTAAACAACTAAATAATATGCGCGAATGATTGCATGAATTTGAATTTTCTTTATTCTTTTTATATCAGTTTTGTATATTATTTGTGTTGTGATTTTCCCTTTTCCTCTCACACAACAATGGAAAAACTGTTGAGTCTTTTGGAGTCTTTTAGTAAAACCATCCGAGCACGGCACTCCCACTGTTTCAAACAGGCTCCTAAAGGACGTGCAACATTTCATCCAAGTGGACCATCAATAACTTATTAAGTAAAAGTTTCCTGAGCCTGCTAACTGTACTGTGAGCCCTCCCTGCAGACCGTCGACAAGGTCAAGGCTTTACATACGGGTCCCTCTGAATATTGACGAGCCGTGGGCAATAAGAGGGAGGAAAAAAACTCCACATATTTGTCTCTGATTTACGAGGTGGAAGCGAGTGATGCTGAGCAGACGAAAGTGGTTAGTATGCACAGCCAAACATCTCCAATTTCTTCTTTTTCTTAGTTTTATCTTACCCATAAACTCTTCAGAATGGTGTTCTCTATCATCTGTGCCATTGGCTGTCTGCTTGAGGCCTCGCTCCAAACACCCAGGGGATAAAAGTAAGTGTTTATGAGACCACAACTTATTGTTTCACCCTGCTGCTGGCAAAGGGAGTTTTTTGACATTTCGAAATGATTTAACAAAAATGCCACAGAACGAATTTCTTGCTTTTGGGAACGAAAACTGCTGGAAATGCAAATAGGTGAAGTTTGTTTTATAAAACGTGATTTAACTAACAATTATCTTATAGATATTTAATGTATAAAAACGTAACTGATAAACACTGAGGTCTTCATATACGTTTGTGTGTGTGTGTGTGTGTGTGTGTGTGTGTGCGCGCGCACATCTTTGAATATATGTACAACCACCGGACAAGCTTAAAAAACAAATAAATAAATAATAAAATAATAAAAACTACCAGGAGACATTTCTACATATCTTGTACACATATCTTGTATATGTTATGCCACTATTTATGAATGTGTTTTGCGAAATTACAATTTTATTTCATTAGTCAAATAGAGCAGTATCACTTGTCTGTAAGTTTCCATCATTCAGTGGCATTCAGTTATCGAAGTCAAGGAAAATTGTTATATAGTGCCACCTTGTGGTGAAGATTCGTTATGACTCGCTAACTGTTATTCCACATAAAAGTTGAGTTTGCATTGAGTTTGAATAGAACATCTATTACCTTTTTGGACGGTAAGTAACTTAAGTATTCGTTACTTTACGTTACTTGTATAAATATTGCATGACATTCAATAAGAATATACAAATGATGATGATGATGATGATAATGATAATAATAATAATAAATTAAACTTTTCTTAAATGCAAAATTATTGATTTAATGAAATTCAGATATCTGATATCTTGAACCTTGTTTTGCTGGTTTACTAATAAAACAATATGAGTCATCTGAGTGTGTCAATATAAAAAAAGAGTACTTTAATAAGTAATACTTTAGAGTAATACTTTCATAACTTATATTACCAAACAATATTATATTATATTAAACCTTAATTATTAAATTTAATGTTAAATTAAGAAATGTCTTTTAAAAAAGTTCTCTATGTTTATATATCTGTTCATCGACTTCTTGGGTTTATAGTGGTAAAATAAACAGAAATCATATCACATCATCTCTGGCTGGGTGTTTTGGCCGATACTTCTGGACTGTAGCCTACATATTTCCTGTTTGCTCTTTACAGTCTCGCAGCCCTGCAAAGCGTCATGACGTTACAGCGGTGTCATTTTTATTTACACGAGACTCCAGCTGTTACATTGACTCGGCAAACAGAGTCGATGTGTGTGTTCGTGGGTGTGTGTCATCGCCACGTGATCCAGCTCGCCAATGTCCTTCTACAACCCACTCAGCATCATGGCTGCGGATGCTGCGGATGCTCTCCTCCCGCACCGCATCCCCGGACCATGCCTCCTGCCCCTGCTTCTCCTGATCGCCTCCACTCTCCCCACACCGAGCCGCGGGCTGCTGGGCTTCCGACCGGAGGACACGGGAGGAGATCTGTCCGTGCAGGACGGGCTGCTGAAGGCCACCGAAGGGACGCGGTTCATGTTACGCGTGTACTATGCAGCATCCCCGCAGAGGCTCAACCGGACCGTCAGCAGCGCCGCGCCGTGGATCGCTTTCATAGAAGAACCGGAGCCGGGCAGAGAGGGGCAGGTGCATCCCAAACGCAACTTGTGCGTGGAGGAGAGCGCCAGGAGCTCGGATATAGAGCTCCTCGGATCTTTCAAGTCAGCCTCCAGCCAGAACTCCATCCTGGTGGAGCTGCTCGCCAAAGACCTGCGGAGAGGAGAGAACATCAAGTATTACTCCATGTGCGCCTTTGACGGGATCAAATGGGAGCACTACCGGACTCGCGACTTCTGGCTGGCGGTGGTGGAGCGGCCGCCGCATACGGACGGGTGGCTGCAGGCGGGTTTGTCGGTGCTGCTTCTGGCGCTTTCCGCGCTCTTCAGCGGGCTGGTGATCAGCATGCTCGCGCTGGACCCGGTGGAGCTCAAAGTGCTGCAGAACAGCGGCACGGACAAGGAGCAAAAGTACGCGCACAAGATCGAGTCGGTGCGCAAACACGGCAACTACGTCCTGTGCACCTTGGTGCTGTGCAACGTGCTCACCAACACTTTCCTGGTGGTCTGGATGTGCCAAATCCTCGGAGTGACGCCCGTCTCTACTGCGGCGTGCACTTTTCTCATCTTCTTCATCGGAGAGATCCTGCCGCACTCTGTTGCGTCCAGACACGGGCTGGCAATCGCGTCCAAGACCGTGTGGCTGACCAAGATGCTGATGCTGCTGACCTTCCCCATCACATACCCCATCAGCAAACTCCTAGACAATATGCTGCACCAGGAAATCAGCAACTTCTACACCCGTGAGAAGTTACTGGCTATGCTGAGAGTTACCGACCCGTATCACGACCTGGTGAAAGAGGAGCTAAACATCATCCAGGGAGCCTTGGAACTCAGGAGCAAAACGGTGGAAGATGTGCTGACCCCTCTCAATGACTGCTTCATGCTGGCCTCGGATGCCATCCTGGACTTCTACACCATGTCAGACGTGATGCAGAGCGGATACACTCGCATTCCTGTGTTTGAGAACGAACGGTCTAATATTGTTGATATACTGTTCGTCAAAGATCTGGCCTTTGTTGATCCAGACGATTGCACCCCGTTAAAAACCATCACTCAGTTCTACAAGCACCCGCTGCACTGTGTCTTTAACGACACCAAACTGGATGCAATGCTGGAGCAATTCAAGAAAGGTAAGATGCTTGTACATCCTAGGACTCCAGTTGTGTAAAGTTACAACAAGTGAAAGAGAATGAGGAAAACCCGTTTAAAATCACTGCGAAAAGGATAGTTCACACAAAAAGTACGTTTCATTACAAACCTGTATATGTCTTTTTTTTCTGAGTAACAAAAAGATATTTTAAATATCATATTAATTGGACCTCATTAACCTTAATTTGTATGGATGAAAAAAACACCATTGAGACCTTATTAAAATATCTTATTTTGCATTCCACACAGAATTAAGATGTGCATACAATTAAGAATGTAAAAACATGAAGGTGATGTATGATAACAGTTTTCATTTTTGGGTGAACTGTCTCTTTAAGAATATAATTCAATCACTTCAGTGTTCTGGAGAACATATTGTACTTTGAAATTATGGAATTCTAAATGAAAATCTGCTGGTTAAATCTTGTCTATAACATAATAATACATATGTATTGTTATATAATGTAATAACAATAATTAACATGTAATAATTTACGTTTGTGTGTGTGTGTGTGTGTGTGTGTATATATTCTTTTTTTTACATCATACATTGCACATTTAGCGTCAGCACAACTTCAGCTGACATCTGCAGAGAGGCTGGCAGCTAGATTTGAATAATTTGAATTTGTTCCCATGGCAACCATTTTCATTCTGTCATCATTACTTTACTGTTCACCATGAGAGTTTGCATTAGTCATATTTTGACATGCCTTTAACTGAAAGTCCATAAATTACTCATGTCAAGCACTGACCTGTGTGGAATGCAGGGATGCATACCATTTCCTTTTGATCCTGCCCTGCACAAAGTCTAGACAGTAATGTGATGCATTCTGACGCCTGGTATGATATCATACTTTGGCCTCTACTGCAACACAGTGACAATTACGTAATAATGTCTTATTAAAATTGATGGTGTTTTCTGTGAGTCAAAGCTAGAGAGCAGCAGCAGGGTGCAGGGTGCCATAATTCAGCCGTAATGCAGTAACCTGTCAGATGTACCGCTCTCACAGGGTACAAGATTCACTGGATTTACCTTCCCCACAGGGCACAAATGTTCGTATGCAGTAGATTTAGTAAAGGGATCATCGACAGTATCAGTTCCATAACCGCCGTAGGAATCCAGGGCAGTTTAGGCAACATCCTGACCAAAAACAGGATTTTCAGCACAGACTGACACTGCATTGCACTTTAACCCTGGATTGAGTTTAATCTTTGTGCAAGACTTGAATTTATATTCCACCACACAGCAGAACTGTCTGAGAGAATTCAACTTAGAATTGAGGTCAGAGTTTACGTAGTGGATTGCTCTCAATTTTCAGTAATCGCTCCATTCAAATGGAACTGTAAAGGATGTATGTTTTTACAGTATTTTTTTTTAATAGAAATGTTAAGAATCTTTATACACCTCTTTTATGAGAGTTTATAGTGACTGCAGCTGTTAAAGGAATAGTTCACCCAAAAATGAAAATTTGCTGAATATGTACTCACCCTCAGGCCATCCAAGATGTAGAGTTTGTTTCTTCATCAGAACAGATTTGGAGAAATTTAGCATTACATAATTTGCTCACCAATGGACACTCTGCAGTGAATGGGTGCCGTCAGTGAAAGTGATCCACACAGCTCCAGTTTATCAATTAACATCTTGTGAAGTGAAAAGCTGTGCTTGTATGAAACAAATCCATCACTGAGATGTTTTTAACTTCAAACTGCTGATTCCAGATGACCTAAGGGTAAAGTAAATTTTCATTTTTGAGTAAACTATTCCTTTAAGCTCAGAAAATGTCCAAAATACAGCCTAAATAACACCAAAGAGTTTAGCTGTGAAAAGACAACAAAGGTTTGGAACAACATGAGGTTTAACAAATGAAGTAGTGTAATTTTTGGGTGAACTATCCCTTTAAATCCAAGAGCTTGTCTGTATAGAAACATCAGGGCAGATTAGCTGCAGCAGTGACCTTTTGGTCCAATCAGTGTCTCAGCTTGGGACCATATGGACAAAAAGAGCAGAGCGAGAGAGAAGAGGATCTGCTTCCTCACACTGTGAGCACCCAGCCTGTCACTCTTTGAAGCTTCTGCCTCCAGTGAACATATTACATTAGGAATTATGAAATATGCAGGCTCAACCTTTCCCTCTCCACTCAGTGAAGTAAGGCAGATGCTGAACAGCGGGTAAAGGTGAAACTGAATAAAATGACCCTTTTCTGAAGACAAAGTTACTGAAGTGGCAAAACTAAGTGTATATGTACTTTTAAAAGTAGTAAAAAGCTATTATTCTTTTCAGCACATAACAAATATAAAATGCTAAATTTAAAACATGTTATTTGCAATCTGCTATTTCACCCAGTTCACCCCAACAGGAAAATCCAAAACTGTATTACTTTATTTGTTCTCTGGACCAAAAATGACATTTTAAGAATGTTTTAACCCTACTGACTTTCATTATATGGGAGGAAAACCAGAGACATTTTTCAAAATATATTCTTTTGTGAATTTTTATTTTTTGAGTGTACTATCCCTTTAAAACATCAAAGTATTCAAACATAGGCAGAGTGTAAGCTATGTGATAAATTTAGAAACAAGAAATCACACAGGATCTGAGTGATCATGATTTGGTTGGCAGTCTCCAATACTTCTCTCTATTGTTTCCTCTTCTAACTCTGCTGGTCTATCCTATAAAGACTATAAAGACAAAAAGCCGATAAAAATACACTTTAAAAGGACTAAGAAGATAAATGGCATGATTTATGCAGAAAATGGTGCTAAAAAACAAACAATCCAATGGCTCAGGGTTTGTCTGAAAATAGTTTACTTTGCTAAAAAAATTGGCCAAACAAAAAAAGGAGAAAAAAAAAATAAACTGCAAAAATGGCCAAAAATCTAGTTGAGCAGAACTTTAAACCACTTCAGAGGATGAAAGGAGAGAATTTAGTTTCTATTATCAGCTAAAATGTATGTGAAATTTTGAACTGTTGGTGGCGCTAGAAAGTTATAAGTGTTGCCATAGTCTCTACTGAAGAAAACAAAATAATAAGAAAAATAAAAAAAATTGTATGTGTGTAAGTGCATGGCCCCTTAAATCTTTGGATCAATAGCTATAATTCCTAAAACTGTATTCTGCATGAATGATCAAACCTTACATTTTCAAAACACTGCAAACAATGTACGTAAATAACTAAAAGAATAGTCCACCCAACAAAATGAAAATTCTGTCATCTCACCTTCAAGTTGTACCAAACCTGTATGAGTTTCTTTCTTCTGTGGAACATAGACAATTATTTTGAACAATGTTGGTAATTGAACAGTTGACGGTCCCCATTGACTTCCACAGTATGGAAAAAATACTATGAAAGTCAATGGGCACTATAAACAGAAATTCTTAAAAACATCTCTCGTGTTCAGTAGAAGAAAGAAATTCATGCAGGTTTGGAACATCATGAGAGTGAGTAAATGATGACAGAACTTTTGTTTTTGGGTGAACTATCCCTTCAAACTCAAATTCAGGTCAAATGCAACATGCATGCTGCACAAGCATCAAAATGTAAAAGGCCTAAAACATGATAAACGACAAAAATAAAAGCTAATAACAGAAAATCATGCATTTATTTGCATATGCATTT
>CM077243.1:8091578-8364078 GCA_039654775.1 Spinibarbus caldwelli
TCAAACTTCTTCCCCTGTGCAGAGAGCAGAAGACAGAACCTCTGTATTTGTAAAAAAGTAACTTTAATGCCAGAGCAGGTGTTCAAACACCACAATTCAAATCACATCATGGAGTTCAGATTAATCAACCCAAAATCACTTGGAATGAGGGAGAAACAGTGAGTTCTGGTGTGATCTAATAATGTAACAAGCAATAACATTAAATGTTACCAGAAAGGTGAGCCGTCCCACATGAAACCAGGGGAAGTCATACAGCAGATCACGCACATTGTTCACTTCCTGCAAAAAAAACCAAAAAAAACAAGGCCTCTGTCACATGAAACTGTTAAAACAGAAGAATGAGTGTCATTAGAACTAAATGGTTCAGGTCCACTAAATGGTTCAGGTTCCTTTATGATTCCATGAAAAACAATATTAATTTTATTTATTAAAAAATTAGAGCACTTATATTTTTTATATTAATTTTTGTATTAATATTACAATAATATTTGTATTAGATAACAAATATTAATATTTATATATTTTATAAATATTATAGAATTTTATAAGTTGTTATTTTACTACAAATAACAGTTTGTTCCAACCAAAATTATTCAGATGAAATAATTTTTTGAAAATGGAACTAGCATTTAGATCTCCTAACCCTACTTGCTACAAAACCCACTTCACAGATCATTTGTTAGATCATTTGTAATATAAGCTTATTTGGCAGTGTGAGAAAGGAATAATGTATAAATCCTGTTCTTTATCAAAGCAGAAGGGGAGCCCATTTAAGGTTGGGGTCGGGGCCTCACCACACTGGGTCTTTGATCTCTTAGACACAGGGCCCTTAGTTTAATCCAACCCCAGACGCTTTAACGGGCAGATCAGAGGACTCAGGGGAAAGGCATGCACTCCAAATCCCTGTTTATGGACTGAACCGTCTAATATATGCATTCCAGTCAGGCCTATCTGGAGAGCTCCATCATTGTGATTGGCGCCGGCTCAAAGAGAAAACACAGGACTGCACTGAATCACAGAATGATGCACAGTGAAGTAGGCCATTCACATGTGCTTTGCAGAGGAAAGCAACTAGAAGTCCATAATTTTCATTGAGGGTTGGCGATTTCAGGTGATATGCAACAACTACTGGTGTGATGCTGGTGTATTATATACAAGTGGTTTCCCTGTTTTTAGTGGCAAGAAGCATCTCATGCATTCACAAACACACACCTGATACACTTGCATTCCTCGCAGAGTGAGTCCAAGAAGCGCTGAACCTTTCTCTTCTTTCTTGTCCTACAGTTAAGAGACAGAGGCTTATTAACACACTTTCTAATAAATTAGTATATATATATATATATATATATATATATATATATATATATATATATATATATATATATATATATATATATATATATATGTATATATATATATATATATATATATATATATATATATATATATATAAAACATTGCACATATTTAAAAAAAAAATCATTTTAATTATTACAAATATTAATATCATTACATATTAATAAAATTATTCAAATCTATTTTTAGATTTATTTTTCTATATTTATAGATCTGTATTTATATAGTATTATATTACATGCACACAAAGGCTGCATTTATTTGATCAAATACAAAGTAAAACAGTAATATTGAAATATTATTACAATTTAAAGTAACTGTTACAATTTAGAATTCCAGTAATCGTAAAGCTTTATTTTCAGCAGCCATTACTCCAGTCTTCAGTGTCACATGATCCTTCAGAAATCATTCTAGCATTGGTTGAGCTGCGGTTTTCTCAATTACATTTTTCAATTAAGCAGACTGCAATTCCTTCAGGTGCCACTAGCAGTACAGAAATGACTTCACCTTTAACTTCTACTTTGATGAAAATATTTTTAAAACCTCCCTACATTCCACAGCTGAGAATGTCTTGACCTACAGCAAGACATTCTGATAACCATGCATGACCTCTGACCTTCTGTAGGCGATAAAAGGTGACTGGGACATCCTCCAGACGGCAGGATTCTCTGATAAAGAGCAGGATTGCGTCACGCGAGGACATCCCCCATAGCTCTTTATGAACCTTGGGCCCATGACACAGCAGGTAGTCAATGCCACGCTTCGCAATTATCTATAAGAGAGCAGACACAGGTCATGTGTGATTATGAATGGAGTGTGGGCTCTCGCCATGCTTTATTAGATTTATAAAATCTTTAATCAAACCCCTGGAGTAAAAACACAACAAGAATTTGCTGGTTTGGTGCTTTTTAAAAAATGCTAGTCAATCAGCATGGTCTGGTCAAGCTGGTTGTCCAAGAAAGTCTCCTGGTGAGGACTTCAGCATACCAGCGTCCAAATACCACAAATGCTGGACTTTTCAACTTAAATCAGATCTTGCTATAAGTAAGCACCGCTTGCTTGAATGCAAATGTATGTGATTGTATAGATTATAGATTTACCCAGGGTGGAAAGTATTCTTTGGGTTGGAAATAAACGGCGTGTCCCTGACTGTGGCCTTCTGAGGGGTGGTCAGAGTGATCGGCCTGTAGGGCGTATCCTGCCAGCTGGAAATACACTTCCTCCTGCTGACGGCATTCAGAGCGCAGGACACGTTCCCGCAGATCATAGTAGTAGAGTTTTCTCGCTTTACGCTCACTGAGAACATAGAAAAAGAGTATGAGGAAAATAAACTAGACATCAAATATCAATTTTTGGTCACACTTTATTTTAAGGTTCAGTTCTTACCATTAACAAACCATTAACTATGACTTTTGCCTCAATAAACTCCTAATTTGCTGCTTACTAATAGTTAGTAAGGTAGTTGTTAAATTAGCTATTGGATAGGATTAGGAATGTAGAATATGGTCATGCAGAATATGTGCTTCATAAGTACTAATAAACAGCCAATATGTTAATAATAGGCATGCTAATAAGCAACTAGTTAATAGAGAGAATTGGTCCCTATACTTTAGGTGTCACCCAATCAAGAATTATTTTCTATGTATAATTCTATTTCCAATAAATCCTGTTCTTTTGAACTTTCTATTCATTAAAGAATCTTTCAAAAATGTATCACAGATTCCACAAAAATATTAAGCAGCACAACTGTTTTCAACATTGAAAATAATGTTAAGAAATGTTTTTTGAGCAGCAAATCAGCATATTAGAATGATTTCTGAAGGATCATGTGACACTGAAGGCTGGAGTAACGGCAGCTGAAAATTCAGCTTCACCATCACAGAAATAAATTAAATTTAAAAATATATTAAAATAGAAAGTGTTATTTTAAATTGTAAAAATATTTCACATTATAACTGTTAAATAAATCCAGCCTTGGTGAGCGTGAGACTTCTTTCAAAAGCATTAAAACTGAAAAATGAAATGTTTGAAATAGAATGTTTCTAAGAAATCACAACAAGCCTAATTTACAATTGTAAATAGAACAAAATAAAGTAAATTCTGCCATCATTTTCTAATTTAACTTTATTAATCATGCAAAACTAAATATGACATAAAAACTCATTTAAAAAAGGAATTTAGTGAAATATTATCTTCAAAATCCTCCCCTCATTTCCCACATTTAATCAAATCTAAAGTTAGGCTGAGTTTCATTATGAGCAGTTTTCAGTTACACCACACCCAGATGAGGGAGGAAAATTCTTCCTAATAAAAACAGCTTTCAAAGACAGACCACATAAAAACCAGATCACAAGCCCACTCAAACTGGCCCCTGGTGGATTAAAACTAATGAAGGAAAGAGGCCAAGGAGAGGGTTCCTCCCTTCAAACATTTGGGAATCTGTGGCCCGTTTCTTACCAGATGAGCCTGCCATTCTCCACATAGTACTGGACCTTCAGACAGAGCAGGGGAGGGATTGACCTCCTCTGTGACCCCTGCCAAGAGAAAGAACAGGCTTGACTAGGTTACTGTGGCAACCCCCTTATTATGAAGTCACTCCCACATCCCGACCGGCCCACTAGTGTTTATCTTTACTATCATACTGTAACCGCCCTGCTGACCACAGGGAACATACAGCACATGCTACAGTGATATTGTGATGGAATCAGTTGAATCACAACACTATTTATATTGATATTACATATATTTACAGATATGTAAAAGAAAACCATGGTACTACTGATAATGATGGAGGACCATGTTATGCTCACCTTCCCTGAGTCCTGTTTCCACTCCTTAGGAAAGTATTTGGCAAGTTTCTCTTCCAAGTCCAGAAAGATGTGCTCATTGTCTAAAACACCCCAGAAAGGACACACAGGAAACAAGCGTAAATGCTCTCGGCGTGCAAACAATGGCATCATGAATTCATGCATGAAATCTGCCCAACAATAACCTCAATTAGGGAGACGGCTGGAATGAAAAGACCTGTTGAGCCATTGGTGAACGCAGGCTCCGGTATGCAACAACCCCAACCGAAGACAAAACTTACCCCAGTAAAAACTAGCAGTCTCATGCCAGAGCGATTGCGATTGCAAAAGAATTCTAGCGCTTTGATTAAATCATGTAAACACTTCTAAAAGGGAGCTTGTGCAAGAATGGAATTAAAATGGTTTAAATAAATGTCACAATGGAAAAATGAAAGAAGATTTAGCTAAGACCAATAAATGGATGTTATTTCCCAGACTGTTTAGAAACAATGTTTCAAGCACATCCTTTTCATTCAAGTGGTCCATGTGATTTTTTTCAATTGTCAACATGACCTCTTTATTATTTTGAAGTATTTTTACGTATTTGTAAGTATAAATAGCACACATAGATTATCATATGTTTGAATAGACACTGAAATGTACAATATCAATGCACTGACAGCATCTTAAATGCAAATCATAACACTTTACACTAAATTTCAATTAACATGTAAAAATACTTTTATTATTTACACAGAACATATTACGGTTAGGATTATAATTATTTCTTCATATATTTGTAAAATAAGTAATTATTAAAATTATTTTTTGTTATTTTAAAGATATGTCAACATAAGATATCATACAGATATTTAAATTCTATTATATTCATAAATATGGTCTATTATATATGTACTTCTGGTCAAAAGTTTGGAATGATTCAGATTTTTTTCATGTTTTTAAAAGAAGTCTCTTATGCTCACAAAGGCTGCATTTATTTGATTAAAAATAGAGTAAAACCATAATATTGTGAAATATTATTGCAGTTATTATGAAATATTATTGCAGAAATAAGTGTATTGTATTCAAATATATTTTATAATGTAATTTATTCCTGTCATGTTTTCAGCATCATTACTCCAGTCTACAGTGTCACATGATCCTTCAGAAATCGTTCTAATATGCTGATTTGAAAATAATAATAATAATAATAATAATAATAATAATAATAATAATAAAACAGTTGTGCTGCTTAATATTTTTGTGGAAAACATGATACATATTTTTCAGGAGTCTTTATTGAATAGAAAGTTCAAAAGAACAGAATTTATTTGAAATAGAAATCTCTCTTAACATTATTTTGATTATTTCTGATCAATTTAATGTATCCTTGTTGAATAAAAGTTTTTAAAAAATAAAAATAAATAATATTTCCTGTCAACTTCAGAATGGTAGTGTATCACAGTTTACACAAAAAATATTAAGCAGCAAAAACTCTTTTCAACAGTTTTATATATAATAAATTATGAGTGATTGATTATGACACCTCAGTTTTAGATGCTGTCAGAATGTTGATATTGTATGTTTCAGTTTCTAAACAAACACACAAAATTGTATGTGAACACTTGGTTAACACTTCGTTATTCCAAGTGGGGGAAGTCGTGGCCTAATGGTTAGAGAGTTGGACTCGTAACCTAAAGGTTGCGGGTTCGAGTCTCGGGCCGGCAGGAATTGTAGGTGGGGGGAGTTGAGTGTACACCCTCAATACCATGACTGAGGTGCCCTTGAGCAAGGCACCGAACCCCCAACTGCTCCCCGGGCGCCGCAGCATAAAAATGACTGCCCACTGCTCCGGGTGTGTGTTCACGGTGTGTGTGTGTTCACTGCTGTGTGTGTGCGCACTTTGGATGGGTTAATTGCAGAGCACAAATTCCGAGTATGGGTCACCATACTTGGCCACATGTCACTTCACTGTTATGTGTTATGTTTTTACAAGCACAAGTTCACATTCCTTTCAGTTTATCCATACTTTATCACTGCTACCTTCGCATCACTACCTCCCTCACTAAATGACTCAAACTCTATCTGACTCACTGCCTCTTTATCCAAGGTTCATGATGAGAAGGTTGCGACCCTGCTAAACACTCAGCCAATATCAATTGCTCTCTCCCGCTGCCTCTCTGCACTGAAGTGGTGAATCATGGTGAATTCCAGGCTTAACAAAGTTAATATAGCTCGATTCCAAGCCTTAGGGGTCACCAGCCCTCAAATACACAAAAACAAAGACACTCTTGTCCAAGAGGAGAGTGACACAAAATCGTAAAAGGTATTCAAGGGAAGAAGTAGCTGGAATGAGGCTTTTGAATGAGATGTTGAAAAGGAGAGCAAAAAATAAAGAATGAGCGAACAACTCATCTTAATAGAGAGAGCTTGATTGGAATTGCAAAAGACAAAAATTAGATGCTACATTAGTTTTAAATGGATTTAATTCATATTCCCTGTGAAAAATAGCAAGTTTGTGTCTTTAACCCCCCTCTGCTGATTATGTCATTCAGGTGCAGTTCATACATTGCTTGAATTGGCAAACAACCAGAAGGCCTTGAGCTGTAAGGATTTGCATTTGAAAGTCTTCAGTGAAAGACAAATAAAGCAACTCAAATGTGGTTACAATTTCCATTTATAGAACATACAAATACACACGTCCTTTGAGATACACATTCACTCTCAAAAATAAAGGTTCTTTCGCATCTATGGTTCCATGAAGAACCTTCAACATCCATGGAACCTTTCCATTTCACAAAAGGTTTTTATAGTGGAAAAGGTTCTATAGATTATTAAAATGTTCTTTACACTAAGAAAACAATGGTTCTTTTACTGAAAGATTCTCTGGTGAATCAAAAATGGTTCTGCTATGACATCACTGCAAAAAAAACCTTTTGAAACCTTTAAAAGCATACACTGTAATTAGGAAGAATCAATGCTTACTTTTGACTAAAGTCAATCCAAAGTAGTGCAGCTCTTTAACCCCGAGAAGCTCGCAGACACGATGAAACACATCTTGACCCGTTGCTTTCAGCTTGGAGGAAAAGAAAAACAGATTGGACAATGAATCAGGTACAAAAACATTATTTCAAAATGCATTCTGATTCTAAATGCAAGCATTGAACTCAATAAACACACGTCCGCATTTTATATACTGTATATTACAATATAAAGCACAGCCTTAAGTAGGTTATTGCTTTTTTGTCATTAAACAGATTCACTTTAGGAAGACATGTTGCAAATTAAAATATGAAAAATTACAAGAGCTGAATATTTACCCCAACTGTGATGTCCAATGTCTCCTTGGTGGGAAGGAGGACACATACTGTCCTCTCTTGTTTGGTGGGGACAGACATGGCCTATGAAAGCTCACACATACAGTCACACACTCACACTGGCCTTTTTCTCTTCAAGATGCTTTGCCTACAGGTATTGGCTCCTTCATTCTGAATATCTGAAAAAGAACACAAACAAACCAGACTCTCCTTCAATGTAAGTCTATAGGATTTTATGCCCATTTTATCGTCTGCCAGGTGGAAATCATATGTTTAAAAGTAACAGCACACCTCTTCTAAACAAACTGCATGATTTGAGATATCATTCATGTCAAAAGTACAAATGTGTGGGACAATTTATGAAATGAACTTAAGTGTGAGCCATTGTAATAGTGTTGGTTGCCTTAGCAAGCACAAAACTAAATATATAATAACTGAAGAATGATTAGTTATATGCTGAAGTATCTGCTAATGTTCTTTTCTCATATTTCAAAACACAAAACAAGGCAAAAAAAAGAAACACGGGAATAATTAAAATGTCTAGACTGTCCAGAAATGTTGATGACGTCTTTGGTGGAATATGAGGTTTTATCCTGCTCTCATATTTCATGCAAACTTGTCCCCTGGTTCAATCATGCAATGAAAGCTCATTACATTGCACAATCTGCCCAGTTGAGTCAGATTACATAAACATGCAATTATGCAATAATGAAATTAATGCTAAACAATGAGTCTAGCGGATCCTGTGGTGGTGAATATTATTTGGGTGATCTTGTGTTTGTGGACCTTCACTTTTCCTACAACGTAGATAAGCTCACCTGTGAAAACATTACGGGCCACAGCTGCATTCCTCACATTTTTTTGGCGAATTCCACCTGCTGTATGTTTTCACTCAACTGAAATACCTCAACATTGTCCTGTTGATACAAAACTAACCCTATAGGATAATTTGTCATTTTGCACCCATTCTATAATGCTTTAACATTACATTAAAAAAATGTATTTGGGCACTTAAAATGTATGACTGTAATTGCAACTTTTATCATTACTTTTAATCAAAAATGATTTTCACAAAGGTGTCCTAGCAAAGTACCCTCACCCTCAGGCTCTCCAAGATGTAGATAAGTTTGTTTCTTCATGGGAACATATTTGGAGTATTTTAGCATTACATCACTTTCACTTATTTATTTATTTTTATTTTTTTGATAAAAACAGTAATCCACAATCAATCCATACAACTTGTGAAGCTAAAAGCTGCATGTTTGTAATAAACAAACACATAATTAAGAAGTTTTTAACTTTAAATCATTGCCTCCAGGCTAAACTACAAGTCCTCTATCCATAATATTGCTTTTTCCTGTGAAAAAGTGGTCTTGTCTGAATCAGAAAAAAAATATGCACAGATCATGCAATGTTTAGTTCAAAATAGTTCTAAACAAATATGTTTGTGGATTTTGATGTGAGAGGACAACAGGGAATGGACTTTTTCACTGAAGGAAGCGTTATTATGGATTTTGGACAGTATATGGACAGTATTTTGGTCAGAAGCAATGGTTTAAAGTTAAAAATATCCTGATGGGTTTGTTTCCTACAAACAAGCAGCTTTTCACTTCATAAGACGTTAATTGAGACTGGAGTGTGGATTATTGTGATGTTTTTATCAGCTGTTTGAGCTCTCATTCTAATTCACTGCAGAGATCCATTGGTGAGTACAATAAGTGATGTAATACTAAATTTATCTAAATCTGTTCAGATGAAGAAATAAGCTCATCTACATCTTGAATAGCCAGAGGGGGAGTGAACTATTTTGGGTGAACTATTCCTTAAACATTTAACAACCATAAATGGGTGGATTTAATCCCTTACAAACTGTAATGCTTTTCTTAAAAGTTTGAACCTAAAAATGTAAATTTTTAAGTACAACTACCATATCTATTCTAAATGTATACATAAATCTCTCTATATTCGTTAGCTATTGGCTGTAATTATGCTGTTTCTCTCTCACAATGGGTTTACAGGGGTGTGTTTAACTTCAGGTGATTCAGAGCCACAGTGATGTCAGTCCACACCTGTGATTCAAGAAATAAACTAGGCTACTGTTAACCGCTACAGCCTCAGGGGAATCCAGCTGCTGCTGCTATCTGAAGACTGAGACATGATAATAAAGGTATAGTTCACCCAAAAATGAAGATCCTGTCATGTTGTTCCAAACCTGTTTGACTTAGTTTCTTCTATGGAACACTACAGGAGATGTTAGGCAGCAAATTAATGACAGTCATGTTTCCTTTTATTGCATTTTTTTTTTCTCCATACAATGACAATGAAGGTTGACCAAAGTTGTTGTTCTGCCTTTTGTGTTCCACAGAAGAATGACAGTCAACACTTACTGGGAACAACACCAGAAACAAACAGTGAGTAAAATACACACCTCTAATGATGTAATTTCAAAGGTGTAATGAAGCAAAACACAAAAGACAAGAACTGTATACAGACCAATATGTCATCTTGCCTAATATTTCAGCCAACGTTTGGTCGCTTTGAGATTATTTTGATCAATTGACAGAAGCATTATCTCTCCCTTCATACACAATTTTTGTTGGATGGCATTCAGTGCAAAACATTACTTATTTGTTTGATGCTTCCAAGACTATCACAACTCTTCTCACATTTTTGACAAAGCCTAATCTAAACTAGCTAACAAACAGCTAGATAACCATGGTGCCATTTTAAAATCAGAAACCGCAAAAACAATGTACAATACTTCAAACAAAACCAGTTGTTTGAATGTTTGAAGTTTGAATGCAATAAAACCCAAGCACAAGAAAAAAAACACTGACCTTGAAACTTATTTTTGAGCCCTGATATATTTACATCCCATTTGCTATAATTCAATTGCATTTGCCAATATCATGTGCATATCAACATTAAATCAGCACCAGACATTGTCAAACTGCTCATAATTTATTTAGAGAGATGTCTATAAATTCATTAACAACAAGAGGAGAAGCGAATTCAATGGCAGCTTATAACTTCAAACCAACTCAAAACCCACAGTCTTGTTTGTTCAACCTGGAAGTGAAAGAGTCCTGAACACCTCCACAAACAGTCCAAGTTTGTGAGGTCAGAGAGAGGGTTTGTCAGCGACCACATCTCCCGACAGGGCCTCAGGTGGTACAACTCTATGCCATGGGATTTATGGGGGTTTATCTTTAAATCAATTAATCAGATTAAATCTGACCCATAGACTAGTCTAGATCTGAGGAGGCAAGTGCAAGACCTCTTAAAGAAACGGCTCAGCCAAAAATGAAACTTCTGTCATCATTTACTTACCCTCATGTCGGGCAAAACCAAGTTTATCATCATCAACTAAAATTAGAACTATTAAAAGCATTTTTTAATTGAAATAAAGCAATAAATGAAAAACTTAAACTAAATGAAAATTATTAAGTTTAGGTTGAAGCACTAAAAATCACTAACTAGAAATAAATAAAAACTGAAGTTAAGCGAATTAAATAAAAACTAATGAAAATGACAAAATTACTAAAATTAAAAAGAAAAGAAAAAAACTAAATATATATATATATATATATATATATATATATATATATATATATATATATATATATATATATATATACATACACACACACATACACACACACATATACATATATATGTTTATATAATAGTAATTTATTATACTATTATATAAACTATAATACTAAATTATATATACTAAATAATAATACTAAATACTTTATAATACTAAAATTTGTAACACAAAAACAGAAATTATAAGGACTGAGCTTGTCACTGTTTTCAATTTAATTACAAGCTTGAATTTCAGTCTTCATAAAAGGATGCAGCAGCCTCATAAATTATCATATCAACTGAAGTATCGATTTTGTGTAAGACATAGAATATTAAATCATTATGCACTGCTAAAATTTCCCTTCAGTGAGCTGTTAACCACTGTGAACAAATGATTGAATCAATGAGCTGAACACAAGAACCAAATCCGTCAATTTGTGAATTAATCATTCAGACTGGGTTTGTGAACCAGATGAAAAATTCAAAAGATTAATTGAAAATATCCGACTCAAAAGTATGATTGGTACTTCTTCCATGAACTAGTTAAGTTTAGTTAATAACTGTCTGTCCATCACACAAAGATATTGTAAGACTTACAGTAAAGCCAACAAGTCTTTTAGGCTTTATAATCATTTTGCATCCTTGCATTCAAGCTTAGCTGTAGCTGCAAGAAAGAAGACCAAAATGTTAAAAAAGGAACAGTTTTGGAACAACTGGGTGAATAAATGACGACTGAATTTTCTCTAACTTTGATTTGATTAATTTTGTCGAATGTTCAGTTGGTTTGGCTGAAAAGTGTCACTCCAAAACAAATCAAACTTTCAGGCACACACGCCTCTCTGAGAACAACAATTGTAAATCACTCTTCTAGTATGCATTCTTCAGACAGGAAAAGCCACTTGCTTTGTGAGGACAGATAAAGGAGGATCACTCCAGCCTCGAAGCAAGAACAAATCTTCAGCACAGTCACACCAACAGACTATGGCTATGTGCTTAAGGAGTTTTCCTTCCTATGTCACAACCCCAACACCTCTGAAGACATGCAATTAGCACTGTGTGTGTCAATTATAGGACAATTCCAGTGAAAACAGATTCAGATAAGCCTCAGGGTAACAGGTACGTGAAGAGCTTGTTTGTTAAGGAAAAAATGAGACCAATGATGGTGTATCCAAGCATAAAGCAGGCACTTCAAGCGAAATGAGGTTCCTACAGAAAAGCACCTTGAGTTATTGCACAATGCCAATCACAAGGGTTTACCAACTGCTAAGATCTGAGAACAAGTCAAAAGCCGGTTTTCCACCCACCTGTGGCTGTGAAAAAAACACTCATCATCTTGTCATGAACATACCTCTCTGCCTGTTGAATGTGCATTCATGTTTAGACCTGTCAGAGGGTGAGTCTGTTATATCCGCAATTCCAGCTGCTTTCCTTTCTGTCCCGTTCACACAGCCAAAAAGATCAATTCAGCTATGTTTAATATGATCAAAGACTATATTTTTTTTTATCTATGATCCATATTTTGTAGTCTTGTGCATTAAATCCAGCTCACTGTCTTTACTGGCGTCCTCATACATCATAATCTCATTATTTATATGAAGAAACAACCTGCAGAGCAACTTCATGGGTGGGAAAGTAACTGTAGAAGTTTCAATATCACTCATGAAAACACACAAATCAGCCTAATTTCCAGATTTAGAATAGATATAGCAATCTTAATCCTATAAATGACTAATGAAAAGTTAACCAAAGGTTTTGCACTAGTTTTATATTGTAAACAACAGTGGCAGTTCAACTGTAAGGACTGTGCAAAGAAAAAATGCTCAATATATGCAAACATGATGAGAGAGGTAAGCTTAATGGTGGAATATTTCAAAACAAATTGCGAATAGAAAAAAAAAGCTTAACTGTAGTTATAAAAATCAAAAATGAGGTCAAAACAACGACTATGAAGTGAAAAGTATTGCTCAAAACATGCAAAAACGACCTTAAATTAAAAAGGAAAACAACAACAAACGAAAAAAAACTAATTACAGGAGTCCATATGAATGAAGAAACCAAAGTGTGATTTTTTTTAAACATAGTCCCCTAAATGTAACGTTAGTTAAAATAATTCTGTACACCTGCTGAACTGTACCATTCTGCAGATATTATTAATGCAACCGTGTTATTACTAGTGCATTAGACTTTCAAATACAAATAAATGCTCTTAAAAGGTGAAAAATGCACTTACCGCTAATTAAAATCTGGAGTGTGCGTTTGTTTTGAGGTTTGATGTTGTTGTAGTAGAATTCACACAAACACAGACTCGCGCTCACTGACTGACTGATGAGAGAATCAGAGCTGCACAGCGGACTAAACCAAATTACCTCTGCGAGGGGGGAGGGTTCATTACACCGCACTAACAACTTACACATTACCTCAAATTTAAATAGGTAGCATTTGTCAGCGACAACAATCAATACAGAACAACACGGAAATAATGCGGGAAAACTGTAAAATTCTGGTTGTCCGTGGTGGAAACCTATATAAACAAACTCCCCCTCCGACAAATTCATGAATATGTATGACCCTCCTTTAAATTGATTAACAACAACAACAGTCTGTGTGTGTGATGTGTGAATGTGTCTAACTGTACACATTGGATTTTGTTGCGGTGGTGAAAGAATGCAGTAAAGTTTTGTATAAAACGAGTAAGTGTAAAATGTATAAATTACTCTAGGTTTTACTACAAGCTTGTTTACTGGTCATGCAGGCCTTGTAAAACGCCTTGAATTACAAAAATGCACCTTGAACAACACTGCTTTCGCCTAAAAACTTAGTTGATCATCGAACTATTATTGTTTTTATTCAGTAAAACCGTCACTGTCAAACAAACAGTTTCATGAAATATTTATAAGGACCATTAAGTTAAACCTTTTCATAATTCTTATAAAAAAGAAAGAAAGACTAAAAAGGATATTGTAACCTTATTATAGTCATAAAAATAATCAATTTTATGACTATAATAAGATTTTATGACTATTTTATGACTATAATCAGAAGTTACAACCTGGCAATGATCCTGAAACCTTCTTTCTGCAGTTCTCAACACAGATCTCGTAGCCTTCTTTGTCTTGTTATAAAATAATAATAATAATAAATTGTTTATGACTGTAATAAAGTTACAAGACAATCCTGAAACCTTCTTACCACAGTCACAAAAAATAAATAAATAAAATCAAAGACCATTAAACCGTTTACCATAGCAAAAAAATAAATAAATTCTGAAACTTTGCATTGATTGAAGGAAAACAATATCTGTAGTAACCAAGGGTGTCGAATGTAGTAGGGACGCTAGGGCATGTCCCTATGTCGTAGATTTGTGTTGGATGAATGAAAATATGGATACTTTACTTGTAAACATAATACTTTTTCGCTTATTTCAGTT
This sequence comes from Spinibarbus caldwelli, assembly GCA_039654775.1. NCBI lineage: Eukaryota > Metazoa > Chordata > Actinopteri > Cypriniformes > Cyprinidae > Spinibarbus > Spinibarbus caldwelli. The sequence continues at coordinate 8,106,056 of CM077243.1, forward strand.
AGTCATAAAACTAGCGAACTAGTAGTGTCCTGTAAACACGCCTGAAGACGCGAGAAGTGGAACAGACAAACCGATTCTATTGATTTACGCTGGAACCGCTCCTTTTAACATTAATTCAAATTCGTGACTTCGATCAGTTCAAATGATTCACTAAAAAAAAAAAAACAAACAAACAAACAAACAAAAACAGATCAAAAGAGCATTTCATTTTCGAATTTTGACGTCGCTTGTAGTGATTTTAAAAAGCAAGTATAGTGATGGGTTTCGAATCATTTGATTCAGATCGGCACTTCGGAGCGCGGATCGCTGTCTGTCTGTCTGTCTGTCTGTCTGTTGTTAAATGGATTTATTAAGTCTAGTAGGCCTAATCATGTTTTTTTATTTTTTTATTTTTTATTATTATTATTATTTTTTTTACAGTTTGACTATAAATAGGCTTACAGTGGTTAAACTAGGCTATGTTTATTTGGTTAATTTGTAGTTACCATTGTTTAACTATTGTAACCTTTTTTTTCACCTTAAGAGGATACATAAAATGGATATAGAGATGCAGTTTTCACTGCTTTAGGATTAACAGAACTTTGGATAGTTTGTTTCAATATACTTGTCTAGATCAGAAAATGTGAAATTTAGCTAGCAGGAAACAAACTAATAGTTAGGCTATATGTTCCTATATTCTCTTTTGAGTAGTCAAACAATCCAAAGAAAGCATCTTCAAAACAGAAACAAGAGTCACTTACAAAATGAGATTAGATTATGATTTCCTGTTTAGTAGGGATGCTATGACATATCCCTAATATCCAGTGACTACTAAATTGACCCTAGCAATAATTTTGATCAATTAAATGTCATTTGTCTGCTGTTATGTCCCCACCAATGCCAAAATCAAACCTACAGCCTTGGTAGTAACTACATTATTTTGGTGGAAATTATGATTATTTTCCAGTTAAATATGCTGAGTGTGCTGCAGGCTGAATTTGTTTGCCAGCGTGTTGTTCAAGATATATGCAAAACCGTGCAGAAATTAGAGATCATCCTCACATTTATTCTGTATTCCTTGTTCTTCATTTCTGCAGGGTTTCCTCTTCTTTTTGCAATAACAATGAAGTCTCTGGACCTGCCTGGGTCAGGTTAAATCCATAACAATCAGATTACTTATCAAGATCAGCATTAACCTGTCTGAGATTACACTAATTCAGGGCAGCGGAGACCACGCCATCCCACAATTAACCACCTAAACATCTGATCATACTGCAGATTTATCAAATCAAACAATTATAGTCAAATCAACCAGTGATTTGGCAAATAAAACATTTAAATGACTGTGATTGATATTTCAGCAGAAAAACAGGAGTTTATGATGAGCCGTGCTCTTTGTGTTTGTGTGGGGTGATTAAGGGTCTGTTAAGGGTCATGACAGGCCGTTAGGGATTATCCTCTGCTTCCATTGTCCCAAAAAGATGTCTGCTGTCTTGCCAATTTCAGCCTCTTAAGGGTCTCCAGGAAAATAGCTGTGTGCTGTTTTCAACCGCTGACCCCTGCTGTGATCATATTCACATGACCTTCGATCCCTGGCCTTCTCCCCGCCCGGGCCGCATGACATCATCCTGCATCACCGTTCAGCATTCAGAGAGAAGGGAGTGGTGCTGCTCAACAGGCTGCTTTCATTCAGGTCTTTAAGGTTTCCATGGTGACCCCACATTCCTAACATCAGCTGGTTTCAAGAGGCCACATGCAGCAAAACACGGAGCTAAATAGAGGGGGAAAACATATCTGTTATACAGGATCATTCCATGCACGATGAAAAACACTTGTTAGTCAGACTAAAGAAATAGGATTTGATAATTCACTATGATATTTCTAGTAATGAAAGTCTACTTTTTAAATTACAAAATAAAAAACTAAGTTATAGAGTTATTATAGTGAACTAAAAGTAAAATAAAAATAAAGTAAAATAAAAATAAAATTAACTTATTTCAAATAGTTAAGGCAACATTTCTCATTTTCATTTAGTAAATTTTAATTAATATTTAGTAAAAAGTATATAGACAGACAAAAACTCCAAAACAAATAAAATAAATTAAAATAATTAAAAAAAACTATTAAAAATGGATTATTAATTATTATGAAATGCATCAAAAGTTTACCAGCATAAATTGTCTTTCATTGAGATCTGGTAAACAGTGCCATCTAGAGAAGAAAATGTGTCAATGACCCAACATTCAACTATTTTTCAGACAAGGACAGTTCATAGAATGACCAAAAACACAATAAAAGTACCATCAAAATGGTTATTATATTATCTTGTTTTAATGTTCACATTAACTTTAATGTTATTAATGTTCCTTACCCAATGCTTTTGTATGACTTCAAAATACTCATGACTCATTATCACTTGAAATCAAGTCACAACTGAAAGATATAAGATTATAGGACAACTAAATTTACAATTGTGAGATTGTAATTACCTACCATTATGGAAATGGGCTTCCACAGGTTTGGAACTATTACTTTAATGTAAAATAAATACAGTAATTCATGAAAACAAAGCTTTATTAAAAAAAAAAAAAAAAGAGGACAAAAAATATTTATTGCGAATACATTTAATGAAATGTGAAGTCCATGTTACAAAACCATTTTAACAAAAACAGGATAATTTCAATCTTTTATTTAAAGTATTTTTGCACACAAGCATCAACGAATTCCTCCATAGGAAACCGAACATAAATACTTTCCCACAACTATGTGATCCGGTTACTAGTATTTGTGCTATTTTAAACTGACTAACTATCTAGCCCACACACCTGGCCCATTGTTAATTAGCTACCTGTATCCCCTGTAATAAAAAGAAAATACTAACATGCTAAGCGTGCGTTTTCTCCACCCAACACCAGGCTGGGACGAGATTGTGCATGAGAATGCAATGGGCACCAGAGACATCGTATAAAACCAACACGTGGTCCAAGGCTGCTTCGTTTCAGCTACAATCAGGTTCGTCTAGGTTCAGGAAGCCATTGACGTTGTAAAAAAAAAAAAAAAAAAATGTAAAAAATGTGTAGTCAAATGGCAATTTCTTAATAGAAAATATGTTTTATGCAGTTCGAATGCAAGCCAACCCTAGATACCAAAATGTTCAAGTGAACATGCTTTTACCATGAAAACGACCTGGATTTCCACCCCGAATAAATAGTTCATTCTTTTTTAGCAGCTACATTTCCAGTTCAGCATAAGAGTTTAATAGAATGAATTGTTAAATGAAAATGGTAAAAATTAACGTTGTACATAAATAACACTGAAAAAAATACCACAAGGAGGATTGATTTTCTTAATAATGAAAAAAAAAGGCAGTAGAAAAATAAAAACGTTAAGTTCCACATTCACAACAGACTAAATATAAACGAAAAAATCAACAACAAAAATAACACTGATATATTTTGCTTTACCTCCAAGAGCATACTTAAAACCGTGAGGAAAAAAGAACCAGAAAAACGTCCGTTTGCAGTGAGGTATTAGCTTCCGATCTAGCAAGGCTACTGAAAAAACTTGAGCCCTGCCACCAGGAAGAACTTTTCCAGGAAAATCTCAGAGTCCAGGACGGCGATGTGGGCTGCCCGGCCAATCAGGGAGTTGGCGGTGTTGGGCAGAGCATGGATGACATCGTAACGCACCAGGTTACAGTCTTTGTTCTGAAGCACAGGGAGTAGAAGGTTCTCGATCATCTCGGCATACACTGGACCTGATCACACAGGTAGATAAAAAGGGAAAGAACCAGCAAAAGGAGAGAAATATGTTGTTAGAAGCAGTAAAATAATCCTAAAACATAAGATCTTTCATAAGATTTTTCCTCAGATATGTATCTTGTATATGGATTTAACATCGTCCGCTGCTCAATATACAGCATTAAATTAAGATAAATAAAGTTTAGTGCAAAGTTTTGGCCTATGTATTCGCTTTGAGAAACTGAAAATATTCGTCGTACTGGTTTGGACACATTTGCCTTTTCGGTGTGCGAATGTTCGCGGTCTATGTGGAAGCATCCATAGGAATCTGTTGTTTTATTCCAGTGCGTCATCACGTCCGATATTCGTTACGCTTTTTCGTGCTCAGTGTGGAAAGGCCTTTAGTCATATGGGTTTGAAATTATATGAGGGTAAATAAATGATGAAAAAGAAATTGGGGGGTGAACTCTTCCTTTAATTCTCACCAGTCTGTTTGTCCTTTAAGGCTGTTTTGCACATCTCGATTCGAGCAGAGTGATAGGGGACATATCTGTCCTGAAGAGACCCCACCAGCACCACGTTCTTAAAGAACTGAAGACCTGAAACAGAGTTTGAGAGTTTGTATATGGAGAAAGCCAAACTAAAATCAACTTGATGGAACCAAAATAATGTCACGCTCACCTGCTTTCTTGCTTAGCTTATAGAGGAAAGTCTGGCGTGGGTCAGAGTGGTCACGACAGGTCAGCTGCAGCAGAGAGCCAGACTTCTTCCACTTCTGCATAAACCACAACCCTGACACAGAGGAAAAACAAGAGAGTGGTTCCTAAAAACAGTTTAAAAATGAATGGCTCATAAATTACTGTCATTAGAAAACTGCTGAGTTCATGAGAATGGATTACCGGTATTGACGAGGGCTGAGCTGTTGTAAAGCGTGCCAAGATGTGGTCCAGACAGAGATAGAAATGTGTGCAATCTGCTGAGATAACACTTAAACCTGGGCCTCGTCAGCACTGAGCGTACGATCAGATTTCCCAGAGAATGACCCACAAAACTATAAAAGACAACATGGTGATTCTGTCATCCTAAAGCTAGATGCGTTTAGCTTTGACAAGCTCATATTTTTAAACGCAGATTTATCAACCAGGTCAAATTAAAATTCAATTAGAGGCATACTTGGATTGACCTCCATTTGCACATCTGTAAAAGTCATTTTAAATTCATGCCATTTGTCAATTTATGGTGCAAAGTGTTGCTCAAGTGCGCCCCCTATAAGGCCAGAATGTATCACGATGCTCACTGGTTAAGAGATATCTTGGAACAAAGGGAAAGGGCTGAGGGATTCTTTTGGGACAAAGCCAGGGTCAAAAATTTACCAAGTCTCAGGGCAAAAAGAGCCCCAGGTATTTAAAATATGTCCCTGTGGTGAATTAGTGTGTGTGGGGTTTTTCTTAGTCTAGTGTTTTGACACCACAGCAATATTTTATTTATTTAATAGAAATATGTAAGATAAATGGACAAAACAGTGTCAAATGCCCTCAAAATCAGTCATTATGAAATGTCACACTGGACAGGGCTATTAAAAATGTTGTCTGTAAACATACTGTGATGCTTTCACATATCTGAGCTATACTTTCTCATATATTTGAGCTTGAGGAAAACATCTTACCTTATCTTGGAAACTGTGAGGTTGTAGATTTGTATGTACTGCACTATTTCATCCAAAAGTCTGTCAGTCATGGATTCAAAATCAGCAAATGTATCATTCTTGAATAATAACCAAAGAAATAAATAAGGTTAATATTTCAAAATATATCACATTTGAATTTACTTTCCAAGCCTATTGATTTTTTTTATCAGTGATTTTACATATACTTTACACTTTTAAAAAGTACTTATTTTTTTACATTGATATAATATATGATTTATTAATTCTAGAAACAGCTCAAACCCAGTACTTGTTCATGGGACTGTTCTGCAGTTTACCTGATTGCGTTCTGACATTAGGAAATCTATGCGAGCTCCAGGCAAACCAAGCTCCAGATAAGTCTTCACTAGACGCAGATCGGCACTGTTACCTAAAGAAATAGTTTTTATTAAAAGAAAAATCAATCTGAATCTGTAAATGTGGAGTCAAGGTTATACAGAGGATTTACTGACATTTAGAGTGTGATTTCTTACCATCCAGACCATGTACACACACTATTAGGTGTATGCCCTCATCACAGTTTTCATCCTCATCCATGCTGAAATATGGCACAGTGGACGCCAGATCTGTCACCTCGCTGTACATAAAGCCTGGCAACTTCAGTTGCTTCAACTCCTCTTTTGCTTGGGCAAACCTAAAGATCGAAGCACACAATCAAACAGTGACATAAAAAAGGAACCTACTCTCAAGTATTAGTTCATGTCTCTACAATGTGCAGCAACATGAACTCCTTGCTTTTAATGCTGCAGTTTACGGTCATATCCTTATCTGTAAATGTCACAAATTCATGCTAGCATTTCCATTTTTGCATAAAGTTCCATCCTGACAGTCTGTGTTAAATTTAAATCTTTACTGAATGAGCGCGAGCGCGGCGTACGCGTGAACACACAACAGAGAGGGAGACAATTAATTTTCAGCGCAAAAACATTCATTGTGCTGAAATATCTGTTGTTGAACGTTAAATTTAGGTTTAAAAGTCAACATGCAGTGCACGTAATTTATGAGAGTAGGAACTGTAAAGGGAAAACCGTGTATAGTTGTTTGAATATAAATATCAAATGCTTCATAGCCGCCTTTTACAGGATAAAGAAATTATAGTAAATGTGACTGTGATCAAGTGTGTTCCTGCAGAACATTACTCTTACCTGTTGGTTAACACCAAGTTTGTGTTTTTATTCATCTTTATTAACTTTAATCTTAATTTTTGATGAAGAGATTTAAATAGGCCTATATACAGTCCCACTTGAAAGTTTGTGAACCTCTTGCAGAATCTGAAAATGTGAGTAATTTTAACAAAATAAGAGAGATCATACAAAATGCGTTATTTTTTAATTAGTATTGTCCTGAGTAAGATATTTTACATAAGATGTTTACATTTAATCTGCTAGACAAAAAAATAGCTGAAATGATTAAAATAACCCCATGCAAAAGTTTGTGAACCGTTGGTTCTTAATACTGTGTGTGTTACCTGGATGATCCACGACTGTTTTTTGTTTTGTGATGGTTGTTCATGAGTCCCTTTTTTGTTCTGAACAGTTAAACTGAGCACTGTTCTTCAGAAAAATCCTCCATGTCCTGCAGAATCAGAATCTGAGATCCATCTTTTCACACTGAGGACAATTGAGGGACTCAAACACAACTATTAAAAAAGGTTCAAACATTCACTGATGCTCCAGAAGGAAACACGATGCATTAAGAGCCAGGGGGTGAAAACTTCTGAACAGGATGAAGATGTCCAAATTTTTCTTATTTTGTAGAAATATATATTTTTTTCCCATTTAGTACTGCCCTTCGGAAGCAACAGAAGATACTTGCATGTTTCCCGGAAAACAAATTAAGTACAATTTACCTTGATCTTCAAATTCAAAATTTTTTCCACCCCCCGGCTCTTAATGGATCGTGTTTCCTTCTGGAGCATCAGTGAATGTTTGAACCTTTTTTAATAGTTGTGTTTGAGTCCCTCAATTGTCCTCAGTGTAAAAAGATGGATCTCAAAATCATACGGTCACTGCTGGAAAGGGTTCAAATATGCAAAAGATGCTGGAAACCTGAAGATTCTGCAGGACATGGAGGATTTTTCTGAAGAACAGTGCTCAGTTTAACTGTTCAGAACAAACAAGGGACTCATGAACAACCATCACAAAACAAAAAACAGTCGTGGATCATCCAGGTAACCACACACAGTATTAAGAACCAATGGTTCACAAACTTTTGCATGGGGTTATTTTAAGATTATATAAAGATGGCATTACCTGGAAAAGTAGCTTAAACAATCCCTAAATAGCAAATGGCGGTTGTTTAAAATTAAAATTAATATTAACTTTAATATAATAGACCTAGTGTGACCTAGATGATTTCAGTCAAAAGGTTGTGTCAGAAGTGGAGCATGTCATAAAAGTTTGAAGATTATGAAGACAAAGACACTTTTCTGTTTGGAATAACATCATAATGTTCAAAAGTTTGGGGTCAGTTAAAAAAAAAGAAAAAAAAGAATTTAAATATTTTTATTCAGCAAGGACAGATTAAGGTGATCAAAAATACATTATTATATTACATTTATAATGTTAATTTTAAAAAATAATATTAAAAACTATTTAAAATTCAGTTCTTTTGAACTTTTATTCATCAAACAATCCTGAAAAATTGTCTCACAGCTGAAAAAAAAAAGACCTCAACCTCTGGCAATATTTTTTTCCATTTCTCATGAATGGCAACCTGCAAAAATAAAGGATAAAGGGAAAAACAAAAACTCACGCTGTCATCTGAGCAGTGGAGGCGCTCTTGTACCAGCACAGGTCATTGCTGGTTGGTGCTGGTCCAGGAGGCCGTGTCTGCAGGCCGGCTGAGGGGATGTATGTTTCCTGGAGCTGTTCCAAACCCAGGTGATCATAAAAAAGGGTCCTTCCCTCTGCTCCCCCATCCTCACACCTCCCTTCCTCCCCTGGGAGTCCATTAACATAAACCAGCCCGTCAGTCTCCTCATAGTAACCGTTCTCAATCATCTCATGCTCCTGCTCTTCCTCCTCGTCCTCTTCGTCATTAGCATGTGGGCAAGTCTGAACCCCCAGCGTTACAGCTGCAGTCTCCAATGGACTGATCTCAGATATATCAGTGCTGGAACGGGAGCCGAAGTAGTTCTCCACAAAGCCTTTCTTCACCAGGTCTGTGCTGCTTGTGACCGATGTACTGGACTGGGCAGCAGTCTGAGGCTCACTACATGCTTCTGGCCCTGAAGCTGCACCACCTGGAAGATCGGTCTCACTAGATCCTGTCGGCCTGTCAGGAGCATTAGTTTCACAGCGGGGCTGGATAGCAGAGTCCTCATTGTAAGACACCAGCCCATCTCCATGACTGATGGAGGCTTTTTGTTGCGCCAAAACTCTAGAGCTTGATAACGGGAGGCTGTGAGATTCTCCTGAAAATATGAGGCTCTGTTCCTGCACCAGGATGCTGGACTTTCTGCTAGTGACCTCCGTCTCCACCTCATCATCTGAGGGGAGTGAATTAATGGAGGTGAGGGAAGACTGGACTCCGCTGATGCCGCTGGTGCTCTCTGGATTGAGACCTTCCAACGCAGTAGCTCCTCTGGAGGCAGGGCTGAGCGGAGATGGTTTCTGGTGGGCAGTCTGTAGAATCGGCTCTGTAGGCGCCTCCAGGCTAGTATTAGCAAAAGGAGATGGAGAAACTGGTGCTAACTGTGTTGCGGAGCTGGGCTCACTCTCGATTCCTGAGTCTGAGAGCCTGGAGGAACCTTGAGGAACACAATCACTTCTCAACGCAGCTCCACAAGCTCCGACGAACGTGGCACCGTCCCCAACTCGACTCTTGAACTCAGAGAAATCCGTCTGTGTGATCTCTGGAACATCCCTCTTGGCGGTCAGTTCTGAGTGGTTCGGTAAGAGAATGGTGACCTTATCGCCCTGGTAGGGGTCCTTGTCGCTTGGTTTGACATTAATATGTCTGAGCCCAGCAGGTGGATGTGTTGAACCAATTCTGGCCGCTGCGCTTTGTGCGGCTTCTGCTCCAGTACCTGCCTGGGGCCTAGCCTGCATTTGAAAACTCAAAAGATTGGAAAAGCTGTCGCTCTGGATACCGATGTTGCCTTGAATGTCGCTTGCGGTGCTGTCTTTAGTATTCTGAGCACAATGCGTGGTTGCGGTTTCATTCTGGAGGATGTAATTGCCTACATCATCTAGCTCGTCTTTCGGATTGCACTGAGTGTCAACTTCTTTGGACTTGGTGGTCGGTTCACCATGAGGAACCTTCAAGTTCTTGTAGCCTGTGAGGACCACGGAGTCTTTCGAGCTCTGCCTGATCAGCTTCTTTGAATTTTCAGTCTTGGCATTCTTCTTCAGCTTGATAGATTTAGCTTTGGATTTGAGGGGAGGCTCATTCTGTTCAGGCCAAGCTGTGGTGAGGGCAGCTTGCTGCTTATCTGGGTACAGGCCGAGGCCTCCCAATCCACTAGCAATGCAGTCCTTTGAGTTGGACCTGTCTGCTTTAGTGGACACAGAGCTGCTCCTGGTGTTGTGGAGACCAAGCCATGGACCATCACGATCTTCAGGGTAGAAAAAATATGGTAAGTATTCATTTAGCAGACTATTTATCCAAAGTGACTAGTCATTTAACTACAGGGACTGTTCCCAAGGTGCAAACTGAGATTAAGGAAATGGTGAATTGCCATATGAAGGGTCTGAACCTTTAAGCTTTTCATAACCAAACCACTATGCCACACCTAGTTTATCTTAAAGACAGCATGAACTAGCACAAAATGGATCTGACATGTCAAAGGTCATGTCCCTTTTCTACATAGTCGCTATGCTACATTTAGCTCAGGTGTGTCCAGTCCTGCTCCTGGAGGGCCAAAGTCCTGCAGAGTTAGGCTTTAACCCTAATAAAACACATAACTGAACCAGCTAATCAAGGTCTTTAGATTTACTTAAAACATCTAGTCAGGTAGGCTGGAGTTAAAATATTTTGGAAGGTGGTCCTGCAGAAGCAGGATCGAACAACCCTGCTTTAGTGTTTTTTAGTCCAGCAAAAGCATACTTTAAAGCTTGCACAAATCTTGAACACTTTCAAAATTAGAAGTGACGGTTAAAATGATAATCAAAGATTGTAATTCTATTGATCCAGAAGTGCTGTTACTAATACCTTCAGTAACTGATTCCAAATATCTGTCCTCAAAGATGATTGGTAGGGAGTTCACATCTCCATCAAGATCAGCACATTCAACAGGAAGAGGTGGTAAGGACAAGAAGTAGGAGGAGTTCTTGATAGCTGTGGTCATCTGTTGGTGACTGTGAGCACTGTTGAATAAAGTAGTTCATTTGAATTATCATGAGAATTCACATCTTTTCTATGTGAAAAACACATTACAGTAATGATATTTTAAGACGTACTGCAGTTCCTGGTAGGCCAGTGCACTCTGTCTTGGGTGTTCAAGACAAAAGAAAGCTTCTGCAAATCTTTGCACCTAAAAATTGTAAATACACCATAAGTAAAGCCAGAAATACTCTATGCAGAAAAACTTCTAACTACGCAACATCAATTTCATGCATCTTTGTGTTACAAAATGTGTCAGAATGAAATGCATAACACAATGAAAGTATGCAATTAGAATGTGCATATGGTAGAAATCTCAGCGCTCACCCGTAGTGTATGGTGCTCCTGGGCCAACAGTGCAGAGACACGCTCATTCAGGGACACCACTTCAAGGAAATTTCCCCACAATGCCATGAGCAGAGAGCACAGTTGTGCCAAATTCATGTTCACCAGTTCAGCTAACTCATCTGGGCTCTCTGCCCTCTGCTGCAAGATTACACACACAACCATATTTTATATATGTGTGTGTATGTGTGTGTGTGTATGTGTGTATATATATATATATATATATATATATATATATATATATATATATATATATATATATATATAAAAGAGTGCAGTACACCATCATGATACACCAGCCAAGCAACAACCACAGCGGTGGGAGGTATGACCTTAACTTACGGCATGAGTCATTTTACATTACAATAATGGTATATTTCACAATGTATTTATTTTTGCTGGAAATTTAACAAAAATTGTTTATACATTAAATTAGCAAGTTGTAATGCCTGTGTTGAACAATTCAGTGAATTAAGTACTTGATTTAATATAAATATTAAAATATATATTTTTATTATTAAAAAATAAAAATATACATTTTAATATTTATATATTTTAAATCTCTGATTTGTTGATTCACATTCCAAACTTTTGGCCAATAACTTATAAATGAGCAACATTGCTCAGAAACTGTAAAATATCCAAATTCTCCTTTACAGATGTTGCCAGATGATAACAAGACCCTTTAATAAAGTTCTATAAAGTTTAATAAAGATCTTGACTTGTTTGGGACACATCTCCCTCTGTATTTTTATATTAAATGGTACTAACATTCCTTGACATACCTTAACTTGTTCACAAAGCTCATTAAGTCGGGCCTCCACATCAAGTTCCTCTAAAAAAGAAAAAAAGAAAAAGAGCAGAGTGAAAATGTTGGTCCTACTGCAGCAGTATGGAGTGAATGAGAGAGAAGGGTCTGTCTGAAGAGCCTGTGACTGACAGCACATGAGAGGGATCTAGAGGATCAACAGCACAGGAAGTAGGAGTCAGATGACAGAGAATACCAGCAACGTCCAAGCAATAAGACTGATCCCAAGTCAGCCTGAGATTTGAGATACTACTGAACAAAAGGAGAACTAAGTTGAGCTAAAAGCTCCCTCACTGAAGGACACTTGCCACTGACAAACGTCCAAGTTAGGGGGAACGGAAGAAAGAAAGAGAGCTAAAATAAAGACACGAATGAAAGGCAAGAGGCATGTGGAGCGATTTTGAGGGTCGGTTTTGGAGAGACGTACCTATGTAGACGTGCCTTTGGCCTGGAGGGTAAGGTCTTCTGAGAACTCGTTCATAAAGGACCTGCATGCTGGGCTTGGCTAGTGGTGGGATTGCACATATAGGCACGTTTAAAACTTTCACTCTCCCCTTTTGCTGATTGAGCTTAAAATGAACCCTTAAATACATGCAAGTTCAGTCACTGTCAGAAGCAGCAAGGGGTGAGTAGTTTAGCTTTCACTGAGTGAGTGAGGGTTTACAGTGAAATTTCTAGAGGGAAAGTCATATTATAGTCAAAAATGAAAGATTAAAGCTTCCACATGCTGATAAATACATAAGAAAGAGGGCAGAGGCATACAATATGCAGGTAAATAAACATTAACAGTTAAATGTCCAGAACAGCCGCTCTTCAAAAGTCTCTTAGTAGTTATTCAAGTCAATGGGTGCATTAGTGTGAGTATTCAGTGATCTGATGGGGTCTTTATGAGATTAAAAAAATACATATTAATACGTGAAAGCAATTGATCCAATGCATATACAACAAAAACAGATATATATCGACAGTAGGGGAAGGCAATAAACAAAAAAATTATATTTTACAGAAATTATATAAAATAAACATTAATATATAAAAGTTTAAATGTAATAAACAATCACATTTAATAATAAAAAAAAAAAAATATATATATATATAGAAAAATAAGAAAAGCAAATTCTGTCCTTTAGCCCCAGTACTCCAAAGGGTCTGTGGAGAAAATTTTATATATACACACACACACACACACACACACATACACATACATATACATATACATAATACATATATATAATTTTTTTTCTCCTAACAAGATGTTCCAAATATGCTCCCTAAAAAACATTTCTACCACACAGATTTCTTAAGGTCTTCTGTTCAAAGTTTTGGGCTGGAGGAATTTTATGAAATTTGTGAAATGTATTATTTTATTATATTTTCAAATTTTCAGCAGTAATTACTCCAGTCTTCAGTGTTGCATGATCCTTCAGAAATCATTTTTCAGAAATCATCATATGCTTATTTAGTGCTCAAGAGACTTTTTTTTTTTTTTTAAATCAGTGTTGAAAACATTTGTGCTGCTTAATATTTTTGTGGAAACCATGATGCATTCTTTGATTTATTTAATAAATAAAAAGATTTAAAATATTTATTGAAAATGTTTTTTGTCACTTATCAATTTATTCAATCCTTTCTGATTAACAATGCATAAAAGTTTTAGAGTCCCTAAACTTTTGGACAGTAGTGTATATTGCTCACCCCTAGAACACACACACATACTGAAGCTCAGTGATTAAACTGGTTTTAGTAATCAAATTTTGGTTAAAATGACACCCTTCAAATCAAATTAAAACAAAACATCATGACAACCAGCTATAAAAAAATCTTTATAGGGGGTTTAAAGATTGAAGTACAATGTAAAAATGTTTTAAAATAAATAATTTCAGTCTTCCAACTCAGGTTGGAAACAAGACTTGTATTCTCTCAGCTCTGATGGACTACATACCTAGCTCTATGCGCTGGGATGCGGGAAGATTCTTGGACAGGGAGGTTAAATAGCAGAACAGGCCCTGATATGCCCGCAGCAAGCTGGCACACATGTTCTGGTGCAGGCTGAAGGCGTGCTGTAGGCACAGATCCGATACCAGGAAGGTTTTGCCCTGCAAATAATGAAAGAGGACTTGATGCATCACTGAATATTGCATCAACAGCAGGAGCATTAAAAGTTTTTGCACTGTGATAATACCCAGTTCCCTTTAGTGATACAATCTTTTACATTTGAGAAAAGTTCTCCATTTAATGAAGGTATAAAAGTGCACTCTAGAGCTCACTATGGTCCTTCAGACACCTACATGACATCTTAATGTGACTGGGGTCTCAAGAGAATTGCTGTAATGTAAAAATCACATCTTATTTACAGTAACAGCTCAAGCCTTTCAGTTACATAATGATGTCTATTTATGGACAGATTTAGACATGAGAAAATCACTGCCTCTGTACTTTGCTTTGCAAATGTTATGTCAGCCAAGTGTTTTAGACTAATTGGACAAAACCGAAAAATACACTGTACTCATTTAACTAAAAAAGAGCATTTGATGTCAATGAATCCTGTGAAATTAATACCTAATAGTGAAGTGTCTAGACATTTTAATCGCTCTTGCACATTAGATGTTGATTTGGTTGAGTAAGGATACTTTTGTGTGTGTGTGTGTGTGTGCTTGCACTCTTACATCTGGGGACAGCTGCTTAACGTAGGTGGTGCCGAACACCACAGACTCCAGGGTTGGGATGAGAGAGTCTTTGCTCTGAGCCGGAGCGTTACGATTCAGCCAGGTGCTTTTGACTGGCCGTGGGAAACTGAGAGGACAAATACATACAATCAAATACAAGTACACACATTTCTACTGCTTTCAAAACAAAGGCACAATTTTGATAAAGAGCACCTTTAGAATGTATTTTCCCCACACTGTAAAGGCATTTTATGTGTCTACTGTCTTGACATATTCAAAATGACTACTATGATCTGTAGGTCCAGTTCTCAGTTCACTGCTGACCTGATTAGAGGTTGATGCAGGGCCACCAGTGATGCATGGATAGTGGCAGAGATGACAGACAGGTGGAAGTAGTCAAACATGACGTTGACATGCTGGTGGATGCCTCTGTGGAGGCTAAAGTGCAAACGCAGCGTTCGACTGCTGATGCTCTGAAGAGAACTCGGGTCCTCGGGCCTGAACACATACAAAAACAAACACTGTTATATGTGAAACAACTGTTTTAGGTAATAGTTTTTGCTTGTTCAAATCCCTAACTCTTAATATAAGGAACAGTAAAATCTTCCGTTTTTTTTTTAAAACAACATTTAGTTATTCTTCTACATACGAGTAGTCGCCATCGGTGAAGAACAGGTCCAAAGACAGCTGAAAGTCCATTTCATTTAAGGACTCTTCCACCTGCACGGGAAAAAATACTCGTGACGCATACAGAGGCAGATTTTATCACTGAACTCTTAGTGTGTGTGTTGTTTGAGTCATGAGATTTGCTTACCTTCTTTGCATCTAGCAGCATCATCACTTTAAATACGAGGACATCGTTGACTACAATCTCCTCATTTTTATATAGGATCTGAAAGGTTTTGCTGCAGACCACTTCATCTTGAACTGATGCTGGGAAAGCTAGATCCGAACCTGTGAACAAAACACACATTAGCAGGGCTTTACAAAGCTCAGAGATGTGTGCAATTCTTCCACGATTTAAAGGAAATATCTGCTGTTATTTTTTTTTTTTTTCATTTTAAATCATTCTGTTCTCTGAAAATCTTTCCGCCTTATCTGAGTACATGCAAATATGGCGTGACAAAGTGCACCAACACAAGTTTGACATCAATGGAGTCAACGTCAAATGTAATTAGTGTTAGTGAATCTTGCATCTGACTGTTATCAGTGTCAATGTACATTATACATGCTTTTCAAACACAAAGCTATAGGAAAAGCTAAAAGACTACCCTGATACTTGTATTAGGAAAGAATCTGAGGAATCGCTGGACAGATAATGATGCTTCTCACCACATTTCACTCCAACAGACACAGTGCCTGTTAAAGCGCAGGCAAAGATTCTTTCAACCCACTGTGTCAATCCCTGTAAGCCCTGAGGTGAATGTTGATGTAATATTAAGAGAGCCGAAGGCTACAGCTGTGAGAAATGTTAGAAAGGGAAGGTAAGACATTGAACCCTCATAACTGAAGATAAGCTGCATTCCTTTGAAATTTTCAGCCTGAAGAAATCTCTGTAGAGATAAAACTGATAATTTAGCTGGCTGAAATATTTTATTTGTCTCTAGAAAATACAGCTTCAGCAAATCCACATTAATGGCAAAATGGAATGAGATATCCGTAAAAATAAATTCTCTCAAACAATGATCTAGAAATTATAAAGAACTCAAATCTAAGACTGTTAGCAGCAGTTATAGCAAATTAATACATTTATATATTGTAAATTAATATTATAAATAAATAACTTTTTAATATTATTATTATATTTGCAATATTTTATTATTAATAATTGATTAATCAAATAAGCAAAATCTCACAAATCAGCTTTGAACAACATCTAGACATGTTTAGACAAAAATAAACCAAACAAATAATATCAAAAGAACTTAAAACTATATTAAATAATAAAATATATTAAATTTTTTGTCACAATCTACATTTTATGAAGATTAAATACCGGCTCAGTTTGTTTTGTACAAAGGAATTTTTTGGGTTCCTTGATTTATATTTCTGTGGCATCACGACATGACAGGACATGTTCATTTGAGATGTATGAGTGTTTTTACCTATGGGATGCAGCAAACTGGCTTCCACCCTCTGCGGGATCCGTGGCGGCACTTTCATACTGGCTCGGATCTGATAGAACCTTTCATCACAAACAAGAGTGTTCATAATAAGCATAAGAATTCAAGAAAAGCATTATACTTTTTGCAGCTGTTTATCACTATTACACAAACACCCAATAAAAACCCAATACAAGATTTTATTATGGACTGCTATCTAAACTACCCTTTTTGAAGAGATTTTACTGAGTGCAGTCCATGTAAGAAAAGCCTGACACAAGCTTGTTACACTTGAGCCCACTCAGCTCAAAGACTTCATTTCTGTAAAGGTAGAGTTAGGGATAAGAATCTCAAAGAATTTAACCATTCTGAGTCTGATTCCATTTAATGATTCTTTAATATTTTTAAAAATTTCTAATGTGCCAAATGTTTTGTATTTCAAATAAATGCTGTTCTTTTGTATTTTCTATTAATCAAAGAATCCTAAATGTATCACAGTTTCTTCAAAAATATAGATTCACAATTGTTTGACATTGAAAATAATAAGAAATGTTTCTTGAGCAGCAAATCAGTATATTAGAATAATTTCTGATAGATCATGTGACACTCAAGAGTAAGTAATGGCTACTGGAAATGCAGCTTTACCATTTAGAGATAGTAAATGTAATAATATTTACTGATTTTAATGTATTTTAAACAAATAAATGCAGCCTTGGGGAGTGAAAAACATTTGAACGTTGCATATTACAAACAAACATACTAAACAAAAATCATACTAGACAGAATTAATAGTAACTGCTCAGACTAATTCATTTAATGATTCAGTGAGTCATTTAAACCGGTGAGTTTGTTTGTGACTTATTTGTGAGTCACTTTGGGCAATTCAAAATAATTCATAACAGATCATAACAGTTGAAGAGTTGGCAATTAAATGTTTTTCACCGAATTAGCTATTTCGCAGTGCCTGTTGTTTCCTCTCTCATCACAATGAATTCCGACTACAACTCAGCTAAAGCATAATTTTGCCGCCACAGATTCAGCAATGCAGAAAACGCTGTCAAAATATATTAATACTGTATTTACCAGAAAAAAAATGCAGTTTACGAACCAACACAATCAAACCTCTTGAAAAAAAAATAGCTTCTGCATTTTTTATTTTTTTTTTAAAGAAACTGGTCAGCTATTCTCCTTACTGCAGTTCTTAGAAAGGAAGAAGCTGCTGTGACAGTCAAATAACTACATCTCACACCCCCTCAGTTCCTCATCTCTAATATGAATAATCCGGACACACTGATCTCATCAGAGAGCTCCAGCACATGGCTGTATCCACAGAGCTCGTGTTTATAGCCTGTGCACCATGCTCCCATGCATTTGCAATGAAAGAGGAAGTTCAGGCAACCAAAATAGAGCTGCAATTATCCTTCTGACAAGAATATCATGACATCAAAAGCACACAGAGGCACTTATGTGGGAGCGAGGAGATACGTAAGAATACAACCGGCTGGCCGGAACACAGATCTGGGAACAGGAACAAACAACTAGTCCCCCTGCAGGACCTGAAGAGGAGAATGATGGTTGCATTATCCTTCCTGTTGCACAGCTGAGCAAACCCAATGGCTCTGTGTTTTATTTCGACCCACGGTGACAATGTCAGCAGATGTGGAATGTTAACCTGAGGTTGCAAACTGCTGTGTTGATGACTCCAAACAACCCTACTGAGCACTGACCATAACCTAGTGTTTCTTCCTTTGCTTTGAAAACAGACTCTTTAGACATTTACATTGCGACATAGAAAGTGTGACGCTATGACTAACTTAAAGGGATAGTTCACCTAAAAATGAAAATTCTCTCATCATTTACTCACCTTTATGATCTTTTGCAGAACATAAAAGAACATATTTTGAAGAATGTTGGTAACCAAACAGTTTCAGTTCCCATTGAGTTCCATTTTATTTTTTATCCACATAATGGAAGTAAATGGGAACTAAGACCATTTGATTTACAACATACTTCAAAATATTTTCTTTTATGTTCTGCAGAAGAAAGTAAGTCATACAAGTTTGGAATAACATGAGGGTGAGTAAATGACAGAATTTTCATTTTTGGGTAGACTATCCCTTTAAACCACATGTGTCAAACTCAAGGCCCACGGGTCTATTCCGGCCCGCCACATCATTTTATGTGGCCCGCGAGAGTATATGATTGTCTTAAAATAAAAATCTATGCTGCTTTATATCGTAAATGATGAAAGTGCATATCAATACCACAAGTTTCTGTTTCTATTAGGCGTTCTATTCATACGCAGAAATTGACTTTGGTGTGCGTAACACATGGAAATTGCAAAAAAAAAATTTCAGCAAGCTATTTGGCTTAAAAGCACGAGTGTTTTATACTGGATGCTGGTTGAAGGTGTTTTAGTCGACGCAGTAGTCAGTGGTTTAGTAAATCTGGATCAGTCAAGTCAAGGTAGCTCGTTTATTGGTCTTCTGGCGTCCCCCTGTGTTCCTGTTTGGTATCGCAGATTGACTTGGGTGGGGGGGTCTTTTTTTCTACTACAAGCATTGATTGTGTATCATATGCTCACCAAAGTCAATATAAACGTATAAATCGCATGCCAAATAGAAACAGAAAATCATGCTATTGATACGCATTTTCATGACACCGGGCTCATTTGTTTTTTTTAAATGCCATATCTGTCACACGTTTTTATCAGCTCACAATTATTTGTTGTACCATAAATGTAACAAAAAAGTTTTTTAACAAAGTTAATGTAATGTCTTGTGTGTGATGATACTTGTCTTTATTATTTACTTTGATTTATGGAGTAATTTGGATTTCTTAACCTGATAAATTAAAAGGACTTATGTTAAAATAACAGAGCAATAACATATTTTTACATCTATGCAAATGCATATGCAATATTTGTAACTTAAATAAGTAATAATAAAATAAAGAGACAGTTATTTTACAATATGTTAAGGAGTAGTAACATTTGTACAGTCTTACAGTTACAACCGGCCCTTTGATGGCAGCCATAATATTGAAGTGGCCCTCAGTGAAAATGAGTTTGACACCCCTGCTTTAAACAATATATTTTACCACATAACACATTTTTGCTTTGGATATTCAGCAAAAATAACTTTATATCCTAGTAACGACCTGTATCTTACTCATCCGGCCCACCCCTAATTATATCTAGTGACTGGTTTTGAAATGTGGGCAGCACTTGTAACTCAACTCTTACCTGTGCTGAATAAAACTGTGGCTTTTCATAATGCACAATGGCCTCTAGAGATCACATTACAGGAATGGGCTATTAGGCTCTCGTGTCGCGCCCATATTTCCATGCTTAGGGTAAGACTTGGTATGGAGTGTTCAAATACCTGTACTGCATGCTGGGTCACTTCAGGTTTCTGGCACATACTGAAACTGGTGCAATCTGCAGTTAACCTCAAATGTATTCTGAGATTGTCTGCTAATAGAAATGCCATCCTCACTTTAATATGGAAATGCATTCATTTTGTCTATATCTATGACCTATGCATTAGTGAAGCTTGAACATACTTAGCTTTTTAAACTGCTGCTAACCCAAAGCCAACTTTGTGGTCTGCACTATTTGTGCTATAGACATGACTGAAAACTCAAATTGTACTGGCTGTTAAAGAGAAGTATGCTACTACTTAATAGGGGTTGGGTGATATACCGTTAGACAGATGTTCATGGAAAACTTTTTTCCATCAGACAAAACTCCCAACTGCACAGATTCCAACTGAAATGACTGGACTTCGCCCATGAAATTTCACCAAGCACCTTTTTACTGCACCATACTGTACATACTGCAGTAACTCTGTTGTATTTACACTCATTTGGCAAACGGGTTAGGGTTAAATTTGGGCCCTGACTAAAATAAAACTTATTGAAACAGCAAGGTATTTTGAGTCCCTCTCTGCTAGCCAAATCATGGAGAATAAAACTGTTCAACATTAAACACAACCATACAAGCAGACACGCGTGACGTGCCTGAACAGAAATAGTTGTGAGAAGACTCCTAAATTATGAATTCTAAGAAAAGCTGGTGCACATATAGATGGAGAAGCTGAGACTCATGCCAGCAAGCAACGGCAGGAATGACAGCAAGACTGTACAGCACTGTAAGAGAGCACTGCATGTTATTAATATCAGTGAAGAGGATCTCATTTGCAGTGCCTAAATGAAGATGAGAGCTGCAGGCTGCAAGTTTCTGTGGTAAATTTTAGCCTTGTGCTCTGTACTGCATTTTACAGTCAACAAAACAGCTTTATTTAAGATGTCAAGAACAAAACGGTTTACAAATTAGGCTCAACATTAAGACAAACCCTAAGACCAAAAAAGCGATATACAAAGGGATGTGAAACATATTTATACCCTTGTATGAATATCATTCACCATTAACTTCCTTCTAAATTTATCTTACTACAAACACATGCCACTGTTCACCACCATTTGTCTATATACACTAGACATTCTTTGCTCATTCTATAGAAAAAGATCCATCCTGCTGAGGAGCAGGAGCCTGATAAAACATTGCCACACTAGGAAAATGTTTTCAAATGCAGTTCATTCCTATTCCTGTTGTTTTAGTCATGACTTCCAACCAAGATCAGCATTGAAAATATTTTATCTGTGTGTGCAACCCGACCTGGAATGACACTTAAGATCTTTAGTGGAACTTAAGATCATGTTCTTACCCTCTTTGGAAGAGATCCACATTATAGAACTTGTGGAGCTCCACAGAGAACTCCACTGTGGCCTGGACCTCCGTCATGCTGGATTCAGGGCTGGAGGAGGGCCTGTCTCAAACGATCGCCAGCAAAACTGCGGAAGAACAGATAAATGAATTGAATAGTTGAGCCATAACATGTGGAAGAACTGGAGAAGAAGCGGGAACACATTTCTACTACACTGAAATATAAGCAAAAAATGCATTAACATATTGAAATATGTGAAAATGTCACAGTACCTACATTTCAGTAGTCGATACCAGTAAAATCCCAAGGTTCTCTGTACCAATTTTGGTCTGGTCTATTGCACTTACGCTGCAAGACTTATTGCACAGATCTATTCTGACACATCAGATTGGTTTTGTCCCCTCTGTTGCTAAGTTTATCACAATGTCAAACATTGCAATTTCAGATTCACTTCCACATTTTAATACAGTTGCCACTCCTGAAACTTTGCAGTGTGTACTTAGCATGAAAAATAAATTTTTATTCAAATTATGAATGGGTTATACACAGAAAGTGAGCAAAGACACTCCCTTATAATCAATGAGGCTGATATCAGTTCAGTTCTGCTGCAGCACAAGCTCACTGACTGAGTGAAAAACTTTGTCTATACTGCACAATTAATCTCTTATTTACATCATGTTTATACTTTGTTGGTTATAGCGAAACTATTTGCAAGAGTGCAGAGCTCAAGACAAACTTTTCTACCTTTGTATGAGACACATACCAAAATATACATTACTGTTCAAGTTTGGGGTCAGTACGATTTTTCATGTTTTTAAAAGTCTCTTATAGCTGCATTTATCTGATCAGAAACAGTAAAAATAGCAATATTGTGAAATATTACAATTTAAAATAATTGTTTTCTTTTTTTAATATATTTTAAAATGTAATTTCCTCTGATGGCAAAGGTGAATATCATTCTAATATACTGATTTGCTGCTCAAGAAACATTTATTATTATTATTATCAATGTTGAAAACAGCTGTGCTGCTTAATATTTTTGTGGAAATCATGATAAATTTTCAGGATTCTCTGATCAATATAAAGGAAAAAAATAAATGAATAAATAAATAAAACAGCATTTATTTAAAATAGAAATCTTTTGTAACATTACAAAATGTATTTGCTATCAATTTCAAGTTTTAATTTCTTAAAAAAATAAAAATAAAAATCTTACTGACCCCATATTTCTGAACATTAGTGCAAGTTCAGCGATAAACATCCCCTCCACTGAAAAACAAATAAAAAAAATAAATAAAAAAAAAACTATAGGTTTGATTTCTTTTTTTTTGCGTGAACTATACCTTTAAATGTAATGACTTGAACATTTCATTACACAACACAAATTCATAACATAAAACTGAACAATTTCTAAAATGCACTCTCACACTTTTAACAAATCCCACAAGAGAACAGAATCTGAAAGTGGCTTGTAAGATGACCGTTAAGCCGACAGAAAAGAATGTTACAAAAGAAACCTCATGCACTTCCACTTCACTAAGCAACTCTGACCCAAGTTCATAAGACGAGTCTGACTACCTTCTTGACATTTAAACCCCACAAATATAGCAATGGCCTTCACATCTATTCCTACAGTGTATTCTCAATGCTCTTCACCATAATATCTTTAAGCACCGCCTGTGCTTGTTTTGAATTACCACAGAATGCTTTCACACACCCCACAGGCTTTCAGAATGATTCACCCTTATTTGCAAGTCAGTTACAGTACTGAGGTGTGATGCAAGATCCTGACAAGTCCAGCACACTTCCAGACGGTTCAATGCAAATACCTCCGCTAATGCTGGCTAGACTGGCCCGCGGGGGTCTCTGGAGGATTTCAGGTGCTTTGTGGCATTATCAGGGGCTTTAACTTTTATCAACACAGATTAGCTACCTTAAATGAGAGGCGAGCTGCAGTCGTCTATCACATGCAATCCACAAAGTCAAATCAGATCAACCACAGTAAGATTTTCCTTCCAAACATGTGTTAAGCTAGTGATAAGAGCACAAGAGCCCCGTCTCACTGTCTCAGCACTGCTTGCACAGATACAAAAAACAGGCCTCATTTGTGTAAGGGCAGCCACTTTCCTTCGTCTGAGCTGTGCCTGTGAATATTAAGTTACGATATCAGTGTTGTCCTACTGCTTGGCATATGTTCATATCCTTAAATGTCCTACTGTTTTATGCCTTTTTCTGTTCACTCTCTCTCAGATTCAAAGACTTTTATACACGAGAGTCAAGATCTGAAGTAATCATTCATTTCCTCCATAGAGAAACTGTTTTTAGCAATAACAAATATTTCGAGATCTATCATGAGCTTAGTATGCCATATGTTTTTGTACAATCCAAAAGTTTGTTATTTCAACCTAAATATTGTGCTTAACTGCCAAATTCTTATGATCACAGTTCATAGGAATAATTTGCGTACACACTATTACCTTTTTTGGACTTTTTGGTCTTCAAATCAGATAGCTTCATTTAATCTATATGATTTAATCAAAAGTCAAAAGTTTAAGCAATCAAAACAATGAAGTTTTAACGAAAGCTTTATTTTTTCTCATACATTTGAATGTGTCCTGTTTAATTTTAATATTTTTCTGAGCAAAAAATAATGACATATATTTTTACCATGACATACAGAAAAAATGTTATTCAGTGTAACAACATAAAAAATAAAAAAAAAATCTTTTCAGGCATATTTAGAACAAGAATCATTAGATGACATTAAAAGGATCACAGTGCATCGCCAAAAACTAATTGTAATTTTAAATCTTTACCAATCTTTGCTTTATCCTTCAAACAACTAGGTTTTACCCATTTGTCAGTAAGAAGCTTTGAAAATTTTGAAATATAATAAAATTTAATATGATCAAGTACATGTCAGAATAGGTATGTTGTTTCGTTTTAATATAAATATACTGGTTACACTGAATGATGAGGGAACGTTATTTCACCCATACTTTAGCGTTTTATTTTCACAAAACTTATATATAACGTTACCCTATACGCACATGATATTATTATCAGATTTGAGAACATTATTAGTGTAAATGACTCACCCGTCCTGACTCGGTTCAGTTTCTTCTCTCTTCATGTCAACTGATAAACACAACCCTATATAAAAAGACATATAAACAAAACTCATGTAAGCCTAACTAATAACAATTTCATAAAGTTTCTCATATAAAACAGTCAAACACGCATTTGATAATGCAACTAAACGTTATCACCGATTTTATTTTATTATCAGTTACATTAACAAATACATTTAAACATGATTTGTTGCCAGTTTTTGGTCGTGTGAATTTGCGTCCTGAAAGACAGTTAGCTCTAGCGTTAGCCTGTTTTGCTTGTCAAATGACCAGCCTTCACAAACATAACACTATTTGCGTAGGTTAACAGATGCGTTATCAAACCTACATCCTGAAACGCAACAAATAGTTATAACTTACCAAATATCTGGCTGGTATATAATTAAAAACCACGTACATGTATCCGCTTCGGGAATGTAGGCCTCAATCCGCGGGTTGGATTTCAGAGCGATCCAGCCCTCGACGCTCCGATCACCCGGCTGCTTAATTCCTCTGCATACCGCTGAAAATTCGCGTACGCTCCGTCTTCACAGCAGACTTAAAACTACAGATCGGTCAGACTGGATGAAAAAAATGAATCACATCTCCATACGGTCAGCGGTGAGAGTCGTAGATCGTAAATATTGTCCAAACTTGTGTTTTGTGTGTTGCAAGAGTGAGTTTAAGGGAGGCGCTCATAAGCCGGTACAACACCGGTTCCTATCAAAGCCGTTAGTATACGATTCCTGCCCTTATTATTTATTGAAAACGTTATTCACTCCCTTCCTTATTATAATGATTCACTTTAGACATGCTGGAGAAGTAAATGTCCAGTAAAGAGAAATATTATATTATAATCTATTATGCTACATTATTTACAAACAAAAAAACTAAACAAACTCATAGTCCTGATAAGGACCAAATTAATTTGATATAAAATTTGTTTATTGGTCCCTTGTTGGTCTTCCAGTCTGGTCAGTTGAGTCCTGGTTTTAAAATGGTTCTGACACATTTCAGCTGACCAGACTGGAAGACCTTAAACCAGCAAAGACTAGCAAACTATCACTGTTTGTTTGTTTGTTTACAAATTAATTAAACTGGACCAGACTGAAGACCAGAAACTCTTTTTTTCCCCTATATCATTATATTATTAAATATAATGAATATTTAAAGAATATCAATATTATGTGCATTGATTCCTTATTGTATATTAAGAGTGAATCTAAAGGCATTTCTTGACATGCATTTTGTGAATTTGAGTCTTTGTCCATTTGTATACCACAGACAGGACACACACAACACTATCAACTCCTGTGTCTCATCACAATTATAGTACATCACAGGTATGCTATCCTCATTTTAACTGCATAAGTCTACTGTTATGCCATATTAGAAAGAAGATTAGTACACACTAACAAATTGCATTACTTTAAGACTTGGGGATAAAGTTTCACAACAGTTCCTCTGCAATGGTATTCAAATGACTTATCACCAACTGGTTTATCTGGTTTTAATTGTGCACAGCTAACTCTTGTCACACAGCTAATCCTTCTAGCAAAGTAAAGATCAAATTCACAGATGATTAAAGATATGAGGATAACTTAAATTAGCAGTTGGTTAAAAAGACCATCATTAGGAGTAAGACAATCCTGTACTATGTGTTGTATTCTACAAACATTTAGTCATTTAGCAGATGATTTTACTGATCTGCTATCCTACATAAGGAAGCAAATGTCGTGAAGTATAAAAATTGCCAAAAAAAAGAAAAGTCATAAGTTCTTGAAGGAGCCTGTGGGTACACCATATGTGCTGCCATATGACTCTCTCTCTCTCATTAATGCAATAAGGACATTTCTATCCTCCTACTTTGTATTGTGTATTTACTTGTGGACAAACTTTCAGTTATGCATTCTGTAAAAGATGTTCTTTGGATGCCAGAGCAAAATAGGGGTCCCAGTGCAAAATTAATATTTAATTTTTTGTGGTCATAAATTATTACACAGATCTCCTATTTTGCAAGTCATCAATTATGTATATTATTTAAAGTATTTATTGTCATTGCAATGTAATGTTTCCTACCAGATGAAGACAACATTTACTGGATTAGATGAGATATGTGACACAAACAACCCGTCATGAAAATGAAACATGAAAATTTTCCATCCTCATCTGAGACATCTGTGACATTGTATTCACCCTGGATGTTACCAAGGGAACTGCTGTGTTTTAAAGCAATTAATTTTAAATTATTGAAAAGTGTTTTTCCAGACACAATTGGCAAAAGTATTAAATTATTTACTTGTAAAGCCATTATCTATGAGGTTCTATTAGAATAAGTAATAAAAAAGGTAAGAAAATTTTTTTAATGTTTTTTCAACTGGATTTTCAAATTTAAAATTCAAAAAGCTAATCTGATCTCATCCATTATATGTTCATCAATAATTATAGAAGTCCAAGATGTCACACTTTACCTTTGTTTATCATTAAAAGAACTAAAGGACCAGTTCTCTCCTCCAGGACTAATGAGCAGTAGCATCATGTTTGGGGTTGTCAGCTGTTCCTCACCTCACTGGACAGCTGCAGATCATGTTCAGTTGGTTTGGTGACATCTGGGTGGGCTCCTCAGATCAGATGCCTCCTGTGTGAGACCAACATCTGTGGGAATCAGGAATAATGATCTGGAGGTAATGCATAACATGCTTCTTCATTTTTGTTCACTTTTTCATCTAATTTTTAGTATGTATTGGTTTTTCAAGAGGTTCATTCAAATCATTTTAATTGTAATTGGATACCTAAATGCACAAATATATTTATTTACATGCTATTTATACATTTGATGCATACTTAAAATATGTATTTATTGCTCAATCACAAAGCATTCATATACTTCATATACTTTATTTCTAGGGAAGTTTGTCTCTACCTGTTGTGTAAGGTGATCAAACAATGCTTCTCCACTGGTGTTCATGCACACAGTAAGTACCTTTAATGTCAATGATTTAGAACGATAGTATAATATGATTTTGGTGGGTTTCCGGTTTGGTATAAAATAAGAATTTAGAGCATTAAGATTTTAACCAGACTTGAAAACAATAAAATGCTTGAACTCAAAGGAGACAAGGTGGCACAGCTTTTCAAACACAGGGTGATTGTGTTGCTCACACAGTCAACACAGATCTCCCACAAGCAATGTGTGTTCATCAAACACACAAACACAGGGAGGAGGAGGAAAGAAAGAAACAAAAGGAAAGACTGAGCAAAGCAATAAAAGTTGCTATTTCATTTTGCTATTTAACAATGATGCAATTTCTTCAAAGTCGTGCCATTTTCCAGTATGAATCACCTGCAGACGGACCAAACTGTGTGTACTCAGACTAAAGATGGAAGTGGCTTATTTCCAGGTAAACATCTCAAAAACAGTATGATCATTTGGACTAAATGTATTGTTCTTTAACTTGAGTCTCTCTAATATCCCATAGGATTTTATATAATGACTCAGTTCAACATTGCTGAATTGGCCAAGAGAGGGACGGTGAAGGTGGTGCCTGGAACGACATTTCAGCATATCGCATATAAGATTGGCCCCGAGTTTAATTTTAGGATAAACACCAGGTAAACACCACTGACAGAGACCCTCCACCTGGGGGAGACTACAATTTATGCTCAAGAACCGTGAGATATCCCAAAAGGAAAACTAGAAGCTGTTCTACCTGAATGGTGACCAGTTATGGAGATGTTAAATTGCTTTTGTGCGAAAACAGTAATGTTTGCATGACATTCATTTTGGATAGAGCTATATTTGGAGTCTGCTTCCAAGAATATATCTGTTTTATAAGAAAAGCCAAGTAAATATTGCAAAAGGTTTGATTAATTTAAGGACTTGGAACAGCTTCCAAGTATGACTGCGAGTGTGATTTAGTTTCTTACAATAATTCAATAAACAAGAAGTTCATTTATGTACAATATTGGCAGTTATGCTACAAAGTCAAAGAATAATCAACATTTTAGTGTCTCTGAACATCACAATTGCTTTCCTGAATTAATGTGTTGTTAAAAGAATCAGTTGAGCAAATGATTCAATTACTCACCCATAGACAGCACTCTTTGAACACCCGCCTTGCTAATTAAATTTGAGAAATAGAACTGTTGTGGTAGACATGGAATAGCAAATAGAATTGGAAAAAAACAACAACATTTTTTAGACCTTCGCTGTATTCAGGCTTACAGCACAGCCAGGGTCTTTATATGGCGGCTTATAAGACTCACCAAACTGAAGGTTTAGTCAGTGGTTCACAACCTTTTTTAGCTCCAAGGCTCCTCACTGGAGTGGCAATTCAGTAAAATAATTATATAAAAAGATTTATATTAATAAATAATCATTTTAATAATTTTAATATTAAATGATTTTAATATTAATAATTAAATTCCAAAATTACAATAAACTAGCAATTTCTTACCTAAAAAATATTTTAGAGCTTGACTACATTTATTTAAATGTCTAAAAAATTATGTCCATAATAAAAAATAAATAAAATGACTTTGTCATTGTCATGTTATTCATTTCCATTATTTTTCTTGGTCTACAAACCAAAATTTTAAAATTCCCTCATATCCAGGTTGTCGAAGATCATAAGAACCCTGAAGCTTAAAAATGGCTGTTGTTAAGACAACAAATTAAATTAAGAAATTTGATACCAGTTCATATTTTGATTTTAGTTGTGTTAGCTTATTTTAAACATGGTGTTGTCTTTAAATAATTTTAAGCCAAATTGTGCCTTCCTTGGAAGAGTGCTGAGGCCCCCTAGTGGGCCTTGGGCCCCTGATAGAGAGCCACTGGTTTAATGCTTTCTCCAGTAATACAGACTTGGTGTTTGCATTCTTCCCCTTATCACCAAATCTCTAACCCAGTAACCAGGGCAACGCTTGAGAATGACTTGTACTGTTGACATGTGGCGACATCTACTGGTCATTGATGGAACTTCCTCTGTCCATGGTGCTGAATTAAACTGAATTATTTACAGAATTCTTTTAATTTTTTAAATGCATTGATAACAAAACAAAAAATACTAAAATATTACATGTTTTTGAACACTGTAGCAGTATTTTTCAAATAGTATTTTTTGAAGAGTGAGACATAAATATCACGGTACATGATTACAATAATCATTCAGTGTCATGGTATGTTTCAGAATACCATTGTATTACCATCCGATACGATTACTGTACCATTAGAACCACTACAATGTTTTTTGTAGATAGTAGCCATGCTAAAAATGTTCAGCATGGTATGTTTTCCATGTCATCTAAATTTTGTAAAATATGTTATTCATTTTAATCAGTACTGCAGGATAAGTTCAGATATCATTTCTGTTCATAATCAGGTCTGATTGAGTCTTGATATTGATCCTTTAATCAGATCTGCGTTTCCCATGGGGCTGCCTGAGGAATTTGCATTTTCTGCAACCTATCGAATGATTGGAAATACACAGAATAAAAGTTGGAATTTGTGGCAAATGCAAGATCTGAATGGAAACGAACAGCTTGCTGTCAGACTCAACGGGGAGGACCTGTCTGTGGAGTTCTCCTACAGAACCCAAGAGAACAGACAGATGACGGCTTTATTCCCTTACCAAACACTCCTCTTCAATTCTCAGTGGCACAAGATTTTATTGCTTGTCAAAAAAGATTCTGTGAGCCTGATAACAGACTGTACAGCAACAGATTCACAGCAGCTGGCACCCAGAGGACAAGTAAACCTAGATGGATTCACACATATTGGAAAACTGAAGGACAATTCAGCAGTAGCTGTGCCGGTAAACTTTTCATTCTCATCCATATTTACACATATTCAAGTCTATTTATGTGTTTCCGTATAGTCTTCCATTACTGTTTTAGTACCCTGATATTTAAATGTTCCTCAAAGCCCTTAAATATATACAATGGTACTTATGTACTGTATGTCAAAAACATCATGTTATATGTACTTTTTCTTGAAGTCACAATGTTTTGTGTCATTATGAGATGTGAGTTTGGAGGCTGTTTAAAGGCTCAGCAGCAGACCGTCTCTTTAAATGGATTTGGATTTTGCCGAATACATTTCAGCAGATAAGTGGGAATTCTAGCAGTGAGGTTCTATTCAGACAGCTGACCTGCTTAAAAAGTCAGAATTTTTCATCACAACAATACTCACAGCGATAACATTTGCAATGTTGATTTAAACACAAACCAGACATCTGCACTTCTCTTTCTTTTAGCTTAATTAGAACCTGTATGTCATAAAATCAAGGATCTTTAAGGTCAATTTTTTTATAAATATACATTTTGATCTAAATGTTTGCAGAATTATTTATGTAGCTACTCAAAACCTTCATAGGTTATTATTTACAAGTTTGTGGGTAACTGGTTTTATTATCAACATTAAGTATGTACACTACCGTCTCTACGTTTGAGGCCTGTAAGATTTTTTAAAATGTTTTGAAAGAAGAAAGACTTCCACCAATGTTGCATTTATATGATCTAAAATACAGTAAAAACAGTATTATTGTGAAATATTATTACAATTTAAAATAACTGCTTTCTATTTTAATATATTTTATAATGTAATTTATTCCTGTGATGGCAAAGCTGAATTTTCAGCAGCCATTACATCAGTCTTTAGTGACATGATCTTTCAGAAATCATTCTAATTTACATTTCTTCTTATTATCATTATCAGCTGTGCTGCTTAATATTTTTGTGGAAACTGATCAATTTTTTTGAGATTCTTTGATGGACAAAGTTCAAGAGACCAGCATTTATTTGTGAAATAGAAATCTATTGTAACATTATAAATGTTTTTACTGTCACTTCTGATCAATTTAATTCCTCCTTGCTGAAAGAAAGTATTCATTTCTTTAAAAAAAAACATTGACCCCAAACTTTTGAAGAGTAGTGTAAAATCTTAGTGTGTCTTTATATTGACAGGCATGAGGTTTGTGTCTTCCTTAAAGTAATGATCTCAGTAACTTTTGTGTAACTTTTAAATTGTCACCGAATGATATACGCACATATTATGAGTTCAATCTACCACTACCATCACCAAGAAAACTCATTTAAATTCATTGTTCTGCAAAAAATAATTTTCAACAAAAAGAGCAACATAAAAAAGCTCTTTTTTGAACAAAAAACTAATCAATCTCTTTTTGAACATCATAAGCCAATGATAAACAATTCAATACACCCCACAGGCTCACATTATCATGATGCTTTTTGATGGTTGTTTGTCTGTTGTTTCAGTTTGAGCTGCAGTCAATGCTGATCCACTGCGACTTAAACATCCCGCAGAGAGATACATGTGGCGACCTTCCTGCAAGGAGAGAGGTGAGACATGTCTAACATCACAATTTTAATCTAAGAAACTAAAAACCCAAACTTAAAAAAAATGGAATGTAATAGTACAACTCTACTATTTCCCAGCATTCCCAATCTGTCTCCTAAAGACCAATTAGTGTTTGTTAACAGAGGTCAAATGTCACCATCTAGTAAAATTTCCCGCCGTCTATTCGAATGTCTGCCAGACTCCTCCTCTCACTGTGCCACTGTCTTCCAATCACAAACTCAGAACAAACCACCTCATGCATATGTATGCACACTCTGTGGTTATGGTCTCCTTTGAGTTCAGATAGCCGAAAGGGAATTTAGTTGGGTTTCTTGGTCGGGGGGTCCGTCAACCCAACTGATCCCAGAAAACAGGGGCTTTTGTGTCTTCGAGGACATCATGGCTCGCGCTGCAGGAGTGTGCGGGCCCTTTTTACTGATTTTGTTGGAGATAACCATCATCTGCACGGCGCAGGTAAATGCAGCCCTTCTTTGTTCTTTTCCTTTTAGATAACCGAGGCAGAGTTTCAGGTGAGAGCTTGTATTTTCAGGATATGTAAGACAAAGAAACTATTTTCATTCTTGAATCACAAATGCTGTAGGATATTATAAGCTGCATTGCATTTTTGCATCTGTACGGTCCATATGTTGTAAGATGCAACTGCACACCTGTTGCATGGCAGGTGTTGGAACTGTTTGCTTAAACTTTTTTGCTCGCTTAAACTTAAAAATGATTTATAGTATAGTTTTACCTGCTGGATCATTTTAGTTTTCATATTGAATGATTATGTCATATTGAATTTCATATATTTCATATTGAATGAACTTTGTATTAATGCATCTAAAAACATGTGACCTCACTGTAGGAATATGACAGCATTGTTTACTTACTATTTTTGAACAGAGGGCTGGAGCCGGCCCTCCTGGTCCTCCCGGTGTGCCTGGAATAGACGGTATTGATGTGAGTTGAATTTCAAAAATTTGAATAGAATTTAAAATATAAAGCAATTCAGTGACCAAAACATTATGCATTATGAAAGAGTTAGAAGTATGTTTTTCTTGCAGGGCGAGAGAGGTGACACCGGTGAAGATGGTTCAGCTGTAAATATCAGTGTTCTTGTGTCATACATTGATATTTTAATTTGCTATATTTAGGATATTGTTGCATCTTACACACTGTCATTTGAACCCAAAGGGTCCTGATGGAGATCCTGGAAAACCTGGTTCTGCTGGGCTTCCTGGATTACCTGGAGCTGATGTAAGGAAATTCATTAAAACATCTTCTGGATTCTCTGCATAACATGTTAAAATTGACATAGTCTTATATGGGAAAACAAACCTCAGTTTCGCAGAGTTCAGTCAATGGTGGGCGGCACTCTTAGACGGGTCAAAAATGCAGGGAATTTCTCATGCCAGACTGAATCAAAGACCACAGGAAAAAGGTCTGTCCAACAGACAACAGGGTTTTTGTTTAAGCATGGACACCTGAAGCCTGGACTTAATTAAAGTGGATTCCCTGTGAAAATGGAAGTAGGGGTCAAGAAAATATCCACTCTGGTTTGAGACGGAAGGTCTGTGAAGGTGTTGAATGACAGGTGTTTTTGTTTTAGCATCAAATTCTGTGGCTAATTAAGTAGTCACTGGTTGGTTAATGTTTGAAACTTCAACTTACAAGGTGGCTAACAAAGTTTCATGCAACAAACCCTCCCCTAAAACATCCTTTTCAATTAAAATCTGTCATAATTTGCTGTTGCAAGAGGTAATAATGTAACATTTTCCCCCTGTGTTCTTCAGGGATTGACTGGCCCCATAGGAGAACCAGGCCTCGATGGTCCCCCAGGACAAAAGGTGAACAACTAATGAGCTTCTCAATTTTCTGCTTCAGTAGGGACCAGAGCTCAAATCAGTGTACTGCCTGGCCTTGCAGAGGGAATTATAAGTATTTTCACATGACCACTAGTTCCTAATCCTGTCTGTGTGCTCACTGATCTGTGCAGCCAAGTCAGATTCAGTCACTCAGCGATGTTCAAACATAGCACTTCACTCTGCCTGTGAAGATTCTCTGGATTTGTGATTTTCATAACAGTAATTGTGCAGCAATGTGATTTTTGTGACTTTTAGAACAGTATTTGTATATGTAAATTGTGTCCCAAATGATGCAATATACCCTTATTCTATGCACTTTGTACTCGACTGTCTAGTGCATGAATTGTATAAGGTTATTTTGTCCTCCAACATCAGTCTGATAGCTCCTCCCCCTCCAGTACGTAATTAAAGCTGCGATAGTTGAGTGCATGAAGTGTCCAAAATATCACACTTTGTTTTTTGTTTTTTTCAGTTAATTAAGTGCATCATTGTGGCATTTGAAGTGCACTTTTTCTTTTTGGGTTTTTTTATTTTGAACACACTAATCACACTATTTATACTAAAAAAATGGCATAGAATAGTGTGACTTGGGACACACTTTTATATATATACAACTAAATTATGTATAATTAAATTATGTTAAGCCTAAAAAGTGACTTTGTGTAATTGAAACAGGGAGAACCTGGCAAACCTGGACCCAGAGGAGAGGCGGTAAGTCTAATCTTGCCATCTTTCAACATCATTGAAGCCCATGCATTCAGTACAAACACAATTGAGCAGATAAATTGTTGTAAACAGGCTTAAAGCTGATCTGTATCCAACACACTGCATCTCTGACTTAATGCTGACAGCAGCTAATGAATACAGTTAGTCAAAAGAAATCTACTTTTTGTATGAGATTACATTATTGCATTCAGTAAATATAAATTGTTTTTGCGTAAACATATCTCAGAAATGGGAAAACAATATATAAATAAATAAACCTTCTCTGTCTTTTTAGGGTATTGGACTTGATGGACCAATTGTAAGTGGCTTTTGTTTTCATATGATAATTCAAAAATCAATATGCGGAATGGGGTTTTCTTTGGGTGGTGGAAACAATGGTTTAAATTTGATACTTGTTTGCACAGGGACCACCAGGACCAGGAGGACTTCCGGGTGAGCAGGGAAAAGTGGGACCCCCTGTGAGTGACTCTTCTGATTGCTCTCTGGGTTTTCCCTTGTCATTTGTTATTAATGTAACAAGCAGCAACAAGTAGTCTTGTCTGTCTTTTGCTTTCTTTTTATACTTGTTTCTACTGATTTCTAGGTGAAATATAAATCAAATCTGTTCTTGACCAGATTAACTCAAATAGAGCCATTGCAAGAAATAAATAGATTTTTTTAAAACTTAAAATAAATACATAAGTAAACAAATAAATTATAAATACACAAGTAAACAAACTATAAAAACATAATAAATAAATAATATATAAATAAACAAATAAATAGGCCAAAAAAAATCATAATAAAATACCCATTTATGATGTATTAATGATGTATAATCTCACTCTGTCCATGAAAAATCAACCACAGAGTTCACTGTAAGGTCATGGAGCTGCTGCTTCAATAGTCCAACATACGTCCTCTCATGCCAGGCAAGGCTATGAGACATTGTAGTTTCATAAAGAAAAAAAAAAAACTTTAAAAACTTTAAACTTTTAACTTAATTTAATTTTATTTAGGTATTTATTTTGTGGTGAACTATTACTGTAGTATTTCTCTTAGTTTTGGTATTTTGTAATTTTATTCAAAAAGTGAGCAAATCTAAATGCTTAAAGTTAAAGAGAATTCATACAACAATTAAAAACGACTTGTTTCTCTCTGTATAACAGGGAGCAATGGGTGTGAGAGGGCCTCAGGGACCCCGTGGACCAACAGGCCCCCGTGTGAGTATCGTTGTGATGTTTCGAGAATTACACAAGAGCAATTACCATTCATCTGTTTCATCTTGGGAGAAAAATATGAATCATGACTTATCATGAATTATCCTGACTTCATTATGTTACACCAACAAAAGTCATTTTAAAAAGTCAGATCATAGTAGAAATAATTATGTTAGATAATAAGGTATAAGGTTATAAGGTAGATATAAGGTAAAAACGGTAAATTTTCAGTTTAGAATGTACGGCTGAGACATCCGTATACACAGTCTAATTAGGAACATCATGTAGAGCAGCAGTTATAATTATGAAACAACAGGGTGGCACAATTGCTTCCTTAATCAACTAATTGCCCTTTATTTCCTTCAAAATGGTTGAAAACTGTTCTAAAGTGAATCTGTTTACAGGGTGCTGCAGGGATGCTGGGCGGAACAATGGAACTGGTAAGAGGAAATTTTACTAGGTGCTCCATAAAATCTTTCCTTGCAAACCATATGATAAAGCCATATTGTTTTCAGCATTCACATTGAAATATGTTGTGATAAACAATGTGTTTTGTGTAAAGTGCTCCAAGATGACTATTATGGTTGGACTGAGTGACATAAAGTGACTCTAAATTGTTTTTTTCTGATGTTAAGTGCCCTAATGCATGCCCACCTGGTGCACCTGGTCATCCTGGCTTGCCTGGAATGAAAGTGAGTTTTCCTGTAGATAATATTTCAAAAGGAATTAATATCAGTCAATATTTAATTAAATATAATAGATATAAATTAATATACATTTAAATTAATATTTTTTTTTAAATAAAAAAAAATTCCCTCTGCTTTTGAATATATATATATATATATATATATATATATATATATATACATATAATAAACTGTCCTCCTGTCCAATGTCAGGGTCACAAAGGGGTGAAAGGAGAAGCTGGAGAGCCTGGTAAACAAGGACACAAGGTAAGAACTTTATTTACCAAAAGTCTGATAAATTTACAAAGGAGGAACCAAAGCATCTGGGTTTTGTGTACGTCTGTGTGTGTGTGTGTGTGTGTGTGTGTGTGTGTGTGTTTGAGGTCAGCATGTGTCATGAAGTTCTGCAGAGTGAATTTGAATATGAATTAAGCAATATGTCTGTTGTAATGAGAAAACATTGCATTTGAGACATTTTTTTCTCTAACTGTGACATTTTCGAGATTATTACAGAGCTTCATTTATAATTAAGGACTGACGCTCTGGCTGAATTACGGTGCAGGATGTATTTAAATGCTGTCTATTATAGTTCTGTATAAGAATTACACTCCACTGGCACTGGTGCATGAAGAATAATGAGGGATTTGAGTGTTGTAAGAATAAGTTAGTGTGGTGACATTTAATTCACTCGTGGCTGCTTGCTATATTGTCCTCAAGACGCTTGGCTCAGAATCAGCACGTTTACACATCATTTACCTCAATCAAAAGTTTACAGTTAATTTTACTGTATTACACCAAAAGACAGACTATCTACCTATCTATCTAGTCATTGTGTATTTTGAGGATTTTTAGGATTTCAGTGTCTAAAAGAGCTTTCCTTCTCTTTTTAGGGAGAGGAGGGAGATCAGGGGGCACCTGGAGAGGTCGGCACTCAAGGCCCAACTGTATGTGCATTTCCTGTTTATTTCAGCAATCTACACTAAATTGCTAAATTAATCCATTGCCTATATCTTGATCTGGTCTTAAAGTCTTGTTTCAATTATGTGCTCTCAGGGACCACAGGGAATTCGAGGTGCCACTGGTATGATTGGCTCCAAAGGAGAAACGGTAAGATTTTGATAGAGGTTGATTGAATAAGAAGTTGAGGATTATCATATTTTGTTCTTTTCAAAATATCCACTTGTCTTTAGTTTACCTCACAACATGGTAAAACCATGTGGCGTCAGGAAGAGGGAAATTCTCATTCTAGAGAGCATTTGATTGGACAAATATTTGTATACACCCTGCATACTAGATGAGAAATCAATATTTTTGTACATTTTCATGGAAGGGAAAGACTACATTGTAAATGCATTTGTATAAACTAAAAGTCATAAAACTTATTTATATTTTATGGGTTTACTATTTAGAGACTCAAAATGTTACTAAGTAAAGGTTCACCTAAAAATAAAAATTTTGTTATAATTTACTCACCCTCATGTTTTTCCAAACCTGTATAAGTTTCTTTCTTATGCTGAACACAAAAGAGGATATTTTGAAGAATTTTGAAGAACCAAACAGTTGTTGGTCTCTATTAACTTCCACAGTGCTTCCTTCTTACTATGGAAGTCAATGGGGACCAACAACTGTTTGGTTCTATTTCAAAATGTCTTCTTTTATGTTCAACAGAAGAAAGAAACTCATACAGGTTTGGAACGACATGAGAGTGAGTAAATGATGACAAAATATTCATTTTTGTGTGAACTATCATTTTGATACAAAAAAAATAAAATAAAATTAGAGTGGCATTAGATAATATACTGCAGTACTGCAACAGACATAAAAAGCTTATAATGAAGACAAAATTGTAATACAAAACACAGAAAATAAATCTGAAAATAAGCAATATGTTGTTATTTTTTTACAGGGACCTCGAGGTGTTGATGGGGACCCTGGCCCTCAGGGTGTTGCAGGGGCCACGGTAAGTTCTTTAACTTTCTCTATCTTCTTCAAACGAAGCCAATCTAATCTAAAGCTGTAAACAATCATGAAACAGGAAAGTTCTGCCTCTTACTCAAAGTTGAAGGCTTTAGAGGCAGTCTGTTTCAGCAGTGGGCATGACTTGAAGTTGATGTCCTGAGCCTTGGGTGTAAATAAACAAATCAATATTAGCAGATATATGAGGTGTGTGCTTCTTTTTATCTAGGGGGATCGAGGCCAAAGAGGAGTAATGGGAGAAACTGGCCCTAAAGGCGAACAGGTATGCGTACAACCATCTTTATAACAACAAAAATTGCACAAAGAAGTTGTTTAAGAGGTTTTTGATTATTAAATTAGCCTGTGAGAAGTTGCCCATGATAAGCTCGATCCTAAATGGGATTTAACCAAGTAGGACATGATCCAGGATTCATTCCAACAACTAAACAATGTTGGCCCAGGAGCATGCCCTATTTGGCTATATCCTGTCATGCTAAGGGTAATTTGTATTGATTTGACTAAATATGATTTAATGAAACAATCTCTTTCTACAGGGACCTCAAGGGCCAAGAGGCAACACTGGTCTTCCAGGGCCGAAGGGAGACAGTGTATGTGGTTTACCATATAAATAAACATTCACTTCCTTTAATGAAAATGCAGAAAAATGCTGCTGGTACCATGGTACAGCGATGGTGTCAGATGGTAACAACATGAAAAATATGTCAGTATGGTACTTTTTGTCAGTGTAGATAAAAGGATTTACTTAAAGACTTACTTGTATACATTCAAACAGCATTAATCTGTCTTTCTCCAGGGTTTGCCAGGTGTGGATGGACGTGAGGGAATCCCCGGCATGCCAGGTGCCAAGGTACAGCGCAGTCTGGCTTTCTTCATTCAAACATGGCAATGTAAAAAGTATGACAGTGGAGTTTTTTTTACTTATTACAGGGTGCTGCTGGAAAACCTGGAAGCCCTGGGGAAGTTGGCCTTCAAGGACTCCCTGTAAGTCTTAATGTAGAAATAAAGAAATGCATTCAATATATGAACTGCCATAATGACTGTATTTTTGATCAAATACATGCAGCCTTAGCATAAGCGACTTCTTTCGAAAACTTTAAAAAGTTAACTTTAAATGGTAGTGTATCCTAACTTTCACCTTCTTTCTACAGGATGCAGCACGAGTCACTTTTATTTTATCCTTGTCAGGCATACATAGTTAAATTCTAACCTTTTTGTTACAATCTCATGTTCAACCTGTCTCCTTTAAAGCTATTAAGCAGATAAAAGTGTCTATAATTTATTTTGATTTCAAATTTGTGCTCCATTTCATGGCAGGGCAAGATTATAAAATACTTCTGACTTTATCCAGCATGATGTCAGGTCTTCATGACTAATTCACATCATCAGTAATTTTGAGACCATTCAAATCCACACCTTGGATTTGACTTTGATCTAACAGAACAAAGAGAAGGCATTTTACTTTCTTCAAGAGTTGTAGCCTTGACAACTGCATTTTGATATTTAGTGACTTTTATTTCATGTCTGCAGGGTTTACCAGGAAGCCCAGGACCAAAAGGTGGAGGTGGAGAGAAGGTGAGAGATGTTGCTGAATTTATCTGTGCTTGGTGCAAAGTCATCACAATTTTTAAAAACCCTGAAATGATCTGACAAAAGCTTTTATCAGAAGAATGAAGCAAAAATAATTGTCCTTATGTCTCAGAACCACTGGCTGTTAAAGCTGAAGCTGCTGTTTGTTATTTTAAAATATTTTCTCCCATCTCAGTTTGATATTTAAAGACTAGTTTTAGGTCGTTTTAGCATTTTGCCAATATTAACATTCTGGCTGATACAGATACTCTGATAATTATTTGAAAGTTATAGCTGAAAACTGAAAAATGGCCGATATTAAAATCTATACTATTTTGTCTAAATAAATTAACAAAACACTAAAAACTAAAATCAGCCATTTTAAGTGCTACAAGTAAATTCTGGCATCACAAAATTATAATATATAGTATATTCATATTCATTTTGAAATTTGCTAATTTGTGTTCCTGTGTGTCTCTGCCTATGTTACCCCTTGGATTATCATCATTAAAGACTTTAGTTTGAGTTTATTTCCACATTTCCTGGTTCTTCATTTGCCACAGAAGGCTACCGTGACAGAATACCAGACCAATATAGTAAGCGGCGCCCCTCCTCCTAGTTTGTTTTCCATTTTTGAAAGTCTTTTGTTTTTCTGTTTGTCTCTCCCCGCGGCATGGATACCGCGGCATGCTTCTCTGCCCTAGCCCATCGAGATCTCTCCTTCTTCGAGTATGCCTGGGAATTCTGCGTGCTCGCCACGGCGACGGCATGGTATGACGCCACCATCGATTCTCTGCTCTGGCTCGGGGCCAACTACCATCGCCCCGTGAACCTCCCAGACATGACTGGACTAAGTTGGAGGGAAGGCGTCTTCCGGTGTATGGGAAGTGTCCGGGCCCGAGCCAGAACCTGCCTGCATTCAAGCCTGCCGGCTGCTACGAAGTCAAGCCCACCGGCTGTGGCTCGCTCAAGCCCGCCCGCTGTGGCTCGCTCAAGCCTGCCGGCCGATCCTCAGTCAAGTCTGTCGGCCGTTCATCAGTCAAGTTCGCCGGCCGCTACGAAGTCAAGCCCGCCGGCTGTGGCTCGCTCAAGCCTGCCGGCCGATCCTCAGTCAAGTCTGTCGGCCATTCATCAGTCAAGTTTGCCGGCCGCTACGAAGTTCGTCCAGAGTTCGCTCCAGTGTCGGCTCCAGCCCCAGAGTTTGCTCCAGTGTCTGCTCTAGCCCCTGACCAGAGTCGAGAGATGGCTCTAGCCCCTGATCGGAGTCGAGTCATGTCCTCTGAAGTATTGTCCACAGGAACAATTCTAGTCAATCTTGTCGGTCTTGTCTTGTCTGTTGGGGTTCTTCGAAAGCAGGCTGCTTCTCCTGTCATGGCCACGGAGGCCATTCCCAAGCCACTTGCTTCTCTTGGTGCCTTGATGGAAGCGGTTCCTGAGTTCACCCCTGAGAGGGCCCCTGTCACCACGTTCAGCCCAAGGAGGGCTGTTGGTCTCATGTCCGGCCCAGAGAGGGCCTCAGATTCCGAGCCTAGCCCAGAGAGGACTCCTGTTCCTGTAGATAGCCCTGAGAGGGCTCCTGTTCCTGAGTTTAGCCCCAGGAGGGCTCCTGTTCCTGAGTTTAGCCCAAGGAGGGCTCCTGTTCCTGAGTTTAGCCCACGGAGGGCCTCTAAACACGAGTTTATCTCCAAGTATTTTTGGGGGGGGGCTATATGGATCTGGCCGGAGGGTCCGGGCCATTAGCCAAGGCCACGGAGGCCGCTCTCCCATGGCCTCCTGAGTTCCCTGCACCGCCATGGTCTCCTGAGTTCCCTGCACCGCCATGGCCTCCTGAGTTCCCTGCACCGCCATGGCCTCCTGAGCTCCCTGCACCGCCATGGCCTCCTGAGTTCCCTGCACCGCCATGGCCTCCTGAGCTCCCTGCACCGCCATGGCCTCCAGAGTTCCCTGCACCGCCATGGCCTCCTGAGCTCCCTGCACCGCCATGGCCTCCTGGCTCCCTGCACCGCCATGGCCTCCTGAGTTCCCTGCACCGCCATGGTCTCCTGAGTTCCCTGCACCACCATGGCCTCCTGAGTTCCCTGCACCGCCATGGCCTCCTGAGCTCCCTGCACCGCCATGGCCTCCAGAGTTCCCTGCACCGCCATGGCCTCCTGAGCTCCCTGCACCGCCATGGCCTCCAGAGTTCCCTGCACCGCCATGGCCTCCTGGCTCCCTGCACCGCCATGGCCTCCAGAGTTCCCTGCACCGCCATGGCCTCCTGGCTCCCTGCACCGCCATGGCCTCCAGAGTTCCCTGCACCGCCATGGCCTCCTGGCTCCCTGCACCGCCATGGCCTGCTGAGCTCCCTGCACCGCCATGGCCTCCTGGCTCCCTGCTCCGCCATGGCCTCCTGAGCTCCCTGATCCGCCATTGCGCCCCGAACTGCCTGATCCGCCATAGCGCCCCGAACTGCCTGATCCGCCATAGCGCCCCGAACTGCCTGATCCACCATGGGTCCCGGAACGGGTACCGCTCTGGAGGCCTGCTGTCCCGTGTATGTCCTGAAGTGCCTCCAGAGCGCCCACCCTCCTCCCCGTTGGATATTAGGAGGCGCGTGGACACGCCTTCCGGGAGGGGGGAGTAATGTCAGGCTTGTGCTTGTTGTGTCTTGTGTTTTTCTGTCCATGTGCTCCCCAGGACCCAGTTTTCCCTCCTGTATGCCCATATATGGTTTTTCCTGTTCCTGTTCTCGTTTATGTTCCTTTGATTCAGCTGTGTTTAATTAATTACCTAGTGTTCTTAAACCCTGTGTTTCCCTGAGTCTAGCGTCTGGTATTAATGTCGATGTGGTGTTCTTGTGTGTCTCTGCCTATGTTACCCCTTGGATTATCATCATTAAAGACTTTAGTTTGAGTTTATTTACACGTCTCCTGGCTCTTTGTTTGGCACAGAAGGCTACCGTGACAACTGATATTTAAAAAAAAGTATTATCAGCCAATAACTGATATTATAGCAATGTAGTTGTTTTTTTTTCTGAAATGTGTGACATTGTGGCTCTTTCATCATTGCTTGTTTGTTTCAGTTGCCCAAAACA
Organism: Spinibarbus caldwelli; assembly: GCA_039654775.1. NCBI lineage: Eukaryota > Metazoa > Chordata > Actinopteri > Cypriniformes > Cyprinidae > Spinibarbus > Spinibarbus caldwelli. Next base: position 8,149,012 of record CM077243.1, read on the forward strand.
GAAACATTGGCATTTATTTTTGCAATTTTCAATTTGATGTCACTTTAAGCTACTTTGAAGCTTTAAGCTACTATGTCATGCACAATCCTACTCTGCCTGTAGGTTATTATGAACACTATATGATATACTTGCTCCAATTACAGGGTAATGCAGGACAACCAGGCCTCATTGGTACTATGGGATCTGTAGGTAAACAGGTAGGTAAACCACCCAATAGCTTTCCCATTAGTGTGCAGGAATAGATTATCTGACACTAAATGTCTCTGTTCAGGGTGAGCATGGGGAACAAGGAGAAGTCGGACCCATTGGGCCTATTGGGCAGCCTGTGAGTACCCAATGCAGTATGACTAACAGCTAATGGACAGGCTGGATGTGTCTGTATTTACTCACCAAGGAATATTTCGCAGATAATAAGAGTTTCCTTGTGCTTAGGGAGACCGAGGAGAGCAGGGGCCACCTGGGCCGATGGGAAAACCAGGAGCCAGAGTAAGTGCATAATCTGTATAATGATATAGTTGTGGTATCAAAGCAAGCATCTGCCGTACTTTACTTCCATCACACAAATTGCTGAAAAAAGTAAAAGCCCTTGCCTGTAGAGAGATGGGTGTTCTATAGTTGCCTTTGTTGCTCAGAGTTTTCCCTTTGAGGCTCAGCATATTTAAGTGTGAACCCTGTTTCAGATGTTTCTCCTTAAAAAGAAATAAAAATAGCCACAAATTATAACAAATATTGGCTAGCTATACAATTAATGTGGATAGTATAGATCAGATTAATTGCTCCTGAAAGAGTTTAATGAGAAATGTTCACATTGAAAGATTATATGTGCAGAAATATCCAAGAAGCAGGAGACTTCAGGTTTCATACGTTTTACCGTTTTGTCTACACTGCAAAAATAATTGATCTTAATCAGTATTTTTTTGTCCTTTTGTCCAGAACAATCATAACATCCTTAAATCAAGTTCATTTTCACTGCAAAGTGAAAAAATAAAATAAATGTTTTTCATAGTTTTTTTTTTTTTTAACATCATTGGCAAATTGTTGTTTCTTGCTTTAAGCATAAAATATACTATACTTATTTATTTGTTTTATTTATAAAAAGGAAAAAATCTCAGTTTTGCTTGTCAAGTAAATTCATCTTGTATTAAGGATGTTTAGATATTTAGTGACTGGAAAATGAGACAAACATACTGAATAAGAAAATGATTTTGTGCTGTGTTAGAGAAACCACTGACATTAAAGAGATCTCATGTGCAATTTTTCTTTCCTATAAACTGGCAGCAAACCCAAAGTTCAAAACAAGTCATAGGCAGCTCTACATTTAAATTATTCTATTATCCCAGTGTTCAAAGAGAAAGTAAGTCATTTTGACATCCACTAAACTCAATCGCTTTTACTTATTTAGATGGTTTGGTGAGCAGTGAATTCAAAAAACTTTTCACTAATAGTCTTTTAGGGGAATTCGTGACTTTATATTATGCTAATCTGAGGGTCAAACCAAGGCAAATATTCATAGTACTGAAATGCAGACACTGCGGGTAAGAAGGGAAACATCATGCTGTGGCCCATGGAAGAGATTGGAGCCAGCGGTCTCTCTCTTGAATGGGATTTCACCTCACACAGTTTTCACAGTAAAGAGTAAACAGTCAAAAGAATGTCTCACAGCAGTGTCTCTCAAACAGCCCTCTGTTCCCCTGCCATTCCCATGAGCACACACTTATCTGCACACACAAACACTCACCATCACACTTCAAATGTTTAAACATGAATATATTATGTGAATATTGTAAATAAATTGCAACCTTATAATTTTTTAAAATTAAAAATAGAGCAGGTTTTATGGCAAGTTTAAGACTTTTAAACTTTTAAGACCCTTTTAAGACCAAGTTTTTAAATTTTTAAGACCAAGAAAAATGGAAAGGGGAAAAAAAAAAAATGAATTGGAACACACAATGTCTTTATTAGCAACAGTTCAAAGTTTGAAAATACAACTTCCTAAAGATTTCCTTTACTTTTTAATCTATAAATTAAAAAAAAAAGCTTTAGGCTTGAATAGCTCTGCTACTGACCACTAGAATATGGAAATAACTTTTACTATATCTTCTGATCACATTGCAAAAAAATGATGTTCTTCCTCAATATATGTGTCTTGTTTTCCAGTACAAATGTCTAAAGAATCTTAAATCAAGATGCATTTTCATGAGAATCAAAATTACATGACATAAGTTTCATGAAAAATTGAAATAAAAAAAGAAGTGAGATTGATTATAACAAGAACAAATATTTTCCAGTGGGCTCATTGCATAACAAATTCCCATAATTGTTCAATTTCTTTGAAAACAAGGCTTCATGTGTTCAATTTGCATCCCAAGTAAATGTATCTTGATTTAAGGATGTTTAGATATCTGATAACAAAATTTTTTAGATAACAAAAATACAGAGGAAGATTTTTTAATTTTAATTTATTTTTAATTTTTTTGTTCATGCAACATTTAAGGCCTCAACTTGAAATTTAGACTTTCTGCTTTAGGCCCTAATTTGTGGAATTAAGACTTTTTAAGAATCGTAGAAACCATGAAATATCATGTTATGACAACTCTGAAATGCAGTATTTACAAACATGTATTCAAATGTATTCAAAACATTTATATATTCAAATTCATAAATATATATTCAGATTTATATCTACATATTCATCTGTAATAATGTATATAAATGTATATAATTATCCTGCATACTTAGTTATTTCCTGTTATTTGTGTATATATATATATATATTAAAATAATTTAAAAAAAAAAATGATTCAATTAGAAAAAACACATCAATTGAATGCCTCAGTTGGACAGTGAATTTCAGTTAAACATATAGGCTTGGAACATATTGATTACTGTACTGAACTGTAGATTAAATCAGCAGTGCAGGAAACACTGATGTACATTCACATACCAAATATATCTGTATTTGCCACTTTGTACTGATCTAGCATTTTCTCAGACCACACTCTCTTTTTAAAAATGCATGAGTGTGTTTTTGCAGGGGAACTAAGGGATTCTGCAGTCTTTTCTCTTTGTTGACAAAGGTTTTGAACCTTTCCCATCTGTTTGGAAATCCTGGAGTGAGACAGGAAGGAATAAAAAAGATATCAACCAGAATTTTACACTCTGACTGCATGTCATCTTACATTGTCTTTTCAGGGTCCTAAAGGTGACTTGGGCTTGCCTGGACTTCCTGGACCACCGGGTCTGCCAGGAATAAAAGGAGATAGGGTGAGGATGTCTCTGCTTACCACATTTGAAGAGATTTTTGTAGTCTCAATATGATCTCTTTAAACTTCTCTCAACCCTGTTACCTTTTTTAACATGATTTTGTTCCCTGGTGAACTGATAAAAACGTGCACCCTGACTTCTGGAAATTGCGTTGAAGTCAGGAAATCTGATAGGTGCTTGTATCCTTAACTCTATATTTGTTAAGGAACAGCAAAGTGTACTTGGAGTTCTGCTACATCAACATCCCTGTAACTATTACAAAAAGTCATCTGCAGCTCTTTAAAAACAGCTAACCCTTTTATATTCACTGTTCTTGCTCAATTAGACAGTGAGGGTTCTACTTTTCTAGCCTTTAAGGCACTGCAATTATTATGTGCTCCCATTGGTGTTTTAAAGTTTAAAAAGCCTTGAACATACAATGAGGCTATTGAGAATCAAATTGGTCTATTTTAGACTCAATGATTTTCTTAATGCATTTGAAAAAAAAAAAAAAAACTTAAGCACCTCAAACAGATGTATGATTTACTGTATGATTATTGCATATCTGATGTTATAATGAACTCTTCAGACACATGCTTTCAGTTAAATATTCATGGGAATGAATTTCTGAATGTGATGTTACACAGGGTGAAGCAGGAGAACCTGGACCAAAGGGAGAACAGGTAAGAGCGTGATTCACATTATCAGCAGATACTGCACTGCAGAACTAAATTGAATACATCAGATACCTTTAAAACTAATGGAAGAAAGACTCATGTTATAACCAAAACTATCCATTCAAGACTTTCTACAATAACAGAACTTATACATATGAATTGATGTGTGATGATGTTTTATTGTAGGGAGCTCAAGGTGACGAGGGAACACCAGGAGACAAGGGAGATGTTGTGAGTAGCTCTGAACTACATAGCTAAAAATATTATAAATGCAGTATGCTAATGTACACTGAGATTTTTGAGATATTGTAGTGCACTTTAATTCCCTTGCTGTTTCTGTACTTAGGGTGACCCTGGCCAACCTGGAGCTAAAGGCGAAGTGAGTTTTTGATTAGTATTCTTTCTTGAATATGTATGAATTTTTGATGACGGTCTATTAGGCAGCTGGCTCCGATTTCAGATATCCATGAAAAATATTCTTTGGCTTTATGTTAGCGCACTCTAGCCCTCAGATATGACACTGTATTGAAATGATTAACTATATGATGACACTAGTATTACATCTATTTATGTATACTTACATCTCTTGTGTAAATTCAGGTTGGTAACCAGGGGGATCCGGGTAATAGAGGACCAGAGGGAGCCCGTGGGCAGCCTGGCATTGAGGGGCCTTTTGGTAGTCCTGGACCACGTGGCATGCAGGGGAATAGAGGAGCTCCAGGGCCTCGTGGCACCCAGGGACCAGCGGTATGTTATCAACCTTTCAAGATAGAGTGATTAGCAATTACACTTCGTGAGCCAATTCTGTCCACAGTTATAAAAAAAAAAAAAAAGTTTTGCCTGTCACCCAAATTTCTCTTCACATGTAAATATGCATTATCAATGTTCCATCTGCTTATTAAGATGATTTTCTTGGTAATTTTCATTGTTTTGTTGCACATTATTATGATTCCACTTTGCATGTACACTACAGTTCAAAAGTTTGGGGTCGGTATGATTTTTTTTTTTTTTTTTTAGAAGAAATGAATACTTTTATTCAGTAAGAATACATTAAATTGATCAAAAGTGACAGTATAAAGACGATTATAATACTACAAAAAAAAAATCTATTTCAAATAAATGCTGTTTTTTATTACTATTCATCAAATCAATTCATACAATTGTTTATATTAACAAGCACAACTGTTTAAAAAAATACTTAAAATTGTAATCATGTTTCATAATATTACTGATTTTACTGTATTTTTGATCAAATAAATGCAGCCTTGGTGAGCAGAAGAGACTTTGTTTAAAAAAATAATTAATATATTCTGACCCTAAACTGTTCAATAGTAGTGGTTGAACAGGACATGGCTATATTGCTATTTTGTTAGCTTATTCAATGTGTTAATGTGTTTTTATTATGAACTGATTTTTTGCTAGCTCTATTATTCACGTGTTCATATTTTGACATCAAGACCAGAGAAAAAAAATATGGGTTCTTACAGTCATTGAAAACCTTTAAATATCATGAAATTTAAGACTGTATTTTCCAGTCGTTTAGGTGTCTATAGTGACTATAATTTTGTTCTGTTATGCTCAAGTCAAAATATGTTTAATTGGCTAAAATGCTGTTTTTGAGTGCAATCAAAATTAATATCATTAACCCTTATCCAGTAATCATGAATGACAGGAAAAGTTTTAGAAACTAAAAATTCAGTTGCCATTCAGTGTGGAAACCCTGTAGTTTTTCAACATTTTCATTATGTTTGGAAAGGTATATCAAGAAAAACAGTACTGTGATATCTGAAACATTCTACAGCTTTTAAGAACACTTAATTCCAATTCCAATGTTTTTCTTTGTTGTTTTCTGAGGTAGAGCTAATTAGTGGTCTGAAATTAGATGAAATGATCAGAATACAGTCAGAATTTGTGTGATTTTTCTTCCAAACAACTCCTCCTGTGTTTACAGGGTAAAGAACCAAGTGATCAACACATCAGACAAGTGTGCATGCGTGTTATGCAGGGTGAGTCTGGAAGCAAAGATTTTTATAATTTCAGAAATAAATGTAATTTCCCTTTTAAGCATGCAGAGCCACACTTTTGCCGCCAGAGCATCAGAACTTTCCAGGCAGAAGAACACAAGCACAGACCACTGAAGGAAAGAGTGAGATGAATAGAATGAAAAATTTGTGTTTTGTTTCAAAGATTCTTTTTAATTCTACTCTGATGAGCAGAGACACTTTACTCAAGTTAGCCATCAGTTCTGCCTCTCTCAAAGTCCTTTTGAGCGCACGCCACCGATTCCCTCATGACTTTTTCATTCACATTTCACTGAAAAATTCATTTTCGTTTCAGCTGATCTGCACTTTTGCCTCATAGTGATGAGTTTCCTCCTTCAGCCTCTGCTTTCCTCCGCCAAACCCTCCCTGAAAAAGCTCAGTCAAGCATCGTGCTGCATACATTTTCAGGACGTTTTCCGACTGAAAGTTGAAATTCACTGTACCCTAGCTCTTGCTCAATGGCTCAGGGCCTGGGAATGGATTCTTTACATCATGAATAAATCAGTCTGCCCTTTTATCCCTTCACACAATGGAAGGAAGTTGTAAAAAATGGCAGCAATGCTCTTCTTTTATGCTCAATTTCCCATAGCAAATTGAAAATGTACAAGAACACCATTCAAAGAATGAATAAGGACAAATGAAAGGAGTGGGCTTTAACAGCTTTCTGCAACACAGCTTTTATTGAATATTGAAAGCTGGCAAATTATCTGCTTATTCACATCAAAATATTAGAGCTATAATAAAATAAAATGAGTCTAGGGTCTTATTTTACTTCCAAAACATAAAGCAAATTAAAATGTGTGTAATAAAAAGTCAGAAATGTGGCTTCTTTAGTATTGCACCTACACATTCAGCATCAGGAAAAAAAAAAAAAAAGTAGAACAGCGACTGCAAACGAGGTAACTGGGAAGATAAAAAGAAATTATTATTTTGCGATATATTTCAGATGACTTACCACAACTACAGTGGATCTACGAAGTGACATTTCCATACTAATGAATGCGTGCTATTAGAGCCTGCATGCTTGCTGCATGCTGTATTTGAAATGAAAGTGATAGTTCTCCCAAAAATTAAAATTTAGTCAACATTTTCTCTCCCTCATATCATTTCAAAATCATATAACTTTCTTTTTGTCTGTGGAACACACAAAAAAAAAAAAAGATAAAAGAAATGTGTCAGGATTTTAGGTCCATACAATATAAGTCAATGATAACCAAAACTTTTTGGTTATAAGTGTTCTTCAAAATATCTTTCTTTGTGTTACACAGAAAGAAAGTAAGTCAGGTTTGGAACAGCATGATGGTGGGTAAATGATAGCAGATTTTCATTTTTGGATGAACTATCCCTTTAACATTTGAAATATGTCATAATATGGAACAAAAGATCTGTCGCTACTTCCGTTTCATTGCAACCTTAAGTGTAGTGTACAGTGAAGGAATCATTTCAAGACCGAGCAGGAAGATGGATCGTCCTCAAGGAGGCGCCCTAACATTAGTACAGAAACACAATAGACAAAACACAAAGCAGTTAGTGTGCAGTGTTATGCGACACTAATTAGTGAGTGCAACTGCAAAATCAATGGATAAATGCAATAAAAATGAGCTGTGCTAATAGCAGGGGGCTGTTCACACTCATTAGCGCATTTGGTCTTTGCCATTTCAGAGCAGCTGGCCCAGTTGGCTGCCAGTCTGAGAAGACCAGAGTCTGGAGCGGTCGGACTGCCAGGCAGACCCGGTCCCCCTGGTCCTCCCGGACCCACAGGTGACAGCGGCTTCCCTGGGCATGCTGGTGCAAGAGGACTCCCAGGACTCAAAGGGCCTCTGGGACTTTTGGGTCTCAAGGGGCCTAAAGGTGAGCCATTATGGGAGTGTGAGTTCAGACTGCTTTACAGGATCCTTGTTGGTCCTGGAACAACAACTAGAGCAGGGTATCCAAAATGGGAGTTCATGAGTTGATGAAAAGCTAATAATTGAATTAAATGTAAATTTAAAATAAATAAGATAAAACAAAATAAAACTTACTAAAAAAGATAAAATATTTTTTTCCATTTACTTGCACATGCCCATTAACCAACATTAGAGCAGTGTTATTTAGTATAATTTAGAAACTAATATAGTTTTTATTAATATTTTGAGTCAGTGTTTATTTTTAGATTTTCCATTTTAATTTCAAAGTTGTAGTAATTTTATTGTGTTTTTGTCTTTTTTTGTAACTTTTTATGTAATTTGTTTTAGTTTGTCATTTTATATCAAGTTAAATATGGCCAACTAGGTGTAATTTTTATTTTATTTTATTTCATTTCAGTCAAGTCAAGTCAAGTCACCTTTATTTATATAGCGCTTTTAACAATACAGATTGTGTCAAAGCACTTAACAGTATCAAATTGGAGGATAGAGTGTCAGTAATGTATAATAATAAGATTAAACACTCAATTTTCAGTTAAAGGCATTTCATTATTGAATTCAGAGATGTCATTGTCTAGCTCAGTTTAGTTTAAATAGTATCTATGAAATAAAATTGACGTTAATCGTAAAAAATTAAGTGTCCCCAACTGAGCAAGCCAGAGGCGACAGCGGCAAGGAACCAAAACTCCCTCTGTGACAGAATGGAGAAAAAAACCTTGGGAGAAACCAGGCTCAGTCGGGGGGCCAGTTCTCCTCTGGCCAGGATATTATTATTTATTTTTTTACTTATTGTTTTAATTAAATGTTAAATGTATAAATGTATTATATTTCTATTTTTATATTGTTGCAATTTCTAACAATAATAGTTTTATGTAGTTAGGTATTTTATTATATTTATAGTTATTTTGTTTAATTTTAAGTTCTATTGTATTTAAGTCGAGGTCTTCACTGGGGATATGTCCCCGGGGCTCATCCAGGTGTCCGGCCTCCACTGACGATCAGGGTCGCAGACATCATCTCCCGGCGCCGATCCACCATCTGATCCGGACACGGACTGAGAAACAGAATAATAAAGAAACAGACAAATATTACCGTAGATGCCATTCTTCTTACGATGTAACGAGTACATCGTGTGTTATGAGGAGTGTTCCCGGTTCCGGTTGATCTAATTAATGCAGCCTAACAATCCTTTAAGGGATTTGAATAATAGAAGTGTATTAGTGTGTTATGTGTAAGCCAGGTTAAAGAAATGTGTCTTTAATCTAGATTTAAACTGACAGAGTGTGTCTGCCTCCCGAACAGTGTTAGGTAGATTGTTCCAGAGTTTAGGCGCTAAATAGGAAAAGGATCTGCCGCCCGCAGTCGATTTTGATATTCTAGGTATTATCAAATGGCCAGAGTTTTGAGAACGCAGCAGACGTGGAGGACTATAATGTGATAAGAGCTCGCTCAAGTACTGAGGAGCTAAGCCATTCAGGGCTTTATAAGTAATTAACAAGATTTTAAAATCTATCCGATGTTTGATAGGGAGCCAGTGCAGTGTTGACAGAACCGGGCTAATATGGTCATACTTCCTGGTTCTAGTAAGGACTCTAGCTGCTGCATTTTGGACCAACTGTAGTTTATTGATCAAGCGTGCAGAACAACCACCCAGTAAAGCATTACCATAGTCTAACCTTGAGGTCATAAACGCATGAATTAGCATTTCTGCATTTGACGTTGAGAGCATAGGTCGCAATTTAGATATGTTTTTGAGATGGAAAAACGCAGTTTTACAGATACTAGAAACATGGCTTTCAAATGAAAGATTGCTATCAAACAGCACACCTAGGTTCCTAACTGATGAAGAAGAATTGACAGAGCAGCCGTCAAGTGTTAGATAGTGTTCTAGGTTATTACATGTGGGGTTTTTAGGTCCGATAATTAACACCTCTGTTTTTTCAGAATTTAGCAGTAAGAAGTTACTAGTCATCCAGTTTTTTATATCGACTATACATTCCGTTAGTTTCTCAATTTGGTGTGTTTCACTGGGCCGTGAAGAAATATAGAGCTGAGTATCATCAGCATAACAGTGAAAGCTAACACCATGTCTCCTGATAATATCTCCCAAGGGTAACATGTAAAGCGTGAAAAGTAACGGCCCTAGTACTGAGCCTTGAGGTACTCCATACTGCACTTGTGATCGATATGATACCTCTTCATTTACTGCTATGAACTGATGGCGGTCAGATAAGTACGATTTGAACCATGCTAAGGCACTTCCACTAATGCCAACAAAGTTTTCTAGTCTATTCAAAAGAATGTTGTGGTCGATAGTGTCAAATGCAGCGCTAAGATCCAGTAGAACTAATAAAGAGATACAACCACGATCAGATGATAGAAGCAGGTCATTTGTAACTCTAATGAGAGCAGTCTCAGTACTATGATACGGTCTAAATCCTGACTGGAATTCCTCACAGATACCATTTTTCTCTAAGAAGGAATATAATTGTGAGGATACTACCTTTTCTAGTATCTTTGACAGAAAAGGGAGATTTGAGATCGGTCTGTAATTAACTAGATCTTTGGGGTCAAGTTGTGGTTTTTTAATGAGAGGCTTAATAACAGCCAATTTGAAGGTTTTGGGGACATATCCTAATGACAATGATGAATTAATAATAGCCAAAAGAGGATCTATGACTTCTGGAAGCAGCTCTTTTAGTAGTTTAGATGGAATAGGGTCTAACATACATGTTGTTGGTTTAGATGATTTAACAAGTTTATACAATTCTTCCTCTCCTATAATAGAGAATGAGTGGAATTGTTCCTCAGGGGATCTATAGTGCACTATCTGATGCGATACTGTAGCTGACGGCTGCATGGTTACAATTTTATCTCTGATAGTATCGATCTTGGAAGTAAAGTAGTTCATAAAGTCATTACAGCTGTGCTCTTGGGAAATGCCAACACCTGTTGATGCTTTATTTTTCATTAAATTAGTGACTGTATTGAATAAATACCGGGGGTTATGTTTGTTTTCTTCTAGAAGAGATGAAAAGTAATCAGATCTAGCCGTTTTTAATGCTTTTCTGTAGGATAGGGTACTTTCCCGCCAAGCTATACGAAATACCTCTAGTTTTGTTTTCCTCCAGCTGCGCTCCATTTTCCGGGCTGCTCTCTTTAGGGTGCGAGTGTGCTCATTATACCACGGAGTCAAACTGTTTTCTTTGATCTTCCTTAAGCGTAGAGGAGCAACTGTATCTAAAGTGCTAGAAAAGAGAGAGTCCATAGTTTCTGTTACATCATCAAGTTTTTCTGCGCTGTTGGATATGCTGAGGAATTGAGATAAATCAGGAAGATTACTTACAAAGCAGTCTTTTGTGGTAGAAGTGATGATTCTACCATACTTGTAACAAGGAGTAGAATTTACAGTTTTAGCTATATGGAGTTTACACAAGACTAGATAATGATCTGAGATATCATCGCTTTGCTGCAGAATTTCAACACCACTAACATCAATTCCATGTGACAGTATTAAATCTAGAGTATGATTTCGACAATGAGTAGGTCCTGAAACATGTTGTCTAACCCCAATAGAGTTCAGAATTTCAGTTAACATTTGTTTTATTTCAAGTCATGAAAAGGAGTGTTTTTTTAATTTAGTTACCTATAATAACCCTGCATGCAGAGAACATGCAAATGTGAAGTTAAATTATTAAAATATTAACTTAAAATCTCAGGGTGTACTTCAAGTAAATCTATTACATGATGGTCTGCTGACAAGAGGGAAAAAAAAAAAAGTTTGGAACCCCCTGAACTTGAGTGATGTGTGTAAAGGCATGGCCATGTCAGTATTTCTAGTATTGAACTAGTGTGTGTGTGTGTTTGTGTGTGTGTTACAGGTGAGATGGGAGACAGAGGACACAGGGGACCTAGAAGTCGGGGACCCAAAGGCATGCCGGGACCTCCAGGATTACCAGGTCAGTTCTGACTCAGTCTCGTATCCTACTTCCTCTTGTCAAAGAAAATCATAGTATTATTGCATAAATGGAAGGGGTGTTAATGAATATCATCTGCAAACCAATTCAGTCTGAAACAACTCAATTTATTTCTAAAATGAAGCTGGAGATATATTTAGCTCCATCCTGGTAATAGACTTTTGAAAGCAAAGTTAAATTGGTGTTAAATGAAGCTGTCAGATGTCTGATGAATTGGAGGTATATGAAACCTTCTGTTTTCTTTGTATCTGTGTCACTGACACTTACTGTCAGTCGAATGAAGCGGTCTGTTTAAACAGGATTTCTTGCAGTCGTTACCTAGTGCTCTAATTGTAACAGACAGATCTGCAGCAGTGCCATGTGCTGGTGTCATACGTTTTTTTCAGCTTTATATTTTCAAGCTTTTATTCCTATGGCAAATACAGACATCCATGTAATTCATTAAGATATTTTAAGTAATCACCCAAATTCTGGTATTTACTCACCCTCATGTCATTTCAAACCTGTATGACTTTCTTTCTTCAGTATAAAAGCACATTTATATATAGACAATATATTCATGACTCTCAGATCTCATTCATGTTTTTGTCCATGTGGAAATGCAAATGAGACTAACCTTAAGCTTTGGCCTTTTGCTATCTAAATTAGAGATTTTAATGGGAAATGTAGTGAGCTTGAAGATGACTGACCTGTTTCTGTCTTGCAGGTGAACCTGGAAAACCAGGATACGGTCAAGATGGGCATGATGGAGAACGGGGTCCACCTGGTGCCCCGGGTCAGCCGGGCGTTCCTGGGCCTCCTGGTTCAGCTGGACCACCTGGTTACTGCGATCCTTCGGCCTGTAATCTGAGCGCAGGTGCCGCCCACCAGTCCCTCAAAGATTCTAGCCTGAAGGGACCAGGCGGAAACTAAAAACCTCACTGTTCGGGACATTCAGAGAGACTTCGTTACAGCACTGCGATCTATCTCACCTTCACAGATAGTTTTACAGCTGTAATGCCTAAAACACTTTACCAACTTCCTGTGTACAGAAAATGGCAACATTTCTTGATCCAAACAAATAAGATGCTTTTTTTTTTTTTTTGGTCCACCTTAAGTTATCTGTTAGTGCAAATGAACTTTCACAGAACTTATTGTCCATCTAATGTTCTCCTGAAAGCCTTTTCCTGTAGATTTTAGAAACGTTTTTTTTCTCAGCTCATACTAAATCTGCTCTAGGAAGTGAACAAACATCAATGTGGCCTTCAGACCGGAGGCCTTTTTAATTTCGGTGTGCCAAAGATAAACCTGCCAGAAATATTGATGGTGCTGGAAGTTCATAACTGAATTGGCTGCCAGAGACCTGCTGTCAGAGACAAAAAGGAGAAAGGATATATATATATATATATATATATATATATATATAATATAGATAGATATGGTGCAATGTATTCTGTACATCTATGTAAATGATTTAAATGTGATTTTGTAAGAAATTCACTCCCCCTGCTAAATAACATTGGTGTGATTAATGTTCCAGGATTGTTGATGCATGACCCTTTTGTGACATACACACAAGAGAAATGCAGATGTGTTGTTTCATGGTATTTTTAATTTATTTTACATAGGTGTTCGATGACGATGAAGTTTGTACAGAGATCTAAAGGAAACACATTTGAATAAATCTGATGTTTTTATATGAATTCAAAATAAATGTAGGTCTCAAACATTCTTATGCTTTTTCCCCTTTCAAGTAACACTTCCTCGTTGAATACGCCGACTGCACTTATCACAGCTTTTTCCACACTCTTTCCCACTTAAATAACTCATTACATGCCAGTGTAAAAATGTTGGCACAAACACATTTTGATTGCTCTTTCAGTGTAGATGCTAATTTAGAGATACAGGCAAGCCGAACTCGGCAATTAATCAGTAACAAAATCAAGTGAGGGAGATGTTAAGTAAGAACTACACAGTGGCGTCGCTATAAAAGGGTGAAAGAGTGCATAGGGCCCGGAGGTCTGGGGGGCCCGCGATCACCTACTGGCCATCGGGAGCACTGCGACATTCCATTCAAGTAGTGGGCCGATCGCCGAAACGAGGGAGACCTCCCCGATATTAGGCGCTGTTTTTAAATTAGAGCGCATGCCAAACTGCATAAAAGCAAATACTCCAAAAGAGCGAAGCAGCGCTACCCGATGCATCCGCCAGCCGCGCGTCAAAGCAGAGCGGGATCAGTCTCCCGCACAGCGCTGCCGAACGTGCGCCGCGCTTCTGCCACGATTTAAAGCGATAAACAGCGCGAGTCGCTTGATCCATTCAGATGTGACACAGAATTGTTATACAGCTGAGTGATATGAGAACATTAAAGGGGTCATATGATGTGATTTCAAGTTTTCCTTTCTCTTTGGAGTGTTGTTCATGCATAGATAAGATCCCTGAAGTTGCAAAGACTAAAGTCTCAAAACCTAAGAGATAATCTTTATAAAAGTTAAGACTCGACCACGCCCCCCTAAAACGGCTCATTCAAACACGCCCCCACATGTCTATGTCACTGTGTGGGGAGATTTGCAAAACACCGCCCAAAAGTATACGCAATGAAAGACTTTTATTCTCGCTGTAGTATTGTTGCTGCCGCCTGCGCCATGTCCTGGAGACGCTGTGTGTTTTGTTGTGAAAGCGAAACTACTTTGTTTGGGCTTCCAAAAGAGGACACAACTACAAATCAGTGGTTAAGTTGTATTTACAACACTGTTCCAGAACAGTTCAACCCAAATATTCGAGTTTGTGCATCACATTTTACGGAGGACTATTTCCTGAACCTGGGAGTAGCCTGCCAGCTATGCTCAAAGACTGTTTCTATAAAGTGGGGCAATTCCAACTTTGCAAGGACAGTCTGGCGCTTCTGACTCACAGCCTGTAAGTATGTTTTCATATTTAAAGAATTTGCCACTAACTATTCAAACACGAGTTTTGAGCTGTGTAGAGTAGTGCTTGTTGTTTGTCGTTTCTCCGATCACAAATGTTTACGCGGCGCGATGCAATGCGACGCGTAAAAAGACAGTATAAGTCATTATAATCAGTAATTATGTCCCCACTGGATGCAACAAATGCCTCGTTTGTAATGGGTTTTATTGTTTTTGTCGTCGTGCCGGGACACAGCATCACAATACAGTAAGGGGCATAACATTTTCGTCTCATGCTTGAGGTATTCGGCCAATCACAACACACTGGATAGCTGACCAATCAGAGCACGCCTCGCTTCTCAGAACGATGAGCTTTGTAAAAATCAGCGCATTTCAGAAAGACGGGGCATAGAGGAGCAACAATAATCTACAGTATGTGGAAAATAATGTGTTTTTTGAACCTTAAACCGCATAAACACAGTGCATTACACCAAACACACAAAATAATGTTCTTTTTAGCAACATCATATGACCCCTTTAAACGTTCTGTAGTGATGCTGGCTGAAAACAGCCACGACAATGAGGTATATTGAAAACGCCAATAGGCTTGTCAATTCTGCACCACAGTAATTTAACTTGAAGTTATTAACACTGTACAAATAGCCTATATGTGTTGGCAGAAATGTATTTATTTATATACTGTTATTACATATTGGGGAATATTTTAATTTCATAGAAGTTGTTTTGTAGTTTCTTCATGTTTAGTTTTTTTAACTACAAATTTTATAGTTTATTATTACTTATTATTTATTTTAAAAACCATATAACCATGGTAATGATGACCATGGTTTTACTTCTTGTGACCACCCACCATCCTACTAATACTAGTCAGCTAAACTCTGGATTAAGCAAGAACTTCTTTCTTTTTAGATGTTTAGTTTTAATGAATTTTAATTGAAGTAAAATGTTAATTCAATAAGGGCCTAATTAAAGATAAATATCAGTGTCTTATATAAATTAGGTGCTTATTATTTACAAATAATAAAGTTCTTAAGGGGGGTTTAACCCAAAAATTAAAATGGTCATTTACTCAACATCACGTCATTCCAAACCTGCATGAATTGTGGAACATAATTTGAGAAATTGAAAACATTTCTGTCCATACAGTAGAAATCAAGGGTAATCAAAATGGTTTGGTAACATTCTACAAAATCCTCGTGTGTTCAACAGAAGAAAGTCATTTGGAATGACATGAGGGTGAGGAAATGATGACAGAATTTATTAGCAGTAAATTTCCAGCAGTCTAGCTCAAAATGTTGTTTCATCTGTCGTGAATTCAGTAATATCTATCGTTTCTATCTTGTTTTATTCATTCATTTATATACTCCAACTGAAGGCCCTATGACCCATCAAAACATTAAAGGCGGAATTTGTGGGAACTTTATTCTATGTCATTCACTTCAATTAAAACTTAAAACATTGATACAGATTAGACAATGGTTAAGCATTAAGTTAATGCATGTTTAATAATTAATTTAAATGTTAATTAAAAATAGAAATTTCATTAATATATAAAGTGGCCTTAAAGAGCATTTGGACTCTTTAGACATGCCATTGCATTAGAAAACAAGCATTTCACAAAATTGTTTTAAACAATAATTTAAAGGAATAGTTCAGCCAAAAATGAAAAAGTGCTTAATTTACTCGTCAGGTCAACCATGATGTGAGCAAGTGATGCTACATTTCTCCAAGCAAATGTTCATTTTTGGGTGCACTGTTCCTTTAAGTGTCCAAATTCTTTCTGAGGCCACTGGTCATATTCATATCTAATGCACTCAACAATTTAAGTGGAATGCTGAAAGACTGAACTTGAGCATCCTGAAAACACAATCTAATGCATAAAATTAACAAAAGAGCAAATCTTTGTACAGCACATAATCTATGGTAAATATTAAAGGTATTGCAATTTGGCAAAGAGTCACACAAGTATGAGAAACACCCAGTACAGTTAACTTAATATTAACAAACAATATACATTACACAACAAACATGTACAAACATTTCTCAAATCAGGCATCTAACTCTAAAATAATAGTAATGAACCAAAAGTGTTAATACATTCATTAGTTTAATCTATAACAGTCTGCAATGGCAATAGTTCTCAACTTTTGCCAACCATTTAAACTGAACTCCATGCTCATATTGTCTCTCATAAAGTATATATTGATTGACCACATTTCACAATGAATTAAGTGTGCCATTAAGTCAGAAAAATACAGTTGCATATAGAGAGACACGCAAGACACTACTGTTTCACAATGAATGTTAAATTAAACACATTTATTAAAACAATGTACAATTATATAAATATGCAAACCAAATGCATTTACACAAGCACAAAAAGGCAAAGCAACTGACAACAATGTGTGGTACTGTATCTGACCACAATGAGCATTCATTCTATTGAGAACAGAACCATATTGAAACAGAATCATCTTCCAGATATTCCATCAGGTGATGCAATGCATATCAGGTAGATGTGGTGTTTTGTTTTAAGACTGTCCTTCAAGTAAGTCCACAGTTTTAGCCCTTGAGAAGAATATTGTATCCATGCTACGTCATTAATAGCCCATTTCTGTAAATTAAACATCTGTGACTGAGTGAAAAACAACACAAATATATGTCGTGATAAATAAAACGGACAAAGCAAGTTAACTGTACTAATATAAAGGAGACAAAGCCGTGGCGACTCTGAGATGCTTACTTGGAAGGATTCTCTGTAATGTGTGTTAGACAAGCAGTTCAACAGTCTCTCACAAGAGTGTCTTATGACCTGAACCATCAATATTTTAACACTCAGCAGAGGTAATCTGGTACATTACATATAAAAATAAAAAGCACAAAATTAATGAGTAAAACAGCAAAAACCTATTAAGGGTTTGCTTTATCGCTCTTAACTGTAGCTGCAATAGAAAATGAAGAAAGAAGGAAAGAAAAAGAAAGAAAGAAAGAAAGAAAGAAAGAAAGAAAGAAAGAAAGAAAAAGATTTCTGCAGTTCTTAAAAAGTCTTAATTTGACCTTCCACAAATTGAGGCCTAAAAAGGTCTTAAATCAGAGCTTAAATCATCAAGTCATGTCATTAAATTTGACATGCTTGAAAAAAAAAAATGTATATCTTCCTCAGTTTTTTGGTTTTGTTTTCCAATACAAATATCTAAACATCCTTAAATCAAGATGTATTACTTTGGATGCAAACTGAACATATCAAGTCTTGTTTTCTGAGAAACCGAGCGAAATTATGACTTTGTTTAAAACCAGAACAAACCTGTCATTGGGGTGTGAAAACTTGTTTTTTCCTTTTAATTCAGTTTTTCTGATTTTTCTGAGCCCCTGGCAATTATTGTTCTTGTTTTAATCAAACTCAATTCTTTTTGATCAATTTCTCATAAAACAAGACTTCTTATTTTATGTAATTTTGCATGTCAAGTAAATGATCTTTAGACATTTGCACTGGAAAACCTGACAAAAACACTTAAAAAGAACAACATTTTCTGCAGTGTGATCAGAAGATACAGTAAATATTCTGTAGAAGAGGTATTCAAACCAAAAGCTTTTGTTTGCTTAATTGTTTTTGTAAAAAATAATGGAGATCTGTTAAAAGCTGTATTGTCAAACTTTGCTAATACAAGACAATTACACTGATGTTGACGTACTGTGTTCCATTCAGTTTATTTACTTGGTTTACTTCTTTACTTGGTCTTAAATTTACCTTCATAAAAACTGCAGAAACCCTGGATGAGAGGAAGGAAGGAAAGAAAGAGAGAAAGCAATAAAGATGTAAAGGCGGATATTGGGAAGACTGAGACGAAAAAGAGAAAGCAGCACAAACACGCAGAACGTTACAAACTGTCATCCACCCACATGACTCCAGCAACCTTCATCTTCACAACAGAGGCAGATGGATGAAGTCAAAAGATTCGATGACTCGTATGCGCCTTCAGTAAATTTCACCTTACTGATGCTGGATCAAGATATTACAGATATCTATAAAATAAATAAAAAACTCAATCCAGACTGCAATCCTACACAAATAAAAAAAGAACTAAATTACACAGAAACATGGTCTTAAGACACATTGCTGCCCATGAAAAGTAAAATATACAAAGTTTGATGTTAACTGGCTTGCCGTTTGTTAAACTGTGAATATGAAATTGACAAAGATGTCGTCTTATAAAAAACATTCAAGTAACATGGAAGGACGCTTTCCATACAATGCAAAAGAAAATGGAGATAAATATATTCAAATGCAAAGATAAATATATTCAAATGCAAATAAAAAGCACTCCACATCTTTTCTTTGGAAAAACAAACCAGGAACACAACAAAATATACATACAACACCAGTATGAAGGTGTTCAAACAGTCAGAAAAAAAGGAACAGCGCTTATTTCCCTGTAAACAATTAAAGCTTATAAATGTCATGAACAGTTTTCACCTCACCAGCACTGGCCAACACAACAAGATCACTACAATCATTTCTTTTACCATTCTTTGCTGTGTTTGGTCAAAACTTAACATAGAAGTCTGATACCACTTTGAAAATCTGGGATTTAAAATCTATATAACATGGAAATTAACCAAGTTTAACGATTTTGAAATAAATATGAATAAATTAACAAGAAACAAAAGATATTTTGTATTTTAATGTGTCTATTTAATTTTCCAATCGAGTTATGCTGATTACATAATTAGTAATAAAAATATTTTTTAACATATTTAGAATTTATTTAGAAATTATATAAATACTACAGTACAAAACAATAAATTTTATTGTTTATTTAGTATGAATTATTAAATTGAAATATTTAATTGATTATAATAATTTTACTTGTGGTCTCAGATGTTTTAATTAATATATATATATATATATATATATATAAATGAGGTGATGATCATGACAATAACTCCCTTTTCAAGCAATGCTCCTCCCGCAGGGCTGGAAAGTACACTTATTTAAATATTTTTTTAAAATTAAATGTTTGAAAAACAATTACAATGTCTGTTATTTACATTAACTTAATATTTGTTAACATAATCATTTTCTATTTTAGATTGCATAGAGCCATCACAATTTAATCAAAACTCAACTTCACAACAGCTTGAAGAAAATAAGCAAATATCTCATTTCACTTGCATTCGCCATGACCGTGCCGCCTCGGATAAACCTGTCTGGTGTGATTAGCGTGATGATGAGACATGAATTCTCCCGCCATACCCACAAAACACGGGAAATGAGTAAACGCATTGGTCACAAATATGGGAAATGAAATGACATCACCAGTAATGGCTGCTCTGTGGGGATGAAGTTTGCGTGTTCTTCTCCTCCAGCAGGGATCCTACATTTGTTTTAATAGGATTTAATGCTTGTGTAGATGAGCTGGTTCACTGGTTTCCAGGATCTAATCAGGTTTGATGAGGATGCGTCAGATTCTACCCGTCCCGTCTGGCGTAAGGATGGAAGCAGTCGCTGGGGTTACATCTTCCCTCTGGACCTTGGGGCCCCGGAGGACCTTTGGGACCCTGGAATCCTATACCGGATGGACCTGAAGGTGAATCAAGAACAGGTACACTCTTAAAAATAAAGGTTCTTTACTGGCATCGATGGTTCCATGAAGAACCTTGAACATCCATGGAACCTTTCAAATGCAAATAAACTCGATTTTCTGAAGAAAATGCCTGTGTGAAACATGATACTGAGGTGTTGCTAGGGTGTAGCTATGCAGTTGCTGGTTTTCTATGAGCAGTAATAATAGTGATAATGATGTTTGCCTTTGTAAACACTGTTATTTAAAGGCACTTTTACCGTAGAGTGATCAAGACTGAATAGTGCAGTCTATAAACACAATAAAACTTCTTTTTATGGGCTTGTTACCCTTTAACTGCGGAGGATGTGAGAAAGCGGCAAATCACAGCATACGCCGATAACAGTGTGCCGTGCAATTATAAAGAACCCCAAGTTAAAGTCTCTTGTATTTTTTCATTTGAAGAACAATCAGTGAGCACTTTGTACCTCTATAAAAGAGCCGTTCATTAAAGAATGCCATAGTCATTAGTTTAGTTTGGTGCCATTATCTGCCTGTGCTTTTAAAAAGTAAAACATTAAAGCACCAATTTAAATAATTGCTGCTATCTGTGTGTTGCAGATTTCAAGAGTGTGAAAAGTGCAAAGAACGGCCATTACAGAAATGTATTTACAAGCACTGAGGGCCTTTCTGGACCCCAGCAAAAACACAAAGCAACATTTTTCTATTGTTCTACATGAGTTTGATCTAGCCTGTCCATCTTTACAATTCAAAAAACATGCTATTATATAACAGATAATGTACCTCTCACTCTTAAAAGCAATAACCAACAGCAAGATCCTTTGTTTTTGTTTTTTTAATTATCTCTACTCATTACGTGGTTTCACGGCTCATGTATTAAAGGAATATTCTGGGTTAAATACATCTTAAGGTCCATTGGTAGTATCTGAGACATGCTGTCCAAAAATAATTCAATTTATCCCTCATTTTGTAAAAACAAAGCTCTTCTATGGAAACCTATAGGGAAAGACACCATGAAAAGTTTGTGGTCGATAAGATTTTTTAAATGGTTTTCAAAGTCTCTTATGTTCACCAAGGTTGCATTTATTTACAAAAATGCAATAAAAACAGTAATACTGTGAAATATTATTACAATTTAAAATATCTGTTTTTATTTAAATATATTTAAAAATGTAATTTATTCCTGTGATGCAAAGCTGAATTTCAGCAGCCATTACTTCATTTTTCAGTGTCACATGATCCTTCAGAAATCATTCTAAAATGCTGATTTGCTGCTCAAGAAACATTTCTTATTGAGTTGAAGATTTTTTGTGGAAACTGATAAATTTTTTCAGGATTTTTTGATGAATAGAAAGTTGAAAAGAACAACATTTTTTGAAATATAAATCTTTTGTAACAATATAAATGTTTTTACTCTCATTTAAAATATATATATATTTTTTTAATGTGTGCTTGCTGAATAAAAGTATTAACTTGTTTTCAAAAAACTATTCAAATTATTTTAATTATATTATTTGAAATGTTAATCCAAAATACTCCACAAAATTGAGTTTTGTACCTGGTGGGCCAGTGGGGCCTGAAGGTCCTGGAAGTCCCAAGCCCATTTGACCCCGTTCCCCTTTCTGCCCTCGATAGCCTGCAAGGTTAAACCACACAGAAACACAATGTCAGATATGTAGAACATATATTATCCTTCATAAATCTATGCAGACGGGACTGGTTGTGGGAAGGGAGAGGGTGATAGAAGGGAGAGAGTGATTTTATTATAATTCTTTGTACAGTATTCCATTATTAACATCTTTCACAGGCAGAATTTAGTATCACTACACTAATTCATTAGTACTTTGTTAAATGAATAATCATTGACATACTTTATCTTAACAGTTTCTAGATTCAGTTCATCCCAGACTTTGCATTTCCATAAAAGTGTGGCCTTCAAAAAAGCACCAGGTGGAAACGGTACATAAAGCCCTGTCAAAATCTGCCGTATTACACAACTAGTCTCAGATCCTTCAGAACTCAGACAGTTTTCTAAGCCCTTCAGAAGTAATGACAAATCCATCTATCAGAAACACGCTTTCAAAGTATTTAAGGAGCACCACAAATGCTGACAGTGCTGGACGGCATGTCACACACAGCGGGCAGGCAAACCAACAAACAAAAACGCATTAGCTGATGCTGATCGTTTAGTCTTGTTTTCACACACTCAGTAAGAAACCAATCTTAAGATCATCTTTATAATGGCATGCAGAAAACTGCCTCCAGTCAAAATACACATGCATTAGTGATGTGTTTCCTCTGAGGCAGACCGAGTCTAGCCTGAAAGAGAAACACTGTAGCAGTTAATAAAAAAAGAAAATACCCAAGAGATGCCAAATAATGCAGTAATCGTCAGTGTCACCAGTACCAGTTTTTACATGTGCAACTTACACAAGCAAACACACTAACTGACTAACTAACTAAAGTGTATCCGGACACCTTCAGATGCATTCATCCAATGCAATGGCATTCCACGGAAGGACGGCACTCTACCTGTGACATCACATCATGGCTTCCTGTGGCTGCGCACAATCACTGCATTACCACCCCTGCTTGAGGGGGAGTTCATACTGCACAGTTATAACAGGGGGAAAAAAAGCGGCAGGGGGAGCTGCAATACAATACCTGCCAAATGCAGCCTGCAGCAACATCTACAAACTGTCATCTTTCTAAGATTTCACATTTAAAATCATTTTTCATACTCAGAAAAAAAAAGACTAAACCTTGTGGAGAAAGAAAAATGAGAACGAAAACACGAAATATTACATAGAAATATATTTACGTTTAATTAATCTTAAAACGGCTTTGTATTTCCATAAGATTTGCAGATTTGCTCATAGAAACCAGTAGTAAATTTTAAAAATCTTTAAAAATGTTGTATTGAGATTATCAAAATCCTGGTACATTTCTCTGCATAAAATTACATTATTTGACATTCATATAATATTGCACACTCAGCATAATAAGTATAATTGGGTATGTTCTTGGCATGCAGGAAAATACAGCTTAGATACATTTTAATGAAACCAAGTTAGAGGATTTCATCACCCTAAGAGATTTAAATACAAAAAAAGTTACAAAGGGATTAAAAAATGATTACACTTCAGCTTCGTAAAACAGTTGCATAAGTAGTTTTAGATGTTATGATGTTAAATGACTCTCAAATTGCATAAACCATATATATATGTGGTTCATGGGCACAAGAAACATCAAACTTGATACTGTAAATTAATTTTAAAAACACATTTAAAATAAAAATGAATAAGTAAATCTAAACGGCACAAAAATCACAAAGCAAAAGCATTTAAATTCAACACCAGCATTTGGAAGCATTTTTGAGCAACTCTTTCGGGTCACAAGAGAGGATACAAAGACGTATTAGCGTTCCCGATTCTCATTTAGTGTAACGCAAGAAAACTGACCCCGAGTGGAATTAATGTGACTCAGACGTGTAAAGCGACCGAGATTGCAGGGAGATTTTTCTTCATAAACTATTCATTTTAGCATATCACGTGAAAAAAAAGTGGTTAAATTGAGGATTCCAAAGGAGAACAGACTCCAGCGGAGGATGACGAAAAATAATGAGGAAATATTACCCGCAAACTTCGTCATCAACATCAACATCTGACAAATAAAAAAACAAACAAAAAAAAAAAAAAAACTGAATTTCTGACTTAGCAGGAGTTTAAAATTCCTTCTTTTAACTTCCTCCTGATACCTCGCATTATGGAGAAAAGTTCCTCTCCAGCAATCTCCAAAGCATAATCTACACTAAAATATGCCACACAACACAAATACACAATAAAGTGATACAAAGTGGCTTTTCAGAGCTTCACCTGCTGTTGAAAATGCTTTAACACAATATGGATATCAATACAATCTTCACAACATGACATACATGTATATACACCCAAAGTATATGTTTTCTTTGCATGGACAGCAATTACAGTTCAAATGTACACAACATAGTCTTATATCTCAAAAAACCTCATGTCCTAGTGGTTAAGGGTCCTTAAGAACTCAGACAGAAAAAGCAGAACCGAACTGCAAGTCATTATTGATGAGAAACGCTAGAGGAGCAGTACATTAGTTGCCAATCTTTGATGAATGTTCAGAATTGCTTATTTTCTCACTCCCCTTCGTTTTTTTTTTTTTTTTTTTTTGGGCTGGGCTTATTCCAACAAAGTGAGATATTGCTTGGCTTTTTCCATCTGCTCACTTCTTCTCTTTATCTTTCTTGCTCTCACAAGTCTGTCCAGGGTGATATTACATTCTCCTATTCTGGGTCGGTTCTTCATCTGTCTTCATATGTCCCGCCAGGCTCTTGGCACGATATGCCACTTTGTCATGCAGCTATCTGCTTTCTTTCTTGTCTGACGTAGCTAGCAAGATTCCTGTGAACCCCTTACACCCAATATCGCAATCAGCAGCCATTTTTACATGCCTTTAGTGAGGACCGTCTTGCTCATTTTCTAGCTTTCTGAGCTAGATTACATTGAACTTGAGGTTCAAAGCTTGACTCGGGCAAAAGAGCAAAATTACCTCAACCTGTTCAGTTCAGTGTAACTCAATCAATCTGAGAAGCAACTGACGCAGTATATTTAACCAAAAATCCATACACATAAATGCACTATTTTCCACCAAGAGAGAAAAAAAAACTGGAATCCTTGAGAAGCAAGCAAAAAAACTTAGCTTAATGCTGGGGAAACAGATGAGTCATATAAATAAAATTACAGTCTTGTGCATCTGGGTTTTTGTGTGAGGCGAGACCATTGTAGGAGCAGTGCAAAGAGGTCCGTAACATGTTTAGTCTTTTGGGTTTTGGCTCCTACCTTGGGGACCTGGAGGTCCTGGCTCTCCGGGGGGTCCTGGGGAGCCATCATTACCGGGTGGCCCTGGAGGGCCTTGTCGACTCTGCGCGGCTAATATAGCTGCTGGTGTCTTCTGTAGCAAAGTGTAACTGTCTGAAAAAAAAAAAAAAAAAAAAAACTGAATTAAGAATCTGAATTATACGGAGCCCCTAAAGGGACATTTGCAAAAAATAAAAAATGAAGATTTTCGCGTGCACACGAGAAACATTTCGCATGAGAACGAGAAACTATTGCGTACTCACGAGAAACTTTCACGTGCGCACGAGAAACATTTCAATCGCGCTGACTTTCATTTTGGATTACATTAGAGCAGTTCATGGAGTATGAGGCTGAATCAGCATTTCTCCGCAATCTACAAAGATGCATTAAATCAGACAAAGTGGTTTAATAAAGAATGTTTTGATCTTGAGAAGTAAGAATATTTTAACACATTGGTGACAGGGGGATCCAGTGAAGAAAGTAGAGACATGCAGACATACATATAATTTAAGGTAATAGAATGAAATATAATGCTAATTAATAAACAGAATAGACAATCAAAAAAATAAATAAATAGAAAAATAAAAATAAAAATAGCAATATGGTAATAAAAATATAGATAAAATAGAATTATGAATGTGTAAATGTTTTAGGAAGTTATGTACAAAATATAGAGAAAATAGAAAGAATTATGAATGTGCTATTTTACAGATGGAAAGTTTTGAGAAGTTATGTACAGATGTACAGTCCTGAGATGTTATGTATTGTTCAAGTGAAATATGTATTCTTCAAGTGGAAATATATAAATTTAATTCATGAACAAAATGGAATTAAAAAATTATGAAAATAATATTACAAATTGTAAAAAGTCTAAGCTCATTTTTTTTTTGTGGTAGTGGACAATAAAACACAAGCTGGTAACACATTAAAAGTCATACACACTTTATCCTAACTATTCTTATTTTTGGAGTCCTCTGGTAAAGAGCTTATTTGGAATACTCTTAACGTTGATGACTGTCTTTTAAATATCTTACAAAGTTCCTGTCACACACACAGACACACAAAAGAACTGAAAGCTAAAAAAAATCCTCATCTACCGGTGGAGACCACAACAAAACACCTCAGCGGCGGCAGATGATGTACCTTCAAATACACGCAATACTTCATTTCGGATGAATGTTTTAATTTCCTCCAAGGCAGCTGTATCACCCTGCAAGAAGAATGAAAGGGAAAAAAAAGAAGGCAGAGGCGCAAAACAAACATCAGCACAACATGATTTGCAGATTAAAAAGTGCAGCTACAAAATGGCAGCAATTCATGTTTTATTCATGCTGAGAAATGTTGGAGTTCTCAGAGATAAAGGGATGGATGACACATAATGGCGTAATCACCATCTCTCCTCAAAGCGTCTTGCCGTTCATGATCACTGCTTTGCACAGGAGGAGGCCTGAATTTTGAAGAACATCTTGTAGGAAAACAAACCGCTTCCAATCAAAAACATACCTTTCACAGTTCAAGGCCATTCTGTCAAACGCTCAGAGGGCCCTGCGACGCTCTGTGTTTGGGCTGCATGCGCAACATCCTCACCTGAACGCTTGTGGAGAGTTAAAAGGAAATGGGCTAATGCATATTCAGGGTGTGGAGATTCAGCGATCAGTCTAAAAGCCCTCGTGTCAGGGCTTCATCATACCTAATAACACAAGCGTCATACGCCAATTCGACATCCACATGAAAAGCTTTGCAGACAGTGTCACGGAAGGGCGACTTTACAAGGTTGCTAGGTAGCAACACAGTGTAAAACGTACAGAAAAAAGTGAAAGTGAATAATTGCATGCATTTAAACTTGGAACAAAAATTCCTAATAGTTGCTTTGAGTTGGTCTTGGAGAGTCTAGCATCTTTTTCTTTTTGTAAACAATTAAAGTTGTTATTCACTGAAAAAAAAAAAAAAAAAAAACCTGCACCGCTCATCTTGGCACTGTCATGGAACTTTGAGAAAGCTGTGATGTTTGATTCATGAAATAAAAGGTACTTTTGAGTCAGATCTTTTCAATGATTCAGTTTATCCAGTTCACAAAATAATTAATGATCATGACTCAAAATCTGTTTATCTGTTCCTCACAGAGAGGAACTACCTTTCAAAAGTTTGGTGTTGGTAAGATTTTTTAAAATGTTTTTGAAATAAGTCTCTTATGCTCACCAAGCCTGCATTTATTTGATCAAAAAACAGTAAAACAATATTATGAAATATTATTACATTTTAAAAAAAACTGTTTTCTATTCTTATATATATAAAAATGCAATTTGTGATGTGACCATTACTCCAGTCTGCAGTGTCACATGATCCTTCAGAAATCATTCTTAACAGGTAGATTTGGTGCTAAAGAAATATTTATTTTTATTTTCAGTGTTGAAGATGATTGTGCTGCTTAATATTTTCGGGATTCCTTGATGAATAAAAAGCTGAAAAGAACAACATTTATTTAAAAACATACATATAAAATGTAACATTATAATTTTTTGTGACATTATAAATCTCTTTACTGTCACTTATGACCAATTTAATGCATCCTTGGTGAATAAAATTATTAATTTATTTCTAAAAAAACCCCCCATCCATCCATCTTTTTACTGGCCCTAAACTTATGAATAGTAGCATATAAGGATTATTTTTATGCAATTTTTTATTGCACTTTTGTGTTCTTTTTGAAGCTTGACAGCCCTAGTTTCATTATATGAAAGCGCAAATAGGATATTATTCACAAATTCAGCTACTGTGTCCAACAGAAGAAAGTATGTCATACTGGAACAATATGATTTCATTTTTGGGTGAAATATGCCTTTTAAACTCTTTCAATCCTATAAAAAATTGTCATCCTTCAAAGAACATTAAGGGATAGTTCACCCAAACAGTTGATGGTAGCCACTGACTTCCATAGTATGGAAAAAATACTATAAAAGTCAATAGCTATCATCAACTGTTTGGTTACCAGCATTCTTCAAAATATCACCTTTTGTGTTCAACAGAAGAAAGAAACTCATAGGGTTAGTAAACAATGACAGAAAGTTCATTTTTGGGTGAACTTTCCCTTTAATGTTTGTAATTCTGTCTGTGTGTGTGGTTTAGAGGTGGAGTTACATAGAGCTCCTGCCACTACTATATCTTTCCACCCCTGCGACACACAATACACTCCTAATGGTCCCCTCCTGAGTGACATGACTGTGAGTTTGTTTGATTGGAAGTGAGAGCGTTGGATATAGGCCTCGCAGCGGGCGGCTCATTGCTGCAGCCTGTGCTTTTCAGAGGCTGATGGGTTTGTGAACACGTGTGGGTAATTATTGTTATGCAGAGCTACTAATTATTTATTCTGGAGTGTTCATGCGCGTGTTGTGCACAACAAAGCAATCAATGACGGTTGCCCTCTGAAAAGGGGGCGACCCGCGGTTATGGATTCGGGATAGGGGCCAGGAGGCTGGTGCAGATTGGGAGAAAGCCAGCAACTGGATCTTTACTGAGGTCATAGATGTGCTCCACCTCCAGAGGAGTATGCAGTCACTGTAATCTGGAAAGGGTTCACATTGACAGTGATTTTATTGCTGGAGGTTATCGAGTGGCTGTACAGTTGATTGTAGTGGGTGTTCATGCTGCTGAAGGCCCTATACGGTTTATTTGATTGGCTGTGCTCCTGAAAATCTGATCTCAAATGGGCTGTACTGTTTGACACTGAATCCGTTTTCTTGACACAAAAAATTTATGCTCAAGTACCGCCGATGTTGCTTCAAATTGCTTCAACCGTCAACTCGCATTGCAAACCAATGATTGCCGGTTGCTTTATTGCTGTAAATCTCTGTTGGTGTGAACGTTCTTTAACCCTGTAAAGCCTGACATATGAATGTGTGAAATAATATTCTGAAAATTACATATATTTTTTTAAACCAAACCATTGAAGCTTTCAACAAATTATGTATTAAATGATTAAATAAATGTACTTTAAAAACCTGCTCTTACACAATATCACGATTTTTATAAATGTATTAAATTATTAATATTACCAGTATTAATACTGCCCATATTATTAAGTTGCCATTACGATTTTTCAGAGTTTTTGAATGAAGTCTCTTATTCTCACCAATGCTGCATTTATTTGATC
Source organism: Spinibarbus caldwelli (assembly GCA_039654775.1). Lineage (NCBI taxonomy): Eukaryota > Metazoa > Chordata > Actinopteri > Cypriniformes > Cyprinidae > Spinibarbus > Spinibarbus caldwelli. Next base: position 8,178,382 of record CM077243.1, read on the forward strand.
AAAAATACAGTAAAAACAGCACTATTGTTAATATGATCACAATTTTAAAAAACTGTTTTCTATTTTAATATATTAGAAAATGTAATTTATTCATATGATGGCAAAGCTGAATTTTCTGCAGAAATGACTCATTTTCTGTGTCACACGATCCTTCAGAAAGATCCTTCATAGAAGAAAAAAATCAAGGTTACAAAGTATTTTAAGGTGTCCTTGTTACAGTGTAATTATATATTGAATTACTGAGTAACATTAATCAACTACTTGTACTTACTATATGGTCAGAGTTAGGATTGGAGTTTGGTTTAGGGTTACTTTCATGTAATTATGCATCATTTATTGTTATCATAATAGTAAGTATACGTAACGTGTAACAAGGACACCTTAAAATAAAGTGTTACCAAAAATCACTATGCTTATTTGGTACTTAAGGAACATTTCATCATATTTTCTATATTTCTATAATGATTGTGCTACTTAATTTTTTTGTGGAAATTGTCATACATTTTTTCAGGATTCTTTGATGAACAGAAAATTCAAAAGAACATAATTGAATTAGCACAGATATATAATGTTGCAAAGTTTTGATCCATTTAATGTCGCTTTTGAAAGAAATTAATATTTTTTTTATTTGGAAAAATGGAAAAAAAAAAAAAAAAAAAAAAATCTTACTGACCCTAAACATTTAAACGGTAGTGTATGTATGTTGGTCTCAGTATTAGCAGGCCTAAACTAACCCAATCTAAGCTCAAATTTTTCTGTAAAGGTGGTGAAGTCTTTCGAAATGGAAAGCCTTTTAGAATAGTGATTTAACAGATAATACATTCTTTCTCTATGGATTGTAACTGTAGGATTATTTACATACCAACAGATTGACGGTCCCTGGTGTTGTTAAAGATCCAGGTGTGCCTGGTTCTCCTTTCTGTCCAGGCTGCCCCTGAGGACCAATGGCCCCTCTGTCTCCAGGTTTGCCTCTTTCTCCCTGTACTCCTCTCTCTCCTGGAATCCCCGGATCTCCCTGCAAAGGCAACAGCAAAATATAAATAACAGAATATACACAACACAAGCTGGCTATTATGAGCTCTCTCAACTTCAACTGATTATAGTATTTGGTTGTATTTAATGCACCATGCAAATAATCAAAACCATTACATGGAGATTAGAGATTTGTAGTCATTAATAGAGCAACACATTTTAAATTTGTTTATTTTTGGTTATTGATTATGTTTAATGATATGCTATCTTCTTCATAATATTTCTCATATTATAGCTTTCTTGTCACAATAACAAAATGGTTTCTTTCATGCTGTTTGCACAACAGTGACAGTGATTGTCACACTGACCCTTTTATAGAGTATGTAATCCATTAAAACAAAATATGAAATCTTACCCGTTCTCCTTTAGTACCTCTGTCTCCAGGTCTGCCTGTGGCTCCCTGTGAAAATACATTAAAGAGAAATCAGAAATGAAGGAAGAAAAGTGTGTAAACACACACACACACACACACACACACACATATATACATATTATATACATACATGTATACATATATATATATATATATATGTACACAGTGCCACAAAGTTTGCCACTTTGTCCCCCCCCTCCCACTATTTTTTTGTCTTGTGGACTAAATGTAAACAGTAAAATACCTTACTCAGGACAGTACTAAATAAAAAATAACATGCATTTTGAATGATCTCTCTTTTTTGTTAAAATTACTCACATTTTCACAGATTCTGCAAGGGGTTCACAAACTTGTATATAATTTATTATATTTTTATATTATGCATATTTTCTGAAATATCTTTTCTTATTTATATATTTTCTATTTATTTTAATATTATTTTTAAAAATATTTTTTTCAATTTGAGGAGGCCTCTGGATGTCCCTGAAGGGTGGTTTGTCAGATCTAGCAAACGTCTAGGCACTTTTTGTTTTTTTTGGTCCCTGAAGTAAACCCTCATACATATAGACGGCTAAACTGCACTATTTTTCATAGACCACTCCCAAGCCGCATTAGAGGAATGAAATTATTTGGCTGCTTTAATGGGCCAACTTTTCCAGTTATTCAGTCGAGAGCAGAGCAAAAAAGCTCGGAGGATTTACAAATGACCATTTTCTCCCCAAACTCATCAAGGCCGTGAACCTCAGGATCTCTCTTTCTCTTATACCTCTCTCTCCATCTCCTCTGAGAGAGAAACACCTCTCATTGTACTCCAAAACCACTCTTGCATTTCTCCCTCCCCTCGCTTTCCCATCCATCTCTGCTCCTCTCTCGCATCACGGCTCCCACTAGCTCCTCTGGGAACATCTCGATATCAAATTCTCCTGCTGGATTACAGCAGACGAGCAAAAAAGAAATGCAATCTAGCCTGCGTTTCTAAAGCGGGCGGCACTTTGTGAAAGCATCCTCAACCATCTGCTTTCATCCACACCCCCATCAATGTCTAACACTATCTCTCCTCCTCTCTATTCCCAGGCTCCTGATGAGGAGAGCTTAAAGCCATCACCGTGCCCACTGAATTGTGTTTCCCTCAGCCCCTGCCATAAAAGAGATGGAAAAGTGTGAAACAGAGACGACCGAGAAACTTCCATCCTGCTAGATGGCACTGTTGCACCACTGAAAGAGACAGACGACCGTCCATGAACGAAGCAGGGAGGGGGAAAAGAAAATAGAGGAAATCTCAATGAGTGGTCCAACACCCCGCAAACATGCAGTCGTGCCATTTGAGAAGATGGTGACGTGAAAGAAAGCGAAAATAAGGCCAGTGAACTTCCTCCAGATGATCCTCACCCATTTGAACCTTGACTCATCCAGAGACACTATAAAGGGGGAAAGGTGAACCGCTCGTTGAAAAATCACGGTTTAAAATACACCATCTTTGCTCATGTGTGCTCTGTTCTTCTTGAGCCAATCAAGTTAAACAAATAAAATGCAAGTTAACTAAAAATAAAACTAATAAAAATTGTTAATTTAAACAATGTTATTTTAGTATCATTGCTATACTATTATAATTTGTGTTAATATTTTGAATTTGATTTTATTTTTATATTTTCACTTCAGTTTTATAGTAGTAATTTTTGTGCATTTTATATCATTTTTATTATGTCTATATAGTTTTTTATCAATTATTATCATGTGTTAGTTTTAGTTTATTTAGTTTGAGTTATTTCAGTACTTCAAGATAAACTAAACAAATGAGAAATGATGCATCGGAAATAAAATAAAAATAAAATTTGAAATAAAATACTGACATTTCCAAAATACGTTTTTAAAATATTTTATTTTATTTCAGTTAACATTGATTTTATTTCAAGTAAAGCAATTACTTAAATGGTTTCAGTTCTAGTTAACTATAGACTAAATTACTAAAAACTAAAAAAAAATAAATAAAAAAAATAATAATAATACATGAAAATTAGAAACTAGAATGTTAAAATTAGAAATGTTGCCATGTCAGATAACAAATAAAATTAGTACTTAAATTACTAAAACTGTAGTTAACTTGTTAACTATAATAACTCTGAATTGAAGTAAATCTGAAATATTATAACATAAAACGTCATAAGAAATTGAATTACTAAATTAAATTACTAAAAACTAAAAAAAAAAGGAAAATTAGAAATTAGAATGTTAAAATAAAAAATGAAATTAGTACTAAAATTACTAAAACTGTAGTTGAATTTAGTTTACTATAACTCTGAATTGAAATAAATCTGAAATATTATAACATCTAAAACAACATAAACTGAATTACTAAATTAGATTAAATAGTTAAAAAAATACCCTTAAAAATTTAAACGAGAAATTAGAATGTTAAAATTTGAAATGTTGCCATGTCAGAAAACATAAAATTAGTACTAAAATGACTAAAACTGTAGTTAACTTTAGTTAACTATAGTAACTCTGAACTGAAATAAATCTGAAATAATATAATCAGAATCAGAATGAGCTTTATTGCCAGGTATGTTTACACATACGAGGAATTTGTTTTCGTGACAGAAGCTTCCACAGTGCAACAGAATGACAGTGACAGAACAAAAACACAGATAATAAAAGAATAAAAATAGAACAAGTAAATAGGGAATAACAATGTACAAATTGACAATTGTATGTACAGGTATATTACAATAGATATTTTTATATGTACAGGTATATTATGTGCAAATTCGAAATGTAGACTAAGTATGTGTTAGATAAATAAGTGTAAGTGTATAAATAGTGTTGTGTTCCACAATTATTGTCAAGCGTTCATGAGATGTATTGCCTGAGGGAAGAAACTGTTCCTGTGCCTGGCCGTTGTGGTGTAGAGTGTGCTGGATGTGAGGGGTCCAGAGTGATTTTGCCAGCCCTTTTTCTCACTCTGGATAAGTACAGTTCTTGGAGACTGGGGAGAGTTGTACCAATGATTCGCTCAGCAGTCCAGACTACCCTCTGTAGTCTTCTGAGGTCAGATTTGGTAGCTGAGCTGAACCAGACAGTTATTGAAGTGCAGAGGATGGATTCAATGATGGCGGAGTAGAACCGTTTCAGCAGCTCTTGTGGCAGGTTGAACTTCCTCAGCTGGCAAAGGAAGTACAACCTCTACTGGGCCTTTTTAACAATGGAGTCAATGTGAGTGTTCCACTTCAAGTCCTGAGAGATAGTGGTGCCCAGGAACTTGAATGACTCCACTGCAGTCACAGTGCTGTTCATGATGGTGAGTGGGGGGAGTGCAGGGGGGTTCCTCCTGAAGTCCACGGTCATCTCCACAGTTTTGAGCGTGCTGAGCTCCAGGTTAAGACTGCACCAGACAGCCAGCTCCTTAACTGTAGCTCCTGTCTGTAAGCAGACTCGTCACTGTCCTGAATGAGGCCGATAAGTGTGGTGTTGTCTGCAAACTTCAGGAGCTTGACAGAGGGGTCTTTAGATGTGTAGTCGTCGGTGTAGAGGGAGAAGAGCAGTGGGGAGAGAACGCAGCCCTGAGGAGCTCCAGTGCTGATCATACGGGTGCTGGATGAGAATTTTCCAAGCTTTACTAGCTGCTACCTGTCTGTCAGGAAGCTGGTGATCCACTGACAGACAGAGGTGGGGACGGATAGCTGAGTTAATTTGGGCAGGAGGAGGTTTGGAATGATCGTGTTAAAAGCCGAGCTGAAGTCCACAAACAGGATCCTCACGTAAGTCCCTGGTCTGTCTAGATGTTGCAGAACATAATGCAGTCCCATATTGACTGCATCATCCACAGACCTGTTTGCTCTGTAAGCAAACTGAAGAGGATCCAGCAAGGGTCCAGTAATGTCCTTCAGGAAGGCCAGCACCAGTTTTTCAAATGATTTCATGACCACAGACGTTAGAGCCACAGGCCTGTAGTCATTTAGTCCTGTAATTTTGGATTTCTTCGGGATGGGGATGATGGTGGAGCATTAGAAGCAAGAAGGAACTTCGCACTGCTCCAGTGATCTTTTGAAGATCTGTGTGAAGATGGGGGCCAGCTGGTCAGCACAGGTTTTCAGACAGGCTGGTGTGACACCGTCTGGGCCTGGTGCTTTCTTTCTCTTCTGCTTCTGGAAGACCTGGCGCACATTATCTTCACTGATCTGAGGTGCAGGTGTGGGGGAGAGGGGGGTGGCTGGAGGTGTTAATGGTTGTGTGGAGAGGTGTTCATGGTGGGTGTGGGGTGTTTTTTCAAACCTGCAGTAGAACTCATTCAGATCGTCTGCCAGTTGTTGATTCTCCACAGTGCTGGGGGATGGTGTCTTCTAGTTGGTATTGTCTTTCAGACCTTTCCATACTGATGCTGAGTCGCTGGAAGTGAACTGAATCCTTAGTTTTTCAGAATAATTGCTGATCTCCTTTTCCAGTGTGTATTTGGCCTGTTTATACAAGACTTTGTCCCCCTTCCTGTAAGCATCTTCTTTGGCCTGACGGAGCTGTCTGAGTTTTACAGTGAACCACTGTTTGTCATTGTTGTAAGTTAAATGAGTTCTGGTAGGAATGCACATATCTTCACAGAAACTGATATAAGATGTTACAGTCTCTGTGAGCTCGTCCAGATCGTTTGCTGCAGCTTCAAAAACACTACAATCAGTGAGGTGGAAACAGGCTTGTAAAACCCGCTCTCTTTCATTAGTCCATCTCTTTACAATCCTTAATACAGGTTTAGCTGATTTCAGTTTCTGCCTGTAGGTCGGTATAAGATGAACCAAACAGTGATCAGAGAGTCCTAAAGCTGCCCGTGGGACAGAGTGATATGCATCTTTTATTGCTGTGTAACAGTGGTCCAGTATATTACTTTCTCTGGTGGGACATGTAACATGCTGTCTGTATTTTGGCAGTTCACAGGAGAGATTTGCTTTATTAAAGTCCCCGAGAATGATTAAAACAGAGTCCAGGTGTTGTTGTTCTGTCTCTGTGATCAGATCAGCGAGTTTCTGTAAAGCCAGGCTCACGTGCGCTTGTGGAGGAATGTAAACACTCACGAGAATGAACGAGTAAAACTCCCGCGGCGAGTAAAAAGGCTTTCAGTTAATGGAAAGTGCTTCTAGATCAGGACAGCACATCTTCTTTAACACTTATGTCTGTACACCACCTTTCATTGATTTAAAAGCATGTCCCGCCGCCACGCGATTTCCCCGTTGTCGCGATCCGCTCTAAACAGCTGAAAGCCTGGCAGATGAAGCACGCTATCTGGAATGGTGTCATTCAGCCAGGTTTCTGTGAAACACAGAGCAGCAGTTTGAAAAATCCTTATTTGTCCAGGAGAGCAGAAGGAGTTCGTCCGTTTTGTTGGGTAGAGAGTGGAGATTTGCCAGATGCATGCTAGGCAGCACTGTCCGAAATCCACGCTGTCTGAGTTCACGAGCGCCGGCTCACTTCCCCCGTCTGCGCGTCCTAAAGCATTGATCAGCGCCGCTGCTCTGCCGACTACAATGTTCAGAAAAATGTTTGAATAGTCGAAAACCGGTGAAATATAGAGTGGTGTGTACTGCCGAATGTCCAGCAATTCGTCTCTGGTGAAACTGATTGCAGGGATATAACTAAAGACAGGACAAACTAACAAAAACAACTGCGGAGCACGCCACGGAGGCTGCAATTAGCGGCGCCATATTGAGACAACTTATATATATAATATATAAAACAACATAAGAAATTGAATTACTAAATTAGATTAAATTACTAATTATACTTCTAAAATTATAATGTTAAAACTAGAAATGTTGCCTTTTCAGATAAATAAAATTAGCACTAAAATTACTACAACTGAAAAATAAACAAGCTAAAAAGAAGAAAAGCACATAAAATTACTAAAAGTAATATTCAAATGAAATGTGAATATATATATATAAAAATCCAATTCAAAATATTATTAAATAGTGTAACAATATATAAATAATACTAAAATAACAGTGGTCATAATGCTTGATTATTACTGCCAAATGTTGCAGTTACGACATTGACCAGCAGAGGCAAACCGGACCAAGCTAACCAGCTAAACCTCAAAACCTTGTCGTATTTCAATACAAAATAGCTGACCAGGAGCATCAGGAAGATGTTCGGTTAGCGAACTGACTTCTGACTCATCCCTGCACCTCATCCTCTGCTCTTTCTCGCTCACCTCATTAAGATCTGCAGATGCATGCTGCATTTACAGTGTTTGTCTGTGACGGAGGCGTATATATGTGAGTTGCGTGTTGGCGGCTCTCTGATGTGTCTGCTCGCTGCTGTAAAGTGCAGAAGTGCGATTTGTCACACAGTTCTGCCGTAGATATGCATTCTGTTGTGACAAGGCATCAGAGAACAGAACATTTTTTGTTTGACGTGACAAGGCTTTCGAAACTACAAACCCTGTTTGTAGGGGACATTTAATTAGTGATCGCATGCATTATTCATGATTTAATGGCTCATGGGCAGGATTTTATCCACACTGGAGAGCATTAGCAGTGAGTAAGCGGTCTTATTATTGAAAACTTGTTGAAGACTAATGACGGTGTTGGGTTTTTATTTGCTTGGGAAAGAAAGAAATTGACTGAGACAGAGATAAATGTAGACCAGCACGGATCTGAGTCTAACTGCTATCCACTACTCGCTGGCAAAATATAAGAGTACAACTTATTAAAGTAAAAGCATTAATTTTGTACTAACATTATCATCTTAGACACACAGTACAGCTGAAGCCAAAGCTCTCTCATGCATTTACTGTACACACACATACCGTATAGCCTGGAATTCCATCTTTTCCCGGCCTTCCCTGTGGAGGAGACAGAACATTCCCATCAATCTTTGCAATCAAAACAACTTTGCATTGATTATAATATCCATACATAACCAGATGGCCCAATGGCACAAATGTTTTGAGATGCTATTAGAAAACTACTTTCATAATGTTCTTTTAGAAGTGAAAATGGAAGTAAGTTTTCACCTCAGAGTATTGAGTGATATACAGCTGAAGTTTAAAGAAAAAGTTCTGTTCTGAAAGTAATTCTGAATCTATCTATCTATCTATCTATCTATCTATCTATCTATCTATCTATTATCGATCTATCCATCCAACCATTGTTCGTTCTATTCATCCATCCATCATTTATCAATCCATCTTCCTATCTATCCATCCATCCATCCTCCATCATCCATTCACCCATCCATCCATCATCATTATCGATCTATCCATCAATCCATTGTTCGTTCTATTCATCCATCCATCATCCATCCATCCATCCATCCATCCATCCATCCATCCATCATCTATCTATCCATTTATCATCTATCTATCTATCTATCTATCTATCTATCTATCTATCTATCTATCTATCTATCTATCTATCTATCATAATTTGTTCATTCTATTCACCCATCCATCCATAATCTATCTATTATTGATCTATCCATCCATCTATTATTTGTTCTATCCATCCATCCATCCATCCATCCATCATCTATCAATCCATCTTCCTATCTATCCATCCATCATCCATTCATCCCTCCCTCCATCCATCCATCATCTATCTATCTATCTATCTATCTATCTATCTATCTATCATTTGTTCATTCTTTTCACCCATCCATCCATCATCTATCTATTATTGATCTATCCATCCATCTATTGTTCGTTCTATCCATCCATCCATCCATCCATCCATCCATCATCTATCAATCCATCTTCCTATCTATCCATCCATCATCCATTCATCCCTCTCTCCATTTATCATCTATCTATCCATTTATCATCTATCATTCATCATCCATCCATCCATCCTCTATCATCATTCCATCCATCCGTCTATCTGACTATCTATTATTCATTCTATCCACCCATCCATTTATCATCTATCTATTATTGATCTATCCATCCATCGCTGGTTCCATTTATCTTCCTATCTATCCATCCAACATCCATATCTATCTATCTATCTATCTATCTATCTATCTATCATAATTTGTTCATTCTATTCACCCATCCATCCATCATCCATCTATTATTGATCTATCCATCCATCTATTGTTTGTTCTATCCATTGCATCCATCCATCCATCCATCCATCTGTCCATCCATCCATCATCTATCAATCCATCTTCCTATCTATCCATCCATCATCCATTCATCCCTCCCTCACTCCCTCCCTCCCTCCCTCCCTCCATCCATCATCCATCCATCCATCCATCATCATTTGTTCATTCTGTTCACCCATCCATCCATCATCTATCTATTATTGATCTATCCATCCATCTATTGTTTGTTCTATCTATCCATCCATCCATCATCTATCAATCCATCTTCCTATCTATCCATCCATCATCCATTCATCCCTCCCTCCATTTATCATCTATCTATCCATGTATCATCTATCATTCATCATCCATCCATCCATCCATCCATCCTCTATCATCATTCCATCCATCCGTCTGTCTATCTATTATTCATTCTATCCACCCATCCATCTATCATCTATCTATTATCGATCTATCCATCCATCGCTGGTTCCATTTATCTTCCTATCTATCCATCCAACATCCATATCTATCTATCTATCTATCTATCTATCTATCATCGATCTATCCATCCATCCATTGTTCGTTCTATCATCCATCCATCCATCTTCTATCAGTCCATCTTCCTATCTTTCCATCCATCATCCATTGATCAATTTATCATCTATCATCCATCATTCATCCATCTATCCTCTATAATCACTCAATCCATCCATCTGTCCATCATTCATTCTATCCACCTATCATCCATCATCTATCTATTATCGATCTATCCATCCATTGTTCATTCTATCATCCATCCATCATTTATCAATCCATCTTCCCATCTTTCCATCCGTCATCCATCCATCCATCCATCCTCTCTCTATCCATTTATCATCTATCATCCATCATTCATCCATCTATGCTCTATCATCATTCTATCCATCCATCCCTCCACCTATCCATCGTTCATTCTATTCACCCATCCATCCATCATCTATTATCAGATTTATCTATCCATCCATCCATCGTTTGTTCTATCCATCCATCCATCCATCCATCCATCCATCCATCATCTATCAATCCATCAGTCTATCCATCTATCTATCAGTGCTTTGCTATTTTGAATCATCAACTGCATTTGTGCATTTTTAAGTGTGTCTAAAGTATCCACACACTTCTTGGTGCTACTATACGTCACATTACAAAAATAAAATGTGTTGGAAATACTATGTCAACTTTGATGTAGTTTAGTTCGTACTTGTAGTTAGTTTAGCCCACATTGTTCTACTAAGGTTAAGTGCGAACAATTATGACTCAAGGAACATAAACTAGGAATAAATCGGAAAATATCATCTGGAAGAAACAGGAATTCCTCAGGGGAATTCTGTGTATTCAGCGGAGGTGCTGAAGGCATTACGGCTGTGCAAATAATGAAGCAATTATATGAGACCCATACAGCCACTGTACTCCTTCACTGAGACAGCCAATCAAACGTTTACCACAGTGACTGCACTCATTACCACAGCACAAATCAGCCGGGTTTAACACCACAGATAAGAATACGAGATTACTCTGTGCTATGAAGTGAGATATTATATAAAACAGTCGCTGTGGTTTGTAGAGAACAATTTGACAAAGAGCTCTGCTTTATGCTGCTATATCACACTATATTTGTGTCAATCAAGTAATTCAGCCCATCTAAACCTCTATATTTCCAGTTGCGTAGTATATCTGATGCTTGTTTACAGTGATTTTTGGCATTCTGGGATCTCTAATTAGAAACAGCCCAGACTCTGATTCAAACTACAGGCCAGTGAGCAGAAATCAAGAATTGAGGGAAAAAACCCAACAGAATATTTGTGTCAGAACTCTGAATTCACAGCGAGTCAAACTGTGAATCAATCAGCAGACTAATCAGTTAATTAAATCTGGTCTGCAATTCAAGGATGGATCAAACGATGGATCAATCTGTTATAAGATCACAGAGTTGAGAACAGAAAACAGACACTAATGAGAACTAAACGTTATTATACAGGGTGTAGATAACAGCCAGGTGCAGCATAAATGGTAGATTACAGGTAGATCCAGGGACCCCCGGGGTCACAAAGGGGTCCACGGTAGATCTTAATTATAAAAAAAACAAAAAACAAAAAAAAAACCCAAAACAAAACAGTTATACTATTACATTGACAGCCTCAGTTTTTGACAAAAAAAAAAAAAAAAAAATTAAATAAATAAAAATTAAAAATTGCAGAGTTTTATTCTCTTTAGGTTTTTATATATATATATATATATATATATATATATATATATATATATAAATAAGATTAGTTTAATTATTCATAATTATTTGTATTATATTATTTGTAATTTATTTATATTACACTACATTATTATTATTATTATGTTATTAACAACAACAAAACAACAACAATAAAAATAACAACAACAACAACAATAGTAATAATAATAATAATAATAATAAATATATTATATATAACTACATTTCCATAATATGTTTTAATAAACGTGCATATAGTGAAATTCAGGTAAATAAATAAATAATTAAATAAATGCATTTCCATAATATATTTTGATAATATATTTTTACATCAAATGTGCATATAATGTGTGCATATTTTAATTTCATAATATATTTTTAGAACAAATATGCATGTATGTTTTTCTCTTCAGGTAAGTAAGTAAATAAGTAAATAATAAATAAAAATATAATTCTGAAAATATAAATAAATAAATTTCCAAAATATAAAATCAACTTCTTAAAATCTTATTTTTCTTCACATAGTATAAACGGGTAATTTAAAAATATACAGAGGTGCATGAAAATATACAGAGGTGTTTATATCTTTTAAGATGTCCCTCACAAGAAGATTCTGATATTTTGGGGTCCTATCATAAAGATATCTGAAAACCCCTGCTGCAGATTACAGGCAGGTGTTCATTTGTAAAACAACTGCAGATTACAGGTGTAATGAATGCTATGATTGCTCACAGGGGATCCAGGAGGCCCTTCAGGTCCAGGGAAACCAGTCTCTCCCACAGGCCCTCGTTCTCCCTGTGTGGAAAGACAAAGAGGGAAAATGGGACATCATCAGTCTCGCATCATTCTGTTGCCAAAACCTGCCTTATGATTGACAGCTGCTAACAAGCAACAAAGCAAATCTCACCGGCTCTCCAGGGATCCCTGGCTCACCACGCGGCCCAGGCTTTCCCTATCAGTAACAGGAACGAGAAGGAGAAAGAGTTAGACCTCAAACCTGGTGTCCATCTAAACCACCTGTAGGCTGGGAACATGGTTAAAACATCCATTGCTTTTATATAGAAATTCATATGTGATATGAAACCTTTATCTTGTGACAGACCAATAAACAGTCACAGCTTCAGTGTAAGAAAATCCCATAGGAATTGCTGCATTAAATATGCTTATCAAACACAACTAAAAAGAAGATATCAGTTATTCTACAGTGCAGTAGTGTACATACCAGAGACAGAAGTATGTCTTCTAGTTTATAATATAGGATTGCACCAATACAAATAACCTTATAATCATAAATAAATAAATAACACTAGAGAATAAATAAACACTGGAAAATAAAAAAATAGAAAATTCATAAAACACTACAAAATAAATTGCTATAAAACAGTAAATAAATAAAGAATAAAAATAAATTACAATATAAAAATATACAAATATACAAATTTATAATGTTTAGAATGGAAATTAGACATTTATTTTGAGATTTGGTAAAGCTTACATTTAAGAGTATTATTAAATTATTAGTATTTTTAAAAAAAATCAAATTTAATATGATAATATTTATTTAATAATTAATATAAAAATGTATATAAAAATAATAATAATTAATACAAAAATATGGAATACAAGCTTAAACAATATTCAACATTGCTCAGTGGGTTAGATTTTAATTTTACAATAAACAATTTAGCTATGTTTGAAGTTATCTTAATATACTTTGCTTATTTTGAATCATATTTTCATTTATTCACAAAAACTTGTTTGAAATAAAAAAATAATTGACGCACACCCAATTGAAAATCCTTATTCTAGCAGAAGGATGTCACTTCATAAATTTAATAGTGTTTTCATGAACAAAATTTTTTCCAGTAATATTGTGGAAACTGTGACTATAGTGAAGGCTGGAGGGGTTGCAGGCTGTGCATTATGCCATTTACTTAATAACTACCTTACTGCTTGTAGCTCCTTTCCTAAATAATATATAGTTTTTCGTGTAGTGATTTGAAAGCAGGAAAATAACCAGAATAACTTACAGTAGGACCAGGAACACCAGGTGGACCAGTTAGACCAGGATCACCCTTACAACACACAAACACACACATGTAAGACGACAAATCTACTGCAAAACCGCCTGAGAACATGTCAGAAACACACAATGATTGCTTTTCTTTCTATTCTCAAAACCAACTGTGCTTGACAAGTCCTCCAAAATCATTCTTTGAGTATCTCTGTGTGTGTGTGTGTGTGTGTGTGAGCTGCTCTCTTTCCTCCATATGCGCTCTGCTGGCTTTAGGAATTAATGAGCTGCTTTTAAGTTTTGGGGCACAGCATGCAAATAAACAGCTTCAGATCAGGCAGCCTCGTGGCTGTTGTGGAGTCGGCGAGCGCGCAAAATGCTGCGACTACATCTTGACAAGTCCTTTCTGAGAAGAGTGGGCGAGTTTGATACCGCTCAAAGGAGGAAGCTGCTCTGGCAGACAGACGAAAGAGAGTCTCCATGCACCAGCACTCTGATACGTGCAGGAGGAAACAGTCGGGAGGTCTGGACCATTCTGTGGGCTCGATTTAATGAAGCCTATTATTTCTACCCTCTCTAGTATTCTGGTATTCATGGTCTTTCTCTTGAATTCTCGAGTGCTTTGACTAAGCACTGCGGTGAAATTAGAATACTAAAAACACTTGAATCAATTATGAATGTCTGTGCACCATCCTCCATCTCTCTGTCTGTCTGTCAAACAAACACACACACACACACACACACACACACACACACACACTCATACATGCCAAAACTGCAATGCCATGTCAAATCGTGAAGGAACAGAGTGGAACGGCTGGTTGAGCTGTTGAAAGCTGTGTGTAATCTGGGACACTCAGACAGGGTGAGAGAGCGTCCAGTGACACGATTCATTCAAACGCGCTTACCTTAGCACCTGGCAGCCCCTCTAGACCTGGTAATCCCATCAGCCCTGGCTCACCCTGGAATAAAAGAAACACATTCCAGCTCAGCACGGACACCTTCATGCGTGAAAGTCTGTGTGTGTGTCAGAGTTGGGGAGTGACAAAGTAAAAGTGACAATGCAACTAACTTAACTACATTTTTTCAGAAAACTAATAACCTTTTCTTTCCTCTAATGAAAATGGAAGGATTTTGGATTGAAAGTCACTTCTGAGAGTCGAGTTGTTTATGCACAAATGGTGATTTTGAGAAAAAGTCTTGACTTTCAAACTGTGTCAATTTTGGCACAAAATAAAAAAAAACAACCAAACCAACAAACAAAAACAAATAAATTTATATATTTATATATATATATATATATATATATATATATATATATATATATATATATATATATATATATATATATATACACATACACACACATATGTGTGTGTGTGTGACCCTGGACCACAAAACCAGCCTTAAAGGGATACTCCACCCCAAAATGAAAATTCTGACATTAATCTCTTACCCACATGTCGTTCCAAACCCGTAATAGCTTTGTTCGTCTTCGGAACACAAGTTAAGATATTTTGGATGAAAACCGGGAGGCTTGTGACTGTCCCATTAACTGCCAAGTAAATTACACTGTCACGGCACAGAAAAGTATAAAAAATATCATCAAAATAGTCCATCTGCCTTCAGTGGTTCAATCTGAATTTTATGAAGCGACGAGAATACTTTTTAGTGCCAGTGTAGCGCCATTTTGCAGAGCATCCGATGGACGCAAAGTGCGTATTTTTCATTTTGGGGTGGAATAACCCTTTAAGTCGCTGGGGTATATTTGTAGCAATAGCCAAAAATACATTGCATGGGCCAAAATTATTGATTTTTCTTTTATGCCAAAAATCATTCGGACATTAAGTAAAGATCATGTTCCATGAAGATATTTTGTAAATTTCCTACTGTAAATAAATCAAAACTTAATTTTTGATTAGTAATATGCATTGCTAAGAACTTCATTTGGGCAACTTTAAAGGCGATTTTCTCAGTATTTATATTTTTTTGCACCCTCAGATTCCAGATATTCAAATAGTTGTATCTCGGCCAAATATTGCCCTATCATAACAAACTATACATCAATGGAAAACTTATTTATTCAGCTTTCAGATGATGTATAAATCTCAATTTCGAAAAATGGACACTTATGACTGGCTTTGTGGTCCAGGGTCTCACACACACATATATATATGCAGTATATAGAAGTGTGTATATATACAGGTGCATCTCAATAAATTAGAATGTTGTGGAAAAGTTAATTTATTTCAGTAATTCAACTGAAATTGTGAAACTCGTGTATTAAATAAATTCAATGCACACAGACTGAAGTAGTTTAAGTCTTTGGTTCTTTTAATTGTTATGATTTTGGCTCACATTTAACAAAAACCCACCAATTCTCAACAAATTAGAATATGGTGACATGCCAATCAGCTAATCAACTCAAAACACTTGCAAAGGTTTCCTGAGCCTTCAAAATGGTCTCTCAGTTTGGTTCACTAGGCTACACAATCATGGGGAAGACTGCTGATCTGACAGCTGTCCAGAAGACAATCATTGACACCCTTCACAAGGAGGGTGAGCCACAAACATTCATTGCCAAAGAAGCTGGCTGTTCACAGAGTGCTGTATCCAAGCATGTTAACAGAAAGTTGAGTGGAAGGAAAAAGTGTGGAAGAAAAAGAAGCACAACCAACCGAGAGAACCGCAGCCTTATGAGGATTGTCAAGCAAAATCGATTCAAGAATTTGGGTGAACTTCACAAGGAATGGACTGAGGTTGGGGTCAAGGCATCACGAGCCACCACACACAGACGTGTCAAGGAATTTGGCTACAGTTGTCGTATTCCTCTTGTTAAGCCACTCCTGAACCACAGACAATGTCAGAGGCGTCTTACCTGGGCTAAGGAGAAGAAGAACTGGACTGTTGCCCAGTGGTCCAAAGTCCTCTTTTCAGATGAGAGCAAGTTTTGTATTTCATTTGGAAACCAAGGTCCTAGAGTCTGGAGGAAGGGTAGAGAACCTCATAGCCCAAGTTGCTTGAAGTCCAGTGTTAAGTTTCCACAGTCTGTGATGATTTGGGGTGTAATGTCATCTGCTGGTGTTGGTCCATTGTGTTTTTTGAAAACCAAAGTCACTGCACCCGTTTACCAAGAAAATTTAGAGCACTTCATGCTTCCTTCTGCTGACCAGCTTTTTAAAGATGCTGATTTCATTTTCCAGCAGGATTTGGCACCTGCCCACACTGCCAAAATCACCAAAAGTTGGTTAAATGACCATGGTGTTGGTGTGCTTGACTGGCCAGCAAACTCACCAGACCTGAACCCCATAGAGAATCTATGGGGTATTGTCAAGAGGAAAATGGGAAACAAGAGACCAAAAAATGCAGATGAGATGAAGGCCACTGTCAAAGAAACCTGGGTTTCCATACCACCTCAGCAGTGCCACAAACTGATCACCTCCATGCCACGCCGAATTGAGGCAGTAATTAAAGCAAAAGGAGCCCCTACCAAGTATTGAGTACATATACAGTAAATGAACATACTTTCCATAAGGCCAACAATTCACTAAAAATGTTTTTTTTATTGGTCTTATGAAGTATTCTAATTTGTTGAGACAGGGAATTGGTGGATTTTTGTTAAATGTGAGCCAAAATCATCACAATTAAAAGAACCAAAGACTACTTCAGTCTGTGTGCACTGAATTTAATACACGAGTTTCACAATTTGAGTTGAATTACTGAAATAAATGAACATTTCCACGACATTCTAATTTATTGAGATGCACCTGTGTGTGTGTGTGTGTATATATGCACACATTTTTTTTTTAAGTCTCGTATGCTCACCAAAGCTGCAATTAATTAACTGAAAATACAGAAAATATGAAAATACACAGTAAATAAATCAGTAACATTTCTTAAATATTTTTACAATAAAAACTAACTTTTCTCTATTTTAATAGATTTTAATGTCATTTTTTTTCATATGATGACAAAGCTGAATTTTCAGCAACCATTACTCCACGTTGCATGATCAAACATTTTCACACACATATTGAAATGGTTTATTTTCATTCTTCATTTATATTATAATAGTTTCAAAATGTAACATTTATATATTTTTATGATGGATTAGCTGGATATTGTGAATATTGGATATTCCTGCTCTGGGACAAAAGTAAAACAATCAAATCTATACATACGACATTTGAAAAGTAGTAAAACTAAATGATGAAAGCGTGGTAAAAAGTTTGTTAAAAAAAACAAATTTAATGTTACCTTCATATATATGTATATATATATATATATATATATATATATATATATATATATATATAAAAATGAACCCCTGAGCCATAAAAGTGCCAGAAGTTTAAAAGATTATATCACAGCAACGGTTTGGAACAGAAAAAAATAATTTCTTTAGAAAGCTGTGACTTTCTTGTTTCCTTCAGTGGAAACTCAAAATGTATTTCCAGGTCAAAGCGACTGATGGAGCTGATGGAGCAGATCACAACGGTGTAGCTACCAAACTGGTTGTGTAATCTATTTTAGCGGCTCAATAAACACCAACTGCCATTTTTCCAGCATGTCACTGAATATTTAAATTAAAACCCACATATTTATCTCCCCCCTGACAAGTGTGTCGAGTTAATTCTAATTCTGTCGCATTACCATCCTGACAAAGCATTTACTTTCCTCCTTCCATTTTCATTTAGCCTGCCATGTTAATAAATCACACGTACTTCGCCGCAAACAGAGCAGCTCGTAATTCACCCCAAGTGATTGGCCGCTTCCCCACACCGAACCAGTCCACGGAGCGACGAAAAATCTGCGTACAAGCATCGTATATTATGTTCGTCTCATGGCTCAGTCGCTATTGACGGACAGCAGCAGGCGCCACGTTAACGGGCTTCGCCACCGAGACGGATTGCGGCAGTAATTGTCGCCCGTGTAGATTGCCATGTATAACAGAGCGCAGACCTACATGGGACCAGAAAGAGGATCGACTGGAGACAGATGGGGGCAATTCCAGCACGATGCCAGAGACTGCTGGGACCATTTATTCAAATGTCAAATTAGCATGTCACTGAAAAATCGTTTCGCAAAAAAAGAAACAATAAAAAATATCAAAATTGCACCCGTGAGAACAGGAAGTGCCAGCTTTTTGGCTGCTGGGGCTGCATTGTTACTATTGTAGGGATCTGTCGCTGTCGTGCATGTGCTTTTGTTGGAGGCTGCGCATGTATCGCGTTCACAACATCTCCCACAGGCAGAGAAATATGAGGCGACAAATTGATTTAGGTGCCGTTCCTGATCACTCCTTTTGTTGTTGAGAATTCTGTGTGACTAAACTGTCGTGCTCGGCTGTTCGTGGGCTACTTCTGAGCCAGGAGCTGTGATTAATGGAGACTAGCCAGAAAGCGAGTGCTGGCCAGACCCGTTTCTCTCAATCCAGAGGCATAGAAGGGCAGAGGACCATTCAATACAAATCACAGCGACGCAACACTCACCATCCTTCCTTCATCTCCTTTGGGCCCCTGGAAAAGAAAAGCACAGAATTAGCCTGTGAAACTGACCTTATTTGACCTTACTGCTGTGTGTGCTATCAATTAATCCAATCTGTGTAATTAGCTGGATGACATCTGCTTAGATTTGTTGTCAAACAGTAACACAATCAAGTGTCTGTCAAACAAAAGAGCCACAAGGGAATTATGCTGACAGAATTCTGTTCCAAAGCCTACTGAGTTGTCGATCTAACAGGGTAAAGCACAATTCAGAATTTAAGAATCAGATCGTTTGCATTTCGTGTGAATTACGAATTGAACTGGCAACGTACCCCAGGAAGTTTAATTGGTATGACAGGAAGTAAAATTTAATTGAAAGAAATTCAAGTCACACGAGAAACAAATGTTAGGAAGTTTGTGGCAAATAATTGCATTATGACTGACTACATATGTAGAATACATTAATAATTCATATATAGAATACATTGTTACTCAACTGATTAGAAATACTAACTCAGTTCAGTACTATCAAAACAACTCAGCCAACTCAGAGATTTTAATTTTGCCAGAGAGCACCACAAAATGACCACTATAATGTTATTAGATAAATATTTGACATCATTCGAATCTACTAATTATATAATTATGTTAAGATGTTGATGCATTTTGGGAAATCTTATGGGAAGTGTTCTTCCAACACAGTTTGGAAAATGAAAGTTAATTTGATAAAAACAACAAATAATATAATGTATTATTCTTTGTGTGTGTAAGCACACTTGGCAATAAAGCTCTTTCTGATTCTGAATTAACATATTCATTGAATCTATAGTATACTGTAATTTGAATTTCAGGAACTAGAACTAAAAGGAACTTAATTAAATAAATAAAAAAATGTCTAGCTTTAAGCAAAAAATGTAACTTAACTGATATTATTGTTGTTATTATTATTACATAAAATTTTAATTGATCATTTAATTCAATTTAATTATTCATACTAAAATGCATAACTTATTAATTATTCACACTAAAATGCACTTAAAAACTGAATTTTGTTTATATTAATTTGTAACTCCACTTTAATTCCACTGTCAAATATCTTCTTTCAAATGAGTCTATAATTATGCATGTAATGTAAAGGCTTCATTAACGTTTTTTTTTGCGGTTTCGGCAACTTCATTTCTATTTTTTGTTTAAAAAGTGTAGGTTAACAAGTTAAATTCAAATTACTTGAATTACAATTCTGAATTCCCTTTTACTTAATTATTTAAATACAGTAATTAAATAGGATTTTTAAGGCATCCTTAACTGAATGCTGAATGGTGCACAGCTCTATCTATCTAACAATTCAAGGCATCATGTGTATTATGCATGAGTGACTGTTTATGCCTATGTAGAGTTTTAAAGGTGCCATGAACTGAGAAATCAAAATTCCCTTGATCTTTTGATATATAAGAGGTCATCAGTGGCATAACTACAGACAGTGCAGCCGCACTGGGGCCCACATTTTAATTATTTGTGTGCTTTAATGGTCTAGTGGTAGAATTTTTGTCTTCTGAGGTTCTGGGTTCTAATCCACCCTCGTATGTTTTTTTTTTTTTTTTTTTTCTCATTAAAACCAAAGCGGTGTTCATCAGTGATTGTATATCAAGAGGAAGGACACGTTTGTGTGCATTTTGTTTTGTGCTTTTACCAGAACAAAGCGCTCGATCGTCTGTGTGAAAATGCGCATTGTGCACGAGCGCCAAGAAAGAACTGATAACACTCTCTATAACACATTCCAGTGTTAGATCGCCTGTTATTTAACACAGACCAATGAATTTCTTATCGAATGGAGATGTTTCTTTTAGGTACATCCGACCGTGCGTGCCGATGTTGCAAAAAGTGGTGGGGTTGTGCTCTCTTGCCTTTCGGAGAGGAATGCGGTTGCTGTAATTTCTGCGTGTGTGTTGGAGAGAGACGCATGCAAAGAGAACTGTTCAATTTAATATAAGAAACAGATAAGATACTGATTTTAGTTGGACTAAATTAAGTAGGTTAGGCACAACTTTGCTTATATGGGTTCCCTTCTAGACATGAGCGCTATGTGTTTGTATGTGCTTCATAACCGTGCAGCCCAGGGGGCCCGTCGTAATAGCCTGCACTGGGGCCCGTCATTACTAAGTTACACCCAGAGGTGGGTAGTAACGAGTTACATTTACTTCGTTACATTTACTTGAGTAAATTTTTTGGGTAACTAATACTTTTAGAGTATATTTAAAAATGGGTACTTTTACTCTTACTCAAGTACATTTTTAGTGAAAAAACGGTACTTTTACTTCGTTACTGTGGGCGACGCTCCTGTCGTTACCTTAATGTAATACAAGTTAAAAATCCTTCAATTTATTCCAAACGCGCCGTCTACTTTTTTTTTCTGGGCAATGAGCGATGCCCGTTCGCAAATGATTCATTCTTTTGAGTCAATTCTGTTCGAAGGCTTGATCAAACCAGTTGGCAGACCAGTGAATCGGTTCGCGAATCAGTTCGAATGATTCGTTCAGTTCTGCCGCACGCGCTGAGTCATCTGAAGCGGTTCTCACTCAGAGTTGTAACAGAAAGTTTAAGAACATCAAGAGCGCTGAAGACGTGGCTTTGGATCTACAGTCAGCTGAAAGCAAATCTGCAAAGGCTATGGTTTGCTAGCTATGAAGATCTTTATTAGATGAACACCGCGTGTGCTGTCGGTTCCACAGGTAGAGATTCAATTACAGTACACGATACTATTATGACATTACCAGTTCGTTGTACATGTACCTTACACATTAAATACAATGTATAATTTATTCATTAAATAAGCCGTCACAGAGTATGAAATGAACACCCGCCAAACCCTCGTTAGTTCCAGGAGGAATGCCTTTGCCTAGACACAATTAATATTGATATTTTCACAATATTTACGCTTGCAGAAATAAAGGCTACATTTGTTTACATTTAGCAGAATAGACGGAAGAAGATTTGTTTCGTTATGTTCAGATGTTCTGTAGCGGTCATGTGAGGAGTTTTCACTCTTCTCCGTGTCAGAGGTTCTAAACATATACATTTATAATACATAATTAATATACTTTAAAATATAATTTAATTCAATTCAGTGATGCAAATCAGAATTTTTAACAGCTGTTACTCCAGTTTTCAGAGTCATATGATCCCTCAGAAATCATTCAGATATATTGATTTATCAGTGTTGTTGAAAAAAAACCAGCATCTGCTGGTTAGGTATGTTTTGAAGCTGGGATGATGGTTTATGCTGGTCATGTGCTGGTTTAAGCTGGTCATGTGCTGGTCATGCACATGTCCAGCTTAAACCAGCTAAGGATCAGCATAAAGTAGCAAAGGACCAGCTTAAATCAGCTCAAACCAGCATCCCATGCTTCAAAACATACCTTACCAGCAAAAGCTGTTTTTTTCAACAGGGAACAGTTTTGCTGCTTAATAATTTTTGGAACCTGTGACATTTTGTTCAGGATTCTTTTATGAATAGAAAGCTATAAAAGAACAGCATTGATAATAAATCAAGCTGATAAAAATTCTGATTTGCATCACTGAAATAAATTACATAAAAAAATTAAAAAAAAAACATTAAAAGTATTTTGAATGGCAGTGTGTGTGTGTGTGTGTGTGTGTGTGTGTGTGTGTGTATATATATATATATATATATATATATATATATATATATATATAGAGAGAGAGAGAGAGAGAGAGAGAGAGAGAGAGAGAGAGAGAGAGATTAGATTTAGATAAAATTTATGTATCTAAATAAAAATAGACTATTTTCAGTATATGATCCAAAGTAACTAACTACTTGAGTAGTTTTTTTATCCGATACTTTTTTACTCTTACTCAAGTAATTATTCAGACTATTACTTTTACTTTTACTTGAGTAAATATCAAGTACTTTTACTTTTACTTGAGTACAGTTTTTGGGTACTCTACCCACCTCTGGTTACACCACTGGAGGTCATTGCGCTATAAAAACATTTTCTGCAAGTTTTAGAACTCAAAACTTTCTCGTTAGTCTAAAAGCAGCTTATATTGATGCCTATCTGCCAAAATGACAGGTTGTAGAATGTGCCATTTTATGACGTAATATTGTGGCTAAACACCGCTTCTGCAGAAGATGATCAACGCCTGCTTCTACATCGCTGTCTGTTTAGCCCCGCCCACTGATTCACGCAGATAGTATGTAAATGACAAGAGCAGCAAATGCAGGTCTATGCAGAAACCAAACGATAAACTTTATATGTCAAATTTTATTTTTGAATAAGTTTCAGACCACGTCAGTAAGAACTTGTTCCTTTTTTCACTTTATTTTATTGTGGATTCATTTACAAATAAGGCACAATTTGTCGCAGGATTTTCAGAAAGATTGGATCCGATGTCGCACTATACAAGTGTGAGTAACTGTTTATTACTATGGTCACTATTGCTTTGTTATTACAGATTGTTCGATATGTACTGAGTATTTATGTGTTTTTAACCTAAAACACATCAGCGTCCATCTGTGAAGTATGTAGTCTGTCAAACATACACAACTGTTAGCCAATCACAGTGCCACACCTATTCAAACAGAGCATTCTGATGAGGGGGGTCAAAACAGGACAGAAAATAGCCTATTACTTCTAAATTATTATGTTTTTTGATGTAAAAATCTTGATAACATTATAAGTGGAGCTCAGAGAACAGTACAAAATAAAAAACAAAGGCAGTTCATGACCCCTTTAATTCATTCACTCCATGATGCTGCCTTGTAGACCATAGACAGTGATGAAGCATGCTAGGTTCTGGAAAACAGCCTAAACAGAGCTGCATTAGACATAAAATATAAACACCAGTGAATTGAGGCAAATTGAACCACTTTTTGAGATGACAGCCAAGAGTGCCTCCAATTTACCTTATTTCCCCCAATAAAACAAGATTGAATATTACATTCAAAAGCTAATTTTACCCTTTAGCACAACAGTGAGCTAATATATCATGACTCTGGATGCTAACACAATCCAGCCACATCATACGTTCTACCAATCACAAGCGTCTTGTTCAAATGAAGTTCAATCGAAGTTTAAGTGTGCTTTGTCTAAGTGTGGTCTCCTCCAGCTGCGGCACGTCAACAGGAAGTGTCACGTCCCACTTAGAAAGGTTCAGCTGAGGATAAACCGAAACAAAGCACCCTGAGGGACTTGTAAGCAGCTCCTTGAGTCTATCGCAGTGAGGAGGGAGATTGGAGAGTGTCCTCTTTCAGACCTGCTGATAAGGGTTTAGCATTTCCAGAGTTCTGGGCGGTCTGGTAAAGATGGCCCAGGAGGGAATACACTCTTGTTCTTCATGGAAAGGAAGGACACATTACATACAGACTAGATAAGTGTGCGTGTCGCTGAGTTGATAAGCTAATCGGATGATTCCGCTAGGGCAGAAAAGCTCTTTTATATGTATTTCTCTTTTTTTCCTGTTAAAGCGCTGCATTTCAATTACCCCTTCTTTACAAGCAGCTCCTTTGTTGACTGTGTGACGGGTTTGTTTTGCCCTTCTCCCTTTGGGCTACTGTCATTGTCTGAGTTTCAAATTTGTGTTTATGTGGCCGTGATCCGTCCTTCAAGTCATGCGGTGTAAAACTCTTGAAATCAGGGGCGGACAGCAGCTAAACCGAATACAGATTCCCAAATCAATGTAGCTTCTTTGCGTACTGACATTTAAACTTCATTAAAAGTGCAACAACTGATTCCCTGTGGTGGGTTACATTCAAAGAACTATTTATTTTATGTGGGACATAATTTAAAAAATATGAGACATACCGGGGGCCCTGGTGGTCCGGGTTGACCTGTATTAGCTGCTCCATTCTGTAAATAATAATAATAATAAGGATTACTACAGTTTATGAAGTATGATGAACTATATGACCAATGCAGTTAGATACTAAAATATTGTGAGTGTGTTTTACTATCAAGTGAAAGTTTTACCTGAAGCTTATAGAGACTGCTCATCCCATTGCCCTCTGCATATGGCACACCCTGAAAAAACAAGTTTACTAGGTTTTAGCATAAAACCTAAAGTCAAAATAACCTGCCCAGATCAATATGATATTACGGTTTCCAGATATGTCATAGGCTCCTCCTTCAAATACAAGTCAATGAGATTCTTCACCTTATTTATCATTCACCCAGGCTATAAAGTCATATGGGAAACAAACTAAATTTGAGTCTAAAATTGCTGTTTTGTTTGTATTTCTGGGGCCACTGATGTGGTTATGGCTGTCAATTTAATGTGTTAGAGCATTGCATACTGTATACATTTCAATTATTCATTTCATTATGCTTGTTTGAAATGAGTTGGAGTGTTGAAGAAAATAGATTTTGCAGGTTTCACATTTACCTGGTTATGTGGGCTGCTGAACTTAATATTTAGGTTTGAACCTGAATTGGTCCCTCATTTAACTCTTGTAAAGCCTGACATTTGGAATACAAATGTCAAAAAATCTAATTTTCTTTTTAAAAAAGTATATATACATACATACATAAAAAAAGCTTTGTTAAAAAGCTTTTCAAAAGCCTGTTGTATCATATTGGTATTTACATTTTAAAAGGATTTTTTCCTACAAAATTATGCATGGGTAAGTTGCTTCAGTCCAACAGAATTTTTTCTGAACTCTTCTCCAGATGTGTGGTTTGATGCAATCCTGTCTCTGAGCTCTACAAGCATTTTTTTTTTTTTTTGACCTCAGGGCTTGGTCTTTGCTCTAATATGCATTTTCAGCTGTCAGACCTTTTATTAAGACGTGTGCCTTTCCAAATCATATCCCGCTGCACCAAGGCGAACATTTTTAGAATTATATTAAAAAGTCTTTCAATGAACACAAATAAGGATGTTGGAGTCTATCAATCAGACTATAGAAGGGATGAAGATTGTGTACAGGTTTTTCAGTTTTGATCATGTTGATAATTAAGAGGCCTTAGAAATTCATGTATCATTCAGGCTTTATAGGGTTAATTGCATTGAATTTGTTGGGAATACATACAAATTGCCATTACAATGTCAAACTTTCAGATCTGTAAGAAACTTCAACTATAAATATATATATAAAAGAAAAATCCTTTTTTTTATTTTTATTAAATCAAATACACATCTTACTTGGATAGTGTGCATTTTTTTTTCTTTGTAAAATACTTTTTCCCCATTCCATCTTTATATGCAGAGATAACCACTTTTTTTCCCAAAAAGGATAAATACTGTTGCATCAAAACATTGGTTAGTGTTTTCAAAACTCCAACCATGTGATGCTAGATTGAAGCGGAGCTATCTGTTTGGCGACCAATGACAGACAGTGGAAAGAGTTATTGAAACCTCTAGAAACACATTCATTATTTCTGCAATTACATTTGCAATTAATAGTGGTGTAGAAAATGCACATTTTAATTCAGAACTTACAGGAGGTCCAGGAGGTCCGGGTCTGCCTTGCGGTCCATCGCTGCCCTAGAACAAAAAGACATTTCTTTTCTTTACATGCATAAAACAAACTGCTTCTGCAAACAAAGTATATGATTGCATTGAGAGTCAGGGCCAACGACACACTGCAGTGTTAGCAAATGTTGTGAATAATAACAGGTTTCAGATAGAGCATTTGGAAGTTTTGAGGATAGACTCAACACCCCTTGGCTCTATTGGGTTGGCTCTCAGTGGAGCCGACCAGCTGATGAAAACCGATGAAAAATGCCTCTGTTCCCTTTTTAGTACATATCTGCACACTGCAGGGCACACCAGTAGCTCGTCGAACACACTGAGCGGCATAACTGTTTGTGAGAGTATTACTTCAACCATTTATCAGGCAGTGTGTGTGACTCATACAGATGCAGATGGGTCAAAGAACTATATTGTTGGGAAATGTGAAAAAGAGAAAAAGATGTGCCTTACATTTTGTTTTTTATCCCGCTCTAAAATTCAGTTGAACTGTAGAATTTTTAAATATAACATTTCGGATAATATACATAAATACACAATTTTATTTTGTTTGGTGTTTAAAAGAAATAATTAAAAAAAAAATCACTAGTGTTCACTTATGCACTTGACATTATCCATGTCTATAAACTTATATTCTATGAAAAAGTAGCATGAACAGCTTGCAATCATTTCACTGTGTTCCACAAATAATTATAATATGTCTGGGTTTGAAATAACATTATCTTTCCTTTTAAGCTCCTTAATATTATTTTAAAATCTTAAAGCAGAAATTATCACTTGATTATGCTTACCCGTTCTCCCTTTGGTCCTGAGGGTCCAACAGGTCCTGGTCTGCCAATAAGTCCCTAAATGCAAAGAATACGCGTCATTTTGATTAGATACATCGCTGCGGTAAAAACAAAACAAAACAACAAGAAAAAAAAAAAAACAGATTACCAAGGAACTAAACTAGTCACCATATAAAAACCATGAAGTTATGGTAATATTTGTATTTCCTTGAAGTTTCTAACCTGTGGACCCATACGTCCTGTGGATCCAGGCAATCCTGGCACACCTGGGGACCCCTGAGAATAGATTAAAACAATTGTAGTTATAATTCTCTAGCCCTGGACCAATCAACTGTGAGCTTGAGGCAAGATTTCAACAACAAAATGAAAATTTAAATGAAAATCCATTGGTCCAACTGTCACAAAATACAATATACTATTCTATACAATGTCAGCATCGTTTCAGATGTGAATGTGTAAAAAACAAAAGATGTTTATTTAAATACCTATGCAAACAGCAATCTGCTCAAACAAATAAAATCACTTCAGATGCACAGTCTGGAAAATAAAGTGTCTGGAGAAGCAGTATAGTAGTCAACAATGACACATCAGACAACTCCACTGACTGTAACAGGATCAGTTTTGCTTTGTCTCATTACAACGTATAATTCTGATAACTTACCTCATCACCCTTGTCCCCCATTGGACCAGGAAAGCCTCTTTCACCCTTCACTCCCTATATGACAACGAGACAGATGGACAATCCTTGAGACAGAAAGTACACTCTCTTGATTTAGTTTCTCTCTTAGAATGCTCTCATATATTATTAATGCTTATCTCTGGCTTCAATTCTTGTCCGTGACTAGCTGCTTTACATTAGAGTGCCTGAATGCTACAGTATGAAAACCATTTTTTGGCTATAATTGTTGCACCATTTGTACTACATTTGCCCTGCTATGCCTTGTTGTGACAGAGGAAAGGTACTTCCAGAATTACAGCTAAAGGGAAGACTGTGGATATATCTGGGGCTCATGTGTCTGCCAACCATATGATTCTCTTCTCTAATCTCTGATTTAGGGCGGCTTACCTTCGGACCCTCTTTTCCAGGATTACCAGCTGGGCCCCGAAGACCCTGATCCCCCTGTCGAAGCCAACATAGAACATAAGGAGCCAGATCCACAGGACAGACACAAGAATACACCGAGGCCCAGGAAAGCATCTGAACACTTAGGCCACAGTATGTATGAATGTCATCATGTTAAATAAATAAAGATCAAACAAAGCGGAATTAATTTTAAAGAACGAGGAGACAAGGTTATACAGTATTGCAAGTAAAAGATTTCCAGTTCTTGTAACTGTGGCCCAGAAAAGTAAAATTAGTTCTTAGAAAATGTCAAGCATCATTGTTTGCAAATGCAGATTCATTTGCAGATTTTGTGGTTATCGAATACAACAACATGCATACATTTTTAATACTTCTTTAAGTCCTTGTATAGCAAATCTTAAAAACTCAAATAACTGGACTGCAGAAATGTCTGGTGTATTTGTGTCTACAGTTATAAACAAATCATTCATTGCATCAGCCAGAAAAGATGACAGCAATCAGTGCTAGAGAATCTCAGGTGGAGGAACAGAATTTTAATTAGTGAGGAGATTAAATGTGTTTGCTGCCATTTTTACCTTTTCTCCATCCATTCCTGGGATACCTGGAGCTCCAAGGGAACCTTTTTCTCCTTTCTGCCCTGGCAATCCTGGTACTCTGGTCTGACACACACTGCAGGCATTCTGCCAAAATCACAAACACACAATGTAAGGTGCAGACTTAAATCCGACTTTCTCTCTTTTAATCTCTTTCTCCTTCTGTTCAGATAAGCTCAGGATGCAACACATACAAAAATGAAGCATTTTTGGTTCACATTTTCAGAAGGACCCATCATACACAACTGCCTGTGATTAAATGATGCAGATGAGAAAAATTTAAGGATTTAAGTAAAATGAGTTCTATTTTAAATGCAAACCTATCTAGTTTTAAAATAAATATACATCTGAGTGATTTGCCAACGTATAAAACATTGTAAATTATTAGTCGAAAAAAATTATTACCATTAGGCAAAATGGTAGCACAGAAATATTTTTTGTGGACTAAACTAAAGTTGTGCCAGTTGCTCAATTAACAATAATATCAAAGCTTTGCAGGAAATATTAATATAAAATATTAATTTTCAGGAAATATTAATATAAAATATATAAAAACTACTTAGCTGAATATGAAAGTCCTGAATAATATGCAACAAATTAAAAGCCTGTTAATACCTGAAATGGTATTGTGCGTTTTCAAATTATTTTTCTCATTTATCTTTATATTATAATTTGAAATATTTTAAAAATTCACAGATGATTCAACTTATACCTTGACATGGATGACGTTTTGTCATTTTAAGAAGTCAAATTTCTATGATTATGTCATAAATGCTTCCTTATAATCTTATAGTAGATATTCTGAAATATTATGAGAAGGATTAATTTTACCTCCATCTCATTTCTCCTAAAAGACAACTGAAGTAAAAAGTGACATTGTTTACATCACTCGTACTGTAGAAAAAAACACTAAACAGACTCCAACATCCTTATTTGTGTTCATGAGCTCTACACAGGTTTATCTGCTTCTGCATACTGACCTTTATTGCATCTGTGTAAGATTCATGTTTGCCCATCTGGATATATGCTTTTAACAGCTTGCAGAGGCACATATGGCGTGGCAATCTAGCTTTGCCCACTGCTAAAAACGCTAAAGGTCAAACCCAGACATACAAACAACTCACAGGCGGAAAACTTGATAAAAGGCATGCATTAGGGAAGTACAATTTTTATCCCAAAGCCTTTTTCCCAGATTTTAACCTTGCCAGCCTGATGCATTCACCTCAATACATTTGCCCACTGATACAGAGAGAAACAGGAAAAGCAGCAGCAAAGGTGCTTTCAAAAGCAGTTTTGAAACTCGGGGGCTAAGTAAGCAACCTTTTTCTCTTCTGCTCTTTAAGAATAAAACTGTGTACCTGTGAAGCGTAATCAATGGTTTACCGTAATGGGTCGCAAGGATTGCGTTGACATTTCACATTGGATGCACTTTTCGTACCCAGCACCAGCGTGTCTCTGAAGGTAGCAATTTACTAGTGCATTCGTTCGACCTGCTCAATAAGTGCAGGGTGATTCAGGAACCACATTTATATTTGCGTTCTTTGTGTAAGTTAGTCTTTGTGTAATTAGCAAATTGCATGTGAACGATATAGAAGTAGAGGTTTAACATTAGAGGAGAAAAGAGGAAATTCTTACACAAAGAGTCAGAACACCTGACCTGAGTGCTTTGACATTTTTAGATTTCGACATAAAACTGTAAGTTTTAACAGTTTAACTTTAATACAAAAAATAGAAAAGTAAAATAAAAAAATTAATTTACTTATAAAAAAAAATCATAAAAGCAGTCCATATGGCTTTTCCTCAAATCATATATATAATTTATTTATTCATATGACATCGTGGCTCCAATTCAAACTGCAGAAATCAGTCATGAACTTGCTTGTTCTTTTGACATTTAAGTATGTTTTGATGCATTCCCTTTTCTTTGTGTATGAAAACACATCAAATTCAAACTGGAGATGAATTACAGTACATAAGATACTGTAAGTAGCTCTCTGTGTTGTTGTGGTTGACAGTTCAGTCCTAAGAATCTCACTGCGTCATTTTTTGAGCAAATGGGCATTTATCTTGTCAGAAGTTTCTTCAGTCGCATAGAGATGAATGCATGATGCCCAAACAGAAACATAAAGAGCAGTGGAGGAGGAATACAGAACAGAAAGTACTTATAAGGAGCAAATAAAGAGATAGTGAAGAGTGAAAGTTAAAAGAATGTTTCTTTTTCTAAGTGCTGAATATACATGAATGTAAAGGGTTTGAAAGAGAGCAATCGAGCAGACAATGAAATAATTTATAACAGCTTTAAAAAGTTCTTCAGAGCAGTTTCAGATCAAATTGGGCTTTATATTCCCTCTGGCTATATTCTGTCATTTGTGTTTTGTTACTAAAATATTGTGTATAATAGGAAAGGCAATGTTTCTGAAATCTTGCGGTCTAATAGAGGGGAAAAAATGCTTCCTCTAGGTTACACGGTGTAAGATCTGTCTTAAGATCCACACACAATCTGACTGAAGGGAACAGAGTTTTAAATAGATTTTTTAAACACCTTCGGTTTGAGATGTCAGGTTTCAAAGTCTGCAAAAGTTTTGCTGATATGCATCTCAAAGGAAACTTTTTGGGTACAGACCTAACTGTAAATTCAGCATCTTTTTTTTTTTTTTTTTTTTAGTTCTATTCTTTATAATTCATACCATTAATGTTAGCATCCAGACTGCAGTAAAAATAAGTGCACAGGAGTACAGAGAGCTGGATGAAACAGTACCTTCAGTAACGTCCCCATGTCTCCAACTATAGGTAGTGCTGTCTGAAAAAGAAACATTTAGAGCAGCATTAGATACAACATCAGAAAATGAGATGCAATACAAATACAAATATTTATTTTATTCCCCATGGATTGCTATGTTAATATCGTAATCCAACTATTTTCATTACCAGAGCAAAAATAAACAAAACAGCTGCACATATTGTGTGCAACTTTATGTTTCTAGGAATATCCAGAAAAAAGGCAATATCAGCATGTCAGTAAAAATTTTTTTTATAAAAAAATTAAATAAAAAATAAGTTACAAACCGGTTCTCCAGGGGGTCCAGGGGGTCCTTGTCTGCCTTGTGGGCCTGGAGGTCCCTTTCAGATTAAAACACAAATAGATATATAAGAATATTCAAGGTGTAAGAATTCTTTACATAAAATAATTCATAGATATATTAATATAAATATCTTGATATTTTCACCTTTTGACAAATTTGGACTCAAAGAAATAAAAGCATTTCTCACCATAATTCCTGGCACTCCAACTGGTCCTGAAGGTCCACGAGGACCCTGTGAAAATAATACCGTCATGTAAATTCACTTGCTTTAACATTTTCAACACAAAGAGATTCAATCTCTGTCTTAACTTGTATAAGATCTTAAAAAATATGCAATATCAATGTGTAAGTATATTATGCACAATGATATATAATCACCATGCTTGGTCTACATGTAATTGTTGATTTTTGGACATTAATTTATCCTTTACCTGAATTCCTGGTTCCCCTTTAGGTCCCATCAGACCCTATAGAAAATGAATAAATGAAAAAATAAGTTTTCTATTAATAACTATATTATTAATAACTGCAGGCGTCTTATAAATATTGTTTTCAGCCTGATATGAAAAAAACACTAAATGCTAAAATCTAAAGCTACTCGGAAAGCTTTTATATAGTGTGAACTTTATGGATGTCTGTGGGAAATATGTGGGATGAAGAAACGATAACGCAGACTGTGTATTTCTGTGTGAAAAGTAATTGTTGTTGCAAACCTTTATGACTCAGTGGAACAGAATAAAGCCATTGTCAAGCTCCAATTCTGACAAAAAGTACCATAACAGCTGTTAATTTGACTTGTACAATATATTCCAACTCTTTTGATGCTGTATGATATTTTTGTATGTGCAACAGACTGAAATTTCAGCTTTTGTGTTCCACAAAAGAAAGTTTGGAACAACATGAGAGTGAGTAAATGACAGAATTTTTTGTTTTGTGTGAACTATCCCTTTAAATGAAGACAACCTGAGTGTTTGTGAAGTTAATAACCTTAAACAGGTACTTACAGGGGGTCCAGTGATTCCAATACCAGGTTCTCCTTTCTCTCCAGCATCTCCAGGTACTCCAGGTACACCTCGCTCACCCTGGTAGATGGCAAAAAAGTTCATTCATCCAAACTAAATTAACTCCAAAACTCACAAAACACAGTCAAGTAGTGCCAGTTTATGCAATAAAGCTTGGCTGAATAATTATTGTGGTTTAAAATGAATTTGTTGCCATAGCAACATCATGAACATCTTCAGTCAGTATGTAGTAATATATTTAAAATCAAACCCTTACAAACAGATGCTTACACAGCAGTAAAATAAGAGCTTTAACGAAGCGTTCTGCATAAGGAAATCATTTATGACAGCATGTAACTGGCTTAAATACATTTTCAGGGTTTAATACAAGTTAAGCTCGATTACCAGACAATTTCGACTTGTAACTCAGTTTGAAAAATGTACTCCACAAATTTTGCTTTGTTTTAAA
The DNA here is from genome assembly GCA_039654775.1 of Spinibarbus caldwelli. Lineage (NCBI taxonomy): Eukaryota > Metazoa > Chordata > Actinopteri > Cypriniformes > Cyprinidae > Spinibarbus > Spinibarbus caldwelli. The sequence continues at coordinate 8,212,117 of CM077243.1, forward strand.
CTTTGGGAATGAGTCAAAATGGTTTTCTGTGGTAATCGACATTAATGTCACACATGCATTTGGATATGGAGTTTAACTTATTATTATTCAATGCTGACATTTCTTATCACATCATAAAAAAGTGGACTAAAAGACAAAGCACAGCACAGGGAAATACGGCTGATATGAACTCAGGGGATGTTCCTTTACAGATAAACTTCACAAATTGAATACTTTAAAAAGAATCTCTCACAGTGACCTACCTTAGGGCCCCGCAACCCCCGAAGACCAGACACGACCTCCTCCTAGAGATGAAATACAAACTTAAATGAAGACCGTGTTCTTAGAACTTACATAAGACTCAATTTCAGCCAGAAACTTTTATAGGAACAGTCTGAAAATCAGTGTTTGAGAATACTAAAGTGGTGATGCTACTAAAACAGTAGTAAAAGAACAGTGTAACATTTAAAAATATTAAAACAAAATCTACTTTTTCTTAACCACTTTAAATTAGTAGCTTAACAAAATACAATTTCAAGCAGCTTCCTCGACATCGCTAAATATTGCACGCTCTTGAGTTCGGTGCAATTCACAGCAAATTTTCAATTGTTTTTCTCGGTGTGATTTGCAAGTGACACTGTAGAAGCTGACAGTGTGAAAGAGTTACAGTAAGCATTATTTGCTATACGCCACTGATGGAAAATTGATTTTTGTGGTCAGCAAGAATTAGATTAGCAAGTAGTTTTCGCATTGCAGAAGCTGCCACAGCAGGTAGGTAAACAGACTTTTTGCATCCTATGATGTCAAAATACAGGCCACTTAAATATAGAGAACCGATTAAACGCAGCAAGGCCATTGTAAGAAGTTGGACTGAATGAAAAGTGGGTATTAAAAGTGATAACAACAGAAACAAAATCAATAATAATTATAATAATAATATGAAGAATAATAATAAAGCAGAATGAGACCAGGAATGTATATAAATGGTGTCGGTTTTGATTTCATTCATTCACTTCACTCATGTAAATTTACACTAAAACAGAACAGACAAAGGTGGCTGATGGCTTCATGCTATATTGATTTCAGTCCAGCAAGCCATCATTCAACTGGTCAACAAGTGCTATGTCTGCCCACCACCCATCTGTCTATATGCTTCATGCTGGATGACTTGCCATCTTTACAGTTAATATGCAGTTTATCTCCTTCCCTCGCAAACAAACATTATTTATTAAGTCAGAGATCAGCTGGCACCTAACTAGCATGAAAAACTGCTTAAAGTCACCATGAAATAAAATGCAATAGCAAAATGCAATGATTCAGCAATCTAATCAATTCCAAATGTACACAATCAAGTCCTGCTCTACATTTTTTCTTGTTCAAGAAACTTCACTCAGACATACGTCTCAATGGGGAAGAAAAGACAATCACAACTTCCGTTTCATGCAGACTTTAAATAGTGTTTATACTATTACATTACAAACTAGAAATGTGACCCTACATATAATATCCCAGGACAGCTGACAGGTGTACCTTTTACCTCTGCAGTTTTACCAAAGCTGTACATTAGCATGAGCAGTATTTCATTGTGAAAGCTGAAATTAATGAGTAGTCATCAATACAACCAACTGCTACTACATTTTTTTCTCATTCAAGAAGCCATTTCACTCTGATATACGTCACAATGGGGAAGAAAAGACGATTGCAACTACTGTTTCATGCCAGATTTAAATAGTGTTGATACTATTTCATCCCAAACTAGAAAAGCAATCCTATCCATAGCCCCTGAATATATTTTATTTAAGTATTAGCTTCTACTGGTATGTTTCTTCTAACATAAAGAAGAAATAAAAAGAAATGAGTGAACTGTTGAAAATATGTGGATAGATTGGACCAGACGATGGCTCTAAAAGAACTGGATGAGAATTGTTCATGTTTAATGTGAAACATTGTTGAGATCTCTTTTGAAACTCTAGATGAGACCTTGAGATCAGTAGTTTTTACTTAGATCTGAGAAAACAAAGAAGTAGGAGACTAAAGCAAAAGTCTCAATTTGCTTCTCGCTGGTTTCTAAGAGAAACAACTGAGCTATTTTACAGCTCTCATAGCTGATTTTTCTTTCTCATGGCTTGGACAGCTGACAGGTGTACCGTAAGGACCAAAGCGGTGAATTAGCATTAACAGTATTTCATTGTCAAAGCTGAAAACAAGAAGCTGTCGTCAATAACCCCGGCTGCTGGTGGAGGAAGAACGCGTGTGCAGCAATGTCTCACAGATTTACAGGTGCATAACATCATTGTCAGTGTGCCTCCTAAATCGGAGCTGTCATCAAAGCGGTGGGATATTGGATAAATGTTGAGCGATATTCTGTTTGCATCTAAGGGGTGCTGAAAGAGAAGATATTGAGTGGGGAACATGGAGGTGAAGTGAAATAGAAAGACAGGAATGGTGTTGTGTACCTACCCCATTGCAAGGTCCGACAGAGCAGGGCTCACCAGGTTCACCCTTGAGGCCCGGGGGGCCTATCGGTCCTGGTGCTCCGCCTGCATCACCCTGCAAACACACACCGACAGCTGGCATTTAGAGTCGCTGTCACCTCAGGTTTGTCATTTGACAGGTTGAGGAGCACTGCACAAATGGACACACACATGCCTGCCTTCACGCACATACAAAACAAGAGCTGGACGTAAATATCACAGACATCTGGGGCAAATGTCACCAACCTAGAAATCGCCTCACGCAGCATCAGAGGTGAGACAAGAGACTTAAAAAACCAGTCTAAACATCCGATATGCTGAACATGTTCACCTTATATGCTTGTAGTGATTGAGCAATCTGTGAGTATTTTGAATGCATTTTTGCCAGTTCACCTTCTCACAATGATGTCAATATAGTGGACTGAACTAAATAATTGCAAATTTGAATTATTATTGGAGGAAAATGAAATATATTAAGGCCCCTTCCTACCATGATGCATTACTTAGCATACTAAAAAATGAGACCAACATAAGTAATATTGGAATATATACAGTATATATTAAAAATAAAATCAAAATGTTTTTGCTGATTAAAACATAACATAAATATTAGACGAAAAACTTAAGAAAACTGTTTACCTGAAATAATGAATTGCAAGTTGAAGTATTAAAACTAATACTGAAATAAAAATAAATAAATACAAATAATAAAAATATAAAATATAAAAATAATAAAAATGACAAAAGCACAAAAATACTGAAACTAACAACTTAAAATTAAATTATTATAATAAAAAACAATGTAAAATATTAAAAACATACTATAATAATATTAATAATTATAAAATAACACAGATACATATTCGTTTTATTTGACTGTCCTATTGAAAAAGGCTATTATTTTAATTATTTTTAATATTACATCCTCAGGTTATCACTCAATGATAGGAAAATTTCTGGAAATGAATTTGCAAAGTGTAAAGCCATTCTTTAGTTCTTAAAACCATCTGAGAATCAATTTTGCTGTAGGCCTAGTCTTCAGAACAAAGGTAGTTTGTTGTGCGTTAAACTAGATTTCCAGTTTCATTATATTTTCCAGTATCTCTACAGATATGTCACATTTTGCCTTCCAAAGGACCCCAATAAATAACAAACACAAAGCAGTAATACTCTAAGATACCTCAAGTGACCCTACTATCGATCTTAATTCTGAAACTATTTCAGGACACAGCTTTTTATCTGCTTACAACTGGTGCAAACTGTCGAGATGTATATGCAAAACACAACAAGTTCTTCTGAACGAGACCTAGTGCTTCAACATATGCAGAAACCAGGAAAACACCACACGCAGCCCCAGTCACAAAGCGCTCTTGCATACCTTTTCTCCTTTCATTCCATCTTTTCCAGGCAGTCCTGGCTGACCGTGAGAGCCCTGCAAAAATCAGGAAAGACAAGACACTTCAGCTTTATCTGTTCTCGCTTTTTCGTTTTTAATTTGATCCCTAACATCCCCCATCCCTGTGCTCCCATCTTTTTGGAATAAAGGCAGATGCTCGTTAGCAGAAGCAGGTGCCGAGAACAGATTGTGATGCTGATGCTGTTTCCTCCCACACGTAGAGAACTCAGATGTACCCGTCCCTGCAAATTAATTTTCAGATTACCGATTGATTACTGATTGTCTGTGCAACAATTCACAGCTCTGCATCCTCATTTTTCTCACCTCTGTTATTTATACGTGCATTGTCTTTTTCTGTTTGTGAGTGAGCGAGTGGGAAAAACAAAAAGGATGTGGAGTACGTGATTAAAATAAAACTAGAGTTTTATATTTTCATGTGATGTTTGCCCATGCTAAAGTCTATGATTTTGTGAAGAATCTTTCAATTGCACAACAGGCTCTCCATGGTGTTCTTTAGAATATCAAAAATGTTCTTCATACTAAGGAACTTAAAACTGTTCTTATATGGCATTACTGCAAATACTCCTTTTTGGAACCTTTATTAATAAAGAAATAGTTCATCCAAAAATAAAATTAGCTGAAAATTTACTCACCCTCAGGCCTTGCAAGATGTAGATGACTTTGTTTCTTTATCGGAACAGATCTGGAGAAATTTAGCATTTCATCACTTGCTCACCAATGGATCCACTGCAGTGAATGGGTGCCGTCAGAATGAGAGTTTAAATAACTGATAAAAATGTCACAATAATCCACATGACTCTTAGTAGATTAATTAATGTCTTGTGAAGCAAAAAGCTGTGTTTATAATACACAAATCCATCAAACCATTGTTCCCGGGTAAATGCGAGTCCTTTAATCAATAATGTTGCTCTCTCCAGTGAAAAAAAATGTCAGTAGAGAAATATGCACTGTTTACATGTGGAAACAGTCCAAAACAGTTCTAAACAAAAATGTCGGTGGATTTTGATAAGACAACAGAGGATGGACTTTTTCACTGGAGGAAGCGTTATTACGGAATATAGATCAACATTTTGGCAAAAAGATGTTTGGACTCTCATTCTGACGGCACCCATTCACAACAGAGGATCCATTTGTGAGCAAGTGATGTAATGCTAAATTTCTCAGAATCTGTTTCAGTGAAGAAACAACAAAGAAATAAACTCTACATCTACATCTGTTCTGATGAAGGAACAAACTCACCTACATCTTGGATGGCCTGAGGGTGAGTAAATTTTCATTTTTGGGTGAAAACCTTCTTAAAGAGTGTATGATTTTCTGGTTTCAAGTTGCCTCATTTACAATATTTTATCATGCATTTTATTGTTTGCCTGCCAAAAGTGTACTTTTGATCAGTTACAAATTTTACCCAAGCAGCGTGGGAGGAGTTGAGAAACTGAAATGTTTCCTGCTTACCGGATCTCCTGGAAGACCACGGAGGCCAATGGGACCAGGTGGACCCTGCTTTCCCTGTAAGAACACAAACACATGTTGAGATCTTTTCATATGAGCAACATGGCCCTATTTCATGTTGAAACTACATCATTAGCTAAATTGTATGAAATATGTGAAATCAGTTTGTGCTCAAGTATGAGAGAGCGCGAGTAAAACATGCTTTGAAAGCTCTTGCTTCAGGTTCTCTGATTTTGTACCAGCTGTGTAGCATTTTAACTGCTTGCTATTCTGAGAGGTCCCTATCTGTGCCCTTAACTAAAATGAAGACCGCAATCAGATGCTTTTTGTGACCTTGGTAACATGCCACAACTCAAAACCCATTTAACCCAGCAAGAACTGATTGCAATAAGCCACCCGTAAGAAAGCTTTTGGCACTGGTCAGTAAATCAGAAAGATCACGGCAGAACTGCTATCCTACTGGTCAACCACGTTGACAAGGTCTGCAATAATTCCATCACACCAAAGTAGAAAGATTTTAATGTTCTTTCTCTTTTGGTCAAATCATAAGACGTCAGCATGGAGGGTTTACGGAGACACGAAGTTCATACCTCAAGTCCTGGTGCCCCTGTCAGTCCAGGCAATCCAGTATTGCCCTTTATAAGAGTTAAAAAAGGAAAAAGAATAATAATACATTAAGAAAAAGAGAAGAAAGAGAAAAAATGATCTTTCTCAAAAAATGGTGTCATTTACTAGTACATTTCAGAATAAATTTGTATCACTTCATCTGAAAAGTTTAACACTAAATATACCACATAATCCACTTCATGTCCAAAGTAACATGGCAATAAAAGTAAAAACATTTTATAACTTTATTTATTCATTATATTATGTTATATTATGTTATATTACATTATATTACATTTTATGCTTTTGCATTGCGCACTAAATACAGTTACATTTATCAAATGATGTGACAACATTCAGAAACCTGTTAATTGTATCATAGGCAGTGTACATATTACACTATTTTCTTGGAATGACCAAAATATAGACAGGTCACTTTCTTAAGCTTATAGACTTTCAACATTGATACTGTAACATGCTGTTCCTCTGATGTGCATTATGCCAAATTTTTCACAACATTTTGTGCACTTTATTTACCTGTTGACCTTTTGAGCCTTCAGAACCTTTTTCACCCTGGTGAAAGAAGAGAAAATGCTGACTGCAATGTATGAAATCACATTTTCAAGAGGACCTACAGTAGAACAAGAGACCAAGGTCGAAAAATATCTTTTTATGTGTCCATGCTTTCAAAATGTTTCCTTTTAAAGGTCCCTCCTTTTAAAACCTTTGTGTCTCTACTTACTTCTGACAGATTAAAGAGAGAGCCGGACTGAGCATTTTGATTGACTGTCCACTGTATTGATTCAGCACAGCTTTCATATTTTCTTTCATAAGGCTGCCAAAACAGACTTTTAAAAACCGCTCGGCATAAGTTCAACATTTTAATGATCTTACAATCTGTTGTGGATGCATGACAAACAATGTTAATGAGTGGCTACTAACCTGGTCTCCTTTCTCTCCTTTCTGGCCTCCTTCCCCCTCATGGATTATAGAGAGAAAACAAACAAAACAATGGATAGAGATTATTCATGGAGGAAATACATGGTTACATAAAAAAAGCATACAGCGGCAGTCAGATTATCATGTATAGTATGTTATTTAAATAGCTCATCTGACTGAAAATAATTTCCAAATGCATTGCAAAGGCAAATCCAGAATTAATGTAATTAAACATGGAAAGTTTTAGGATTTAATAATAATAATAATAATAATAATAATAGTGTTATGATGTGAAATGAATTAATATTTTTATTTTTTATATTTTTATACAATTTTCTGTCTGATAATTTTGCATTTGGAAAAATAGTGTTAAACTAAAACCTAATTTTAATAATAAATTTAAATTAAATTTAAAATATCAGAAAAAATACAAAACAAAAGTATTTCAAAGTATTTTTAAATGATATCTAAACTTACAGGTCCGGAAAGTCTCAGTCCATGTGCTGTCATCACCTTAATAAAGAAAAAAAAGACAATATTTAATATTGATGTTAACTTATGCTGTTATAGTAAACTACTATGAGAAACAGCATTGACTGCAACTGCAGTGTACATGTTAAAATGAACCCAGGACCTGCAAAAAGGAAGTTGGTGTTGAGTTTTGTAGTTTGTTAAGGGGAAGATCAGGTGAACATGCTCTTCTGAAACTATCATTTGAAAGACCTTATCAGTTATGATTTAATGCTTTCTCAAGCTCTGTTCTTAGATCTCAGTTCAATGATAACCTCCACACAAGCATAAAACAGAAGCTTCCTCTCTCTCGTTCTCAACTGTCTGGATGGCCTCTATGCGAGAGATTAACATTAATCCAGGGCTTGTGGCATTTAAAATGGCAAGAGCCTTTTACTGCAACAAGAGGCCTGCAAATATAGACCCAAAAGTGTCTCTTCAAGGCATCACGGTCTGCCACATAGAGGTGGATTCTAAATCTGCTTTACGGCTTTCCATTTTCCCATTAACTACCAGCTGGTTTAATAGCCTGTCAGTCATTCTGACGGCTTTCAGTTAGCGGTGAAAGACAGATTGTTTTGTTAGATGTATCCGTGGATTCATCTACTGTGTTTCATGTGCTGTAAAACAGAAGTCCATGAATAAAGATGAAACAACAGAAGGCCTGATGTAACTTCAAGACAAAGTTGGTCTAGAGAATGAATAGTAGATTTTTTTCCTGTTTTGTACATTTATTCATTGTGCTGAATAAATGCATGTAAAATATATGAGCTCTGCTCCAAAACCTAGTGAGCTGCCTAGCTGTATAATCCCTGCATAGGGAGTTTCCTACTAATACATCATCTAAGGTGAAATGGAATTTCACAAGTGACTGATTTGAAACACTGGACATTTCGTTTAATGTTAGAATGTTGCTAATGACACAATTCAATAAACACAAAAACATATTGAAGAAAAATATTGGTTAAATTCATATTAAACCATTTTTAGAATATTAAATATACACTAAATATTTAAATTATGTTTTATTAAATACAGAAAAGTATTGTTTAAAAACTATTCTTAAAGTGTACACTATCATTTAAAAGTTTGGTTTTGGTAAGATTTTTTTTTTATTGTTTTTGTAAAAAGCCTAGTATGTTCAACAAGACTATTTATTTAACAAAAAAAAAAACAACAACAAAACAACAACAAAAAAATTTAAATAAATAATTTAAAAAATAAAAACTGTAAAAACAGTAATATTGTGAAATACTATTGCAAATTTTGTTTGAATATATTTTGAAATGCAGTGTATTACTGTGATGGTAAAGCTGAATTTTCAGCATCATTGCTATAGTCTTCAGTGACACATGATCCTTCAGAAATCATTCTAATATTCTGGTTTGGTGCTAATGAAGCATTATATTTCTTATTATTATCAGTGTTGAAAACAGTTATGCTGCTTAAAATCTGTGTGGAAACAAAGATATTTTTTTTTCTCAAGATTCTTGCCACTTTTAATCAATTTACTGCATCCCTGCAGAATATTAATTTTATTTTAAAATTAGGTGCTATGCATAATCAAAAAGCAAAATTACTTTTTTTTTTTTTTTTTCAGAAGTCAGATGAGCCCAACCATACATTGACATGCTCTGAGCTGAGAAAAACAGCTAATTACCATTTAACAATGAGCCAGAATGCAATTAAAATCTTGAAATGGGATTTAGGTTACAGTTGTTCAAAGAATTTTTAATTTTTTTTTTTTTTTTTTTTGTCGTCTTTGGACAGGGAAAAAAAAAAAAAAACTAATTACATATCCTTAATTAAAACAGAAGTAGCTCTAAACAACATGCTCCATTCAGAGCTGGCTAAAATCAAATTACAAACTAAAGAGGAAACCATGAGAGAATAATCAAACTCTTAAAAGCCAGTTTATATTTGAGTCACCCATCATCGTAATTAGACGTTTCAGAGAAAAAAAAAAAAAAAAAAAAAAGCCATCGGATTCTTTGGTGCTCCAGGCTTCATGAATCTTTGTAAATTGGTTTAAAAGGGCTACAGTCATCTCGCTTCTCCCATTTAGCTAGAGATTCACACAGCAGGCAGCATCAATTGATTTTGTGCCCTGCTGTCAAATCGCACCTTTCGTCTCCCTCTTTTGATTTAATTGACACGGGCAATGCAGTTCCAAACCTGCAAATTTTGTGCTAAGTGCGACTAAAAAGCTTTTGGCTTCTCAGCTCTCAAAGGTTTTCTTATTAGTGACCAGTCAGCAGAGATGAAGACGATGAACACTGTCCTACACTGTCAATACGGAGGATGATGTTTGTGGTGGTGGAAATTACTGTAACTTCAACTTTGACAAACATAAAATGCAGAACAAACAAGAAATTTTGTTCTCATTTTCATGTCGACATGTTTTCCTGAATGTTTGAAACTTAATTTAATTGGTAGAAACATTTATCATTAAGCGCTACAGGGTTACAGGGTTCCTGTTAATGTAAGTCATTCAGGTGATGTTGACCTTCCAATGAAATGTGGGTAAGTTCAATGTGTATTAATAAGAAGAGCTATAATTAATAAGCAGAATATACGTTAACTCAATAATTAGCTTTTTTCCATATGCTACTGTTCAAAAGTTTGGGGTCAGTGCTTTTTTTTTGGGAAATTAACACTTTTATTCAGCAAGGATTTATTAATTTGATCAAAAATGACAGTAAAGTCATTTATAAATGTTACAAATTTAACATTTATAAATGTTGCTATTTCTATTTCAAACTAATTTTATTGTTTTGAACTTTCTATTCATCAAAGAATGCTGGGGAAAAAATTTATAGTTTCAAAAAATTATGAACCAGCAAAATTTCTTTCAACATTGATAATAATAAGAAATGGTTCTTAAGTACCAAATCAGCACAATAGAATGATTTTAGTAAATTAGATTTCTGTGACACTGATTACTGGAGAAATTGCTGAAAATTCAGAAACTGATGAAAATTCAGCATTGTCATGAATAAATGACATTTTAGAATATGTTACAACAAAAAAAAAGTTATTTTAAACTGTAATTTTATTTCACAATATTATAGTTTTTACTGTGTTTTTGTGCAAATTAATGCAGCCTTGGTTAGCATAAAATACTTTTTTTTGTTTGTTTTAAATGACTGACTCCAAACTTTTAAATAGTAGTGCATTTAACATTTGCTACCTGCAATAGTTCAAAATGAGGTTTAAAATGTTCAAATGAATCCTACAGCAGTGGCTCTGATTTATTTATTGGACTTGAATCATCTCAGTGAAGTCATTCATGGCATGAAGATCGATGTGTCTATCAAAGACCTGCAAGTTTCCTGTTTAAATGGACACTCTGTAATCTGTAGAGTCTCATGTGTGTTACTATGTATCTATCTGTATGCGTCAGAACCTCTGACTGAACCCGTCTAGTACTCACAGGGCCTGGCGGTCCTCTGGGTCCTTCCTCACCCTAAAGGAATAATGATAAAAGAAAACAAACACAAAGAAAAGTGAATCAAATGAACCACAGAATTGACTCAGTCTGAACCTCAGTTATAGTCAAAAGGTTTTCTACACAAGACTCTGATTTATTAGACAGAACTAGAAAACAAGTGAACAGACTCACATCTTCCCAGCACTCAAACTAACAAATAAAACATGCATTACGCACCTTTTGCCCCTTTATTCCACTGGCTCCCTCCAGGCCAGGCAAACCCTGTGGAGTGAGATGTTAGAAGAGACGAATGTATCATGAGGTAAAGCAGCACACAAAAATCTGATGGCTGTGTCTGTGATGGGATTTTCAATCAGAGCTCTGAAATGTTACATACAGGATCCCCTCTATCGCCTTTCTGTCCATCCTTTCCAGCAACACCAGGATCACCCTTCATCCCCTGAAAAACAAATAATCACAACATATGAACACACAGATAATATTGTCTAGGGGTGAATAACCTGTAACGAGAGAAGGGGCAACCAATTAAATTGTATTTATTTTACTGTTATTTTATGTTATTGTTATTGTTATTTTATTATTGTTTCGAATTATTTTATTAGTTATATTTTTGAAAGAAGCCTCTCATGCTCACCAAGGCTGCATTTATGTGATCAAAAAAATAAAATAAATAAAAACTAAAAATGTGAAAAATTTTCAGCAGCCATTACTCCAGTCTTATGCTGGTTTTGTGCTTAAGATTTCTTATTAATATCAACGTAATAAAAAAAACAAAAACAATGTAAAAGTAACTATGTAAAAGTCTTCAGTGTCACTTTTTATCAAGTTAATGTGTTCTTTGCAATTAAAATAAGTATTAATCTGTTTGTATGTACAGTGTGTGTGTGTGTGAGTGTGTATGTATATGTATTATTTATATATATATATATATATATATATATATATATATAAATATATATATATATATATATATATATATATATATATATATATATATATATATATATATATATATACACACATACATACACACACACATACACACACACTTTATATTTTATATTTTAAATTTTTAATATTTACTTTATTTTATTCTATTTAAGTTCTTGACCTTCTCAACTTGACCTTTCCAAGCATTTATGACAACTAGATACAGATTTAATTAAATTTTTTTATTATTTATTTACTTTTTTCATTATCGTCAAAATATTAACATTCAACACACACTTCCTTGACCTTTCTCATGCCTGGAAATCACAATTTAAAGCAATGACTAAACTGCAATGATGGTGAAACTTAAAATCACATCATGTTATTACATAAGTAAATGGAAACAACACAAAACAACACCATTTCAAACACTGAAAAGGCAATGAAGCTGTAATAAGCATGACTCATTCATGCTGTGATGCATGCTGGGAGTCTAGCATCCAGCAGCGCACATATCACACTTATTTTTCTTTGGTGGTGTTGATGTGATGTGGCACAGCGTACTAGAATATTTAAATGTTAAATGTCAAAGCGGTCTCTGAACCCTTATTTAATCGAACTTCCATTACACAAATGTGCCCATGTTTGCATACATCACAAATGCTGGTGTGCCACTTAATTACAGCTACTAAACATGAAATCAATGTTCTGTAAGTCGCCACAGTACATCATGTCACACAGACAGGACGGGAATTTATCGGCCAATAGATGGCACTTTCTCACTGAAGATAAATTCCTGTCTTCCTCACTCTGCGTCCATTTTGAGACGCTGTCCTCTCTCAAGACAATGCAAACTGAGCATCTTTTATACTGGCAGGCGAGACGCTGAGCATTTACTGTCTATATATTGCGTCTGGAATCCATTTATGCTTTCAGATACTCCAATACACAGGATTCATAGTTAAATGATTTAAATATTTGAAGGATTTAGAATTGAATGCTGTGTTTTCTTTCAAAACAAACATCATTGAGAGACAGAGTTTCAGGAAGTGCTGATGAGAGAAGGGACTGTCACAAAACATCCCTGTGGTGATTTTAGTGGTGTCAGACTTGACTGAACGCTGTATGTACATTAAAATTCCTGAAGGGAACTCTGTGGAGAGGTAATACAATTTGTCTACTCAACCTGGAAAAGGCAATTCCCCCAAGTTGTACAGTTTTTTTTTCTTTGTCATAATATTGCTTACAAGCACAACAGAGTGCACACAAAAGATAGCAGTGTGTTTGGTGTAATGCCAAAGCTCATAGTCCCTGTTCTTCTCTGTAATTGCCACCTCCCAAACCACCTCCTGAGTGATCAGATTGCTATCTGTTTTGATTGCATCTTGGAGACTCTGCACTATAGCAATCCAATCCAAAAAAAAAAAAAAAACATCAAAAGCTTCAAGTTATATTTCAGAAGTTGACATATGTTTTTACAGTGCTTCATGAAAAAGACAAAAATATTTTGGCATTTCATAATAAAAAGTGTATTTTTATTATCAGCTTTCTGAAAATGTTTGAATTTCATGATGCGGTTTTAAGAGAAATATTGAAATAACAGTGTCCCCAGTAAATAATAATTTTGTTGTTGAATTCAAATAAATAATAAAAAACGTGTTATATCTTTGGATTTTATTGTCTTATTAATACGATTCATAAAAATAAAATAACTTTTTACTTTTTCTGGAACAGCTAGTTTGACCTGAGATCTAAACCAAGACCATCTTAAACGACTAGCTTATTCTCACCAGAGCTTACCCTATGCCAAATCATCCCCTGAAACGTGAACGTGCATTTGACAGTTAGCAGAACAGTTTTAAGTTTTAAATATGGATATTTTTCTTACACAAGTGCATCAATTCACTTCAGAAGGCCTTTATTAACCCTCTGTAGCCATGAGGAGTACTTTTTATGATGGATGGATGCACTTTTTTTGGGCTTCAAAATCTCGACCCCCATTCACTGCCATTATAAAACTTGGAAGAGCCAGGACATTTTTAATTTAACTCCGATTGTATTCGTCTGAAAGAAAAAAAGTCATATACACCTAGGATGGCTTGAGGGTGAGTAAATCATAGGGTAATTTTAATTTTTGGGTGAACTGTCCCTTTAACTATCTAAGTAACAAACATTTAGGATAAATAAATTTTAAAATAAATATTAAAAAAGCATTCAAACAAATAATTAAAAAATAAATTAATTAATATATGAACGTGAAGGACAATGCTAATTGTTATCAGCTATAAAATCTCATTTAAATGGTCCTGTGGTGTGACATGCTAAATCAATTCAAAACAGCACTTTTCAAATGTTATTATAATTATTGCACATGCAATATTCATAACCTCATATTAACACTTCATTAAACATTTGTACTTTTAAGAATTAATTTGCCACTCCACAGGACCATTTAAAATAAACTAGTGAATCAAAAAGTTGTTAAAAACGTGGAGGTTGATTAAAATGGTGCTTAAAAATTGACAAATTATACAATATAATATAATAATTATACAATATAATTATTTATGAAAAGTGTACGTTTTTAATGTCATTTGGGGTAACACACAATTAAGTGTCCTCAGCCAAACAAGTGACCTATTATACAAGTAAGTGGTTATAATGTAGGTATCCCTGCTTTCTGACTTGTTACCCGCAGTAGGACGCTAAGGTCAAAAGTATGTTAACCACACTATGTGTATTGACCATGAACAGTTCTCTAACAAAGAGCAGCAATTACTCAGCTCTGAACTCTTGTAGCATTGTAGAGTCTGTCAAAGTGCTCTCTTTGCACGGTCAGGACAAACGTATGCAGATGCTACACAGCCCTCTCACTGTTCTCAGAGTCCAGTCACAGTCAGATTCCTGTGTGAACTGGTGGAGATGACACACACACAGAGCTCTCACAAGAGCAAATTGGAGCACTGCATACACACTCTCCTTCTGTCTGAGCTCAAAGGTGCAGTGAAGCAAAAAGCCTCTCCCTCTGGTCCTCTTTGTCAAGCATCAGCTCCCTCGCCAAACCCCTGTGTAATCCTGAATCCCTGCGTGAAGATTTATAGGAAATGTTCTCGCTGAGGGAAGAGAGTGTCTTTTACGGCTAGCTGATGATAGACGGTCACTCGTGATCAGTAATAAAAGCCACACAGAATGGACGGAGTCTGAATAGCTCTACTAAGAGCTCGACCGCACAATTCCTCTTCTCACTTTGGGCTCTCCTGCTGAGAAAAGCAACTTGAACCAGCCTAAGGTGGTTTGTTGGACTTGCAGCCTGTCAAAACAGCTATTTTAGATGGTTTAGCTGGTCTTGCAGCCTGACCACTCTAAAACCAGCTGATGAGTGCCCGAAACCCCTTGTTTGTGCTGATTTTTCCAGCAGGGTCATTATCATTTCCATTCATGCTCACTGTCACAAACACAGGCACTTTGGGAACTTCTGGTCCTGTTGACTTATAAAGTTCTCTAAAACAAAACTAAACAAACCACGAAAATAAATTCCCTTAAAACACACTTTTCAACTTTTTCAACATTTTCAACTTTTTCAACATGTGTGTCTCAGAATAATTTTCTTTAATCCAACAAATGTTATTTCTATCACAACTTTTGTTTGACAAACATTATATGATGGAAATCAACTTTTGAACTTCCATAGTGAAAATGATGCCACAACTGACAGTTATAATTTATGTAAAATTAGTATCAATTCTTTGCCAAGAACAAACATTTTTACAGATTTTATGAAGTTTAACATAATTTTCAAACTGTGCAGACAAATCTGACCATCTGAAGTTCCCAAAACCCCTCTAAAACCAGCAAATCAGACCCCCCAAAAATCAG
The DNA here is from genome assembly GCA_039654775.1 of Spinibarbus caldwelli. NCBI lineage: Eukaryota > Metazoa > Chordata > Actinopteri > Cypriniformes > Cyprinidae > Spinibarbus > Spinibarbus caldwelli. Next base: position 8,227,748 of record CM077243.1, read on the forward strand.
TTGTGTGGGGTTTTTTTTTGTTTTGTTGTTTTTTTTTCCCCCAGCAGGGTCATTATGATTTCCATTATGCTTTTTTAACTGTGGGAACTGGTGACTTACAAAAGCATTAAAAAAAAAACAAAACAAAAAAAACAACAACACTTTCACTGCAGCCTACGTGCATGACAGAAGAATTATTTTTATCATTTGGTTTTATTTTTGTGTAAGTATTTTTCCCACCAAACGTTATTTCTACCTTCATTGCTAGCATTTTATGTTACTCTACAGAATTAAATATATATTTGCTGCCAAAATAATGGTCTTCGTTTAAAAAAAAAAACAAACAAAAAAAACAAAAACAAAAACAAAAAAAAAACAAACAACAAAAAAAACACAACTGACAGTTATAATTTTGATTTGTGTTTTTTCACTAAATAAACTATTAAAATTCTAATAATTAAAATTTTGTAAGAATGAAAGCAGTTCTGCAACATGAGAAAACAATAAAATCTATAAAAACAAAACTAAAATGAAAGCATAGTAAAAATTTTCAAAAATTCTTTATAAAAGAAAACGAAACGAAAATGAAGAAAAAAATATTTTTGAGTATTTTTAAAAAAATAAGTAACATTTACAAATAATACTTCATTTTAATACACATTTCACATGCTTAAAGTCTAGCATGATGCAAAGGGTCTTTGGGGCGAGCGAAGAATTTAACCAATGAACAAGTGTTTCAACAGCAGTTATGAAAACAAGTGAGCAGCCTTTCTGATTGGCTCTCTTAATGTGTTTGTATTCCTAATGGGCAGCGCAAAAATACCAAAGACCCTGAGGCGGTTTGTTCTATGAAAGGACCACTAGAAGGTCAAACATTGACAGACGGCCCTGATAGTGTATGATACAGGCTGACTTTAAATGCAAAGCCAAAGGATCCGAGCCCCACTCAGATGATGAGGAACCTTTCATCTCTGAATTCAGCTCATGGCTAAAATAAACTTTTCTCCACATGATGGGTTGGCGTGTGCGCGTCTTCATACATTAAACTGAATTTAATTGAGTGTCTCAGGATCACAGCATGCCTTAACGTATAGAAACATGACTACACATCTCTACAAAATCCTGCCCACCCAATCATGCAAAATGATTGACAGGTAAAGACACACGTCATAGTTTTCTAATTAGCTAATGCATGCAGGCATCCTTACTGTCATTTGTTGCTAAGACACTATGCTTCAAATGAACAATGTACAAAAATAGTTAATACAACAGTGACTCATTTTACATCATAAACCACAGAGAAATTCTTGAAATTCTATATTTATAAACAATAAATCAGCCTGCATTGTTTGTCCTTGTCCTTTTATCCCTCCAGGCCTTAGCGAGGTTGAATCATGGCATGTCCGGTGCTTGAACACATAGCTTCAAGGCCTTCCAAAATTAAAACGCACACATTTCTTGATAAACTATTAGGGTCTTCCATTTTTAATGCTCCAGGCTTAAAAACAAGAAAATAGATCTGACTTCAGTCAGTTTCCAATTAGTCTATTGGGGAATTAAAAGCAGAAATTTGTCGCTTATATTTTAGTTAATGCACTTATATTATTATTTTTTACCCAAATAACTTTTTTTAAAATAGAGGAATATCCATATATCCAATATCCATCCATTCCATAAAATATGAGCTTTTTATTTCTGCTTGTAAACTCTTTGAAATGACTCACCCCATAGACTACCATTGTAACTGTATGGCTGTAAAAGTGATGTTTCTTTGTTTTTACAAAATCAAGGGATGAAATGAAATCTGTTTCTGTGGAAATCAACAGTGTCACAAATGCTGTTAATAGTCCTTAACCTGCTTTTAACCCAGAACGTTCATTTAATTACACCCAAGCCTGAATCATTTGCCCTGAGTTAGATGTCAGGTGGGTTTGTCTGGGATCAGGTAAACAATGCTCCTGGTTACATTGTCCATTTGACTGCACTGAAACAGTAATTACTGTCACTTAGAGGAAATTAAGAAAGATTATTTTGATCTAAAATGTCCGCTAACAGCAGAACAACTCAAAAATAATCTAGTGTTTAGACATCCCACCATCTGAAAGATAAAATTAACTCGCTTTAATTACTGTACTTGTCAAACTGAGGGACTTGAAACAGGTTGTATCAAATTGACCGGAAAAGAAAAATGTAGGTTATAAAACATCTTTTAATTAATGAAGGTATCCAGGCACAATTCTTGTATGATATAAACTCATGAATGTAAGAAAAACAGATCCATAACATTGGGTATAGAACAGCACAGCAAAAGATCATAATATCAAATATCTACAAAACAAGTTCAATTTACTTAAGACTGCATAAGACTTTAATATTTTTTTTTCTTATCCCACTACTGAATAAATGTATTTTTATTCATGCATGAATGTAGCAATTTTTTTAAAGGTTTATTATTATTAAAAAAAAAAAAAAAATAATAATAATAATAATAATAATAATAATAAAGAAAGAAATTGACAATGGATGAAAAAATAAACTTAACAAAATAAACTAATTGATTTTTTTTTTGTCAATGCTTTGCAATTAATTGACCAGAAAAACCCGGTGACCAGAAGTCAAATTGCAAGAAAACTGTGTAACTTATATGGTTAACTTACGAGAAAAAGGTTAAAGGTCAGACAGGCACATGGTCCGCCCTGAGATCTGACTGTGCGTGTCAGCTGTGAGTGTGAACTGACAAGTTAAGGAGATGCATGTAAACACTCACTCTTGCTCTGTTTAATATATATATTTATCTACTGTATATTTATATTCATAATACACTGCCATTGCCCCTGGTGAGATATGACACCCCTGGGCTTCATGAAAATTATTGCAGACCTTTTGCAAAAGCACTGTTCATAATTACCATCTGTCAGGCTCGAGTCTGAGGAGTGATGCAGGATGTGTGTGTGTGTGTGTGTGTGTGTGTGTGTGTGTGGCTGTTTAACATGCTGAGCAGACAGCCAGCGTTTGACTGAGGGAAGCCAATCGGTAGGATGCGAGCGTGTCCTTCCCTCTCTGTTCTCAGGAGGACAGCACTGAATAAATACTTCATCTCACCTTACCGACAGACAGACAGAACATGTCTATACAGTCTTCTAGGTCACTGACAATGGTGCATGTGTTTCCACTGACCTCACAACAACTCAGCTATCTATTGAAGTCTATGTTCAGAATGGGATACTAGATTACTACTCACTAAATACTGTGCAGTATTCACTGCTTCCTACGGTGGCCCTGTAGATAACAACACAACGAAATCTCCACAACAATACAAACTCTCCACGACACAACGGAAACAAGCCGCAACATAACAAAATCTCTACAACACAATGGAAAAAAGCAGCAACACAACAAAATTAGCACAACACGACAAACTTAGTCCATTGTGTTGTGTTGATTTTGTGCTGTTGTGGAGATTTTGTTGTTTTGTGGAGATTTCGTTGTGTTGTGCACTACTGGGCCACTGTAGTTGCTTATGTACTATTCTTTAAAAATAGTAAATGAAACCATTACATTATTTCACAATAAATGTAGTATGCTACATTGTTGCCATGACCTCATCAAGTTTCAACTAGTGCTGGGCAATGATTAACTGCAATTAATCGCATCCAAAATAAAAGTTTTTGTTTATATAATATATGAGTGTGTACTGTGTATATTTATTATGCATATATAAAGACACACATTCAGTATATATTTTGAAAATATTTACATGTATATATTTATATTCATATAATTTATATATTATATATATATTTAATATATAAACATAACATATTTTTCTTAAATATATACATGCATGTGAGTGTATTTATATATACATATAATAAATACACACAGTACACACACATATATTATGTACACAAAAACTTTTATTTTGGATGCGATTAATCACAATTAATCGTTGCCCAGCACTTTCAACCATTTTGGAAATAGTTATTTTGTTAATTTTCATTGATTTTTTTCCCCAAGATCTTTGGCAGTCAGGTCATGGTAAAAATCAACACCACCATTACTTTCATTCCTCACAAAATAGGTACAAAACTGTCACTGAGGTGGTACCAAATGACCCTAAAGGTACAAATGCACCATTTAGTGGTAAATAAGATGCAAAGATGTACAATTTAGCATTTTGTACCTTAGTGTACTGCCCTAGTGACAGCTTTGGACTTTTGTAAATTTAAGTTTAGCATATTGCATTGTGACATATTAAGTGAATTAAGAGCAGTGCACACTATATGCATACTACATACTACTTTTACTCGTGCATCAGTATGTTAATAAACTATTTTGAAAATCTCCAGTTCACCAATGTTCAATATCAAATTTTCCTAGAATAAATGGAAAAAAAAAAATTAAATATAAAAACAAAAGATAAAATTACATTTTATATAAAAATTATAATTAAAAATAGCTAAATTCACTAAAAAACGCTGTAACTTCTAGAACTCAAAACTTTCTCCTCATTTATTGAAACTAAACTGCAAAAAAAGTCCAAAACTGCTAACTGTTGTGACATCTGCATGAAAGACTCATTATGACCACAAGGGGACGCTTGTGAGCATCCTTCCAAATCATGAAACAAATGGGACAACCTATGGTCTTATAGATTTCAACACATACATAAAGGGCACATTAAGTAACAGGGCCTTTGATAATAAACAACATTCAACTTAATAAAAGTGAAACAGAAAAGTAAATTTTTTTTTTGTACATTTAATAGTCTTCAAACCGCCATTAGAGTCACCAAACAGAACCACAAAAATAATGACCATTTTTCAATCAGTCGTGAACACTTTCCTGTCTACAAATTGGTCCAAAAAAAAAAAAAAAAAAAAATACAAAAAAAAAAATTTATATATTCGCCCCAATGTTGCTATGCCAGGCCAGTCAGGCTGCCTAAACATCACTGTGTATGTTTTGAAAGTGTTATAGTGTTTACACTTTCCAACCTACAAATGGCTTAGTGTTTTTGCTTTTAAGAAAATGACACAAAATGATCACATTTGAATCTTCAAAAACAGCTAAATCTTACCTTAACAGCTTCAGCATCGCATGTTCCAGGTGGACCCTGTGTTGAAGAAATAAATCTCAGTATGAGTAAATCAAATCACTTACACTTACATTTGGAAGCTCATTTCAAAATGTCTTGGGCAAGGAAGCTTATTTGATCAAAACCCAAAACCTGATATTGTAAGATGCAAAACAAAATGTAAATTCAGCTTTAATGTAAATTCAGCCTGACCCTGCAACCAGGACAGCATTCGCTGCGTATTAGTCTCTGTCGCCCACGACTGGAGCAACAACACCTGCAAATGTCCTTGACAAAGGTCACTAGACACATCAGCTCAACTAAACATCCAGACAGATAAGGGCCTCCTGGACCACACATGGTGTTCCTCGACACCTCGAGGCTGGAGGAGGATGTCTGTGTGGCCTGGGGCCCTCCTCCTCCCCCCACCACCACCACCAACGACAGGCCACTCATAAATGCCAGCTCCCGAGGACAGAAGCAAGGTTGGCACATGCCATGGAAATTATCGGGACACTGCCATTTAAAAATGTCACAACCACTTCCCTCCCGACTCTTATGACTTTGTGTCCACCACTTTATAACTTTCCTGAAATGGAAAATGACAGAGATTTACAGTAGCATGTGTGAAACTAAACGGTCAGTCACTGTTAGTATGCATAGCAGATCAGGGAACATTTGTGGTTTGTTTTGCGGCTTAGTGAATCTTTAAAGAAACAGTTGGACCAAAAATGAAAACTCAGACATCATTTAATTTTTAGAAAATGCAGTCCAAAATGTGGTCCATATGATCCGTACTTCAAGACTTCTGAAGCAATATGATAGCTTTGTGAGAAAAACAGACAGAAAAAATTTTAACATCTGGAACTGAATGATGATACTGTTGTCATCTGTAGAGATGCTTTAAAGTTTAATCAATTTTGTTTCATAATCGATGAATGTTACGGAGTTATTGAACTGAATCAGAACAAACACTGAACTGGCATGAGCTGAATTTTGAGCTGCTTCAGAGCAGAATTTTAATTCATCTCATGTTTGAAGTTTGTGTTGATTATGTTACTTTGGTGTTTAGTACTGTAAAACTTCTTTGAAACGATTTGTATAAAGCATTTCATAAATAAAAGTGACTTTACTTGAATCTTCTCAATGAACTAGATGATTTGATTCATAAAACCAGTCTAAATGATTCGTTCACAAGTCAAACTCATTATGGTAGTGAACACAATCACTGGTAAAGTTTATCAGTGAATAACTACAAAGTCAGTCTGTTCCTTACACAAAGCTATTGCATGACTTGCTGTAGTTCACAAGTCACATGAACCACTTTTTTGATGCTTTTGCTTAAATAGTTCCTTATTTATAGTAACTGCATGGAAAAGAGCAACCAGCAGAGTTGAATACGGTTTTAGAATACAAGAGAGACCAAATAATGTCAGAATTTCCATTTTCAGGTGAAGTATTCCTTTATGTTTTCATTCAATATAGCAATGTATTAATCACTCATTTCTTACTTAAAATAGAATCAGTAAAGCTCGCAATATTTATCCAGTTCTACATATGTGGGTACAACCACAAAGCCAAAGGCAATGTAAATATGCCAGAAATTTATGATGCAACATACGTGCGTGTGTGTGATTTTCATGTCACACATATTTACATACTGATGCCACGGCTTTGATGAGATGACTATTTATCAAGCAGTAAACTAGGGCCCCTTTGAGAGTCTCATCAGGATCTTCAATAACACTTATGCATGGGACTGCTCTTAATATGGCCCTCTGGGCTGCTTGAAATCGTAATTTGAAACGTTGAGCCACACAGCGCATGTGATGGAGATTTCACTTGAACCAATGCATAAACCAAGAAAACTCATCAGGAGGGGTATGAATATAGCAGCAGGTATCTGTCCGTTATGCACAATGACAAATTTAGTTTGCTTTTGAAGCAGATTTATGACAACAATTACGCTTTCTGAATCTGAAACGAATGGCAGGGGGAGGAAATTAGGCAGAGAAGTGATATAAATGAAATAGTACAAATGAGCTGCATTTCAAAACCTATATTCTATTATAAACGTATTTTTCATAAATTCAATATTTATTTATTTTCTAATTCAATATAAAAACTACTTGTTTCATGTAATTAAAGTGAACTGTTTTACACAGTTTTTTAGGAAGAAAAACTTCTAAACTTGAAATACTTTTGGCCATCTAGACTTTACATTTCAAGTTCTAGGAGAAATTCTGCAGAACGCTGGAGCATGGATATAAATGTGGTAAAAATGGAGCTACTACACTTGTTAGTAGCTGAAATATCTCACTAAAATAAATATATAAGAGAAAACACTCAGAGTTTAAAACTTTTTGAATGACAGGCATAGAAATATGTGGAGATTTCAGCAAAGCTTTGCAGGCACAGATTCTGTGTGGGCCTGAGGACGTCTCATGATATTAATGCTGATATATACCAAATATCAGGTATCAAACTCAAAGTTTAATTAATTAATTCATAGTGATTTTCTGCACTAATTTAATAAAACAAACTTCTCTGAATCAATCCACTCTGTCTACTATTTGCTACTGCTGATCAAATCGATTCTTGAACTCTAAAAATATCTAAATATGTCTAAAACAAGATACAGAGCATCTAAAAATTAATTAGACACTTAAGAGACACTTGAATGTCATTGTATTACATAACAAAATATCAAATCAAGTGGTAGGCAGGAAAAAAACATGCACACTATTCACAAAATATTTCATAAATAGTTTTTGAAGTTTAGGATGACAAAACACTACTACTATTATTACTACTAATAATAATCTTGCTTTGACATTTTGTATCTAATGCAATGACATTCAAACATTTTTAAATGTGACTTAAGTGTCCAAATACTTTGTGGGGTCTTTGCAAATTCACTTAAGAAAAACTGTTTGCTGGATTATAGAGAATATATTTTGAATTGAATTGAATTTTCTTCTCCTGTTGCATTGCCAAGCTCATGATTGGTTGGGAAAGGCCATTCAGCTTTTCAAAGTAGCCAAATTATTCAACTTTCACTTTTGGCCTCTCTCAACACTGAATATTTGGTCATTTTCTGGTCAGTGTTACACAAACTATAAACTGTAATTATTACCGGTGGTCCTGGAGTCCCTGGTTCTCCTGGTTTCCCCCGTCGACCCTGGAAGAAAGAACATAATAGCGTAAGAACAGACCGTTTCAACAACAGGTTCATGTTTGGCAATGCTGGGTGGCAATTAGAAGAAGACAGCTCCTCTTGTTGTGGTGACTAATTTGCTTTTAATTAACAGAAAGAAAACAGCTTAATTGCTGAGCTCTGTGTGGTGCATCGCTTTCTCTATACCACCCAAGTCTACAACCTCCCTTCCAGCTGTGACAAACCACGGCTACATCAATCAAAACAGGCCCTCTGTGACAAACAGAACGGGCCCCTGAGCACGGCCCCGAATGCTCGCCTGGACATAATGGACTATTCACAAATACAATAAGTGCCTTCAATTCGTATTCTCGAAACACACGAAAAGGCAAAGTGCATAAGGTGGGCTCAATGAAAGCCGTCAAAACTGCCAGTCACTGGTTTAATTTTCGGCGCAGCGCGATGACACAAGCGTATCGGAAAAACTGACATAAAGACAGCCGGTGTGGCAACCTCGGGGAAATTAGTTTCAACATTGTCCCTCGATGAATAAGCCGGACGTTTCTTTGATGGCTGCGTCTTCTTTGCTAAATTAATTTTATGGAGACGTTTTATATACAAGCGCACGGTGCAATTTCAGCAATATCTACACCATTATTAAGAATTCAGCAGGGGGAGGCAGAGGACCAGACGTTTTTTTTTTGTCTTTTTTTGTCTATGTGGGAGTGTTTGTGAGATCGCTGTTCATGGTTGGATGAAAGAGGAAGTGGAACGTGCACATAAAAGCCAGTGGCTTGTCTGTATCCTCAGAACTGTTCGTTTATATACTCTTTGATTCGATGATGTCAAGTTTGTCGGTGTTTGTCATTTTCATTACCTGCAACATAAAGAACTCCCGATGAATGAGCCGCTGTCATCATCAGGCCCTGTTTGAATGGATGTATGTGTTTGATGGCAATTTCAGAGCAATAAGGGAACATTAACCTTAATGATCAAACAATAATCAGAAGGAATCTTAGCAGATACTTGTGTAGGACATGGTCTGAAATTCCCTCAGATGTTTTTTTCTTGATGTCCTTCGGCCAGATTCAAACAAACCCTAACTGTAAAAATGAGTTACTTACACTAATTCATTACAATCCAACTAAAAGTAATAAGTTCAAACTCAACTCCTCCTACTCAGTTACATCTATCAGACGTATTTCTATAAAATATCAATTACTAGCTAAAGTAGTTCAGTAATGCCATCGCAATTATGTTTTTGCTAAGTGACACATTATCATACAGGGAGAACATGAGGAAATATTAAAGGGAAAGTTGTAATATGTAATTCTCATGGCTCTGAAAGTTTAAATCCAGCATCTGATTATGCTGCTCAGAGAAAATCAAGCAGGTTGTTATCAGAAGTAATGATACGTTAACAATGGCATAGAGACAGCGAAACAGGTCAATGAAGGGTTTGTTCCGGTTTCAGTCTATGCTGTCTGAAAAACATAAGACAGCAAAAGCTATACGAAAAAATTAAAATAAATATTTCATAATCCTATTAAACTAAACTGCTGATGAATAATGTATTTTCTAATCATCTTCCTTTTGCCCCTAAAATATATTAAGCTTTTCTCTGAATACTAATATCTTGGTGGCTGTAAGATATGCCATGAATTATAGAAAATTGAGAATAAAGTGTTAAATGGGAGTCAAAAGATGTAGATTACAACAATACCATGACTCTGAATGATAAACACTCTTTATGCTTTCATAATGCACTAAAGCGGAAGTTGGAAAACCATGGCATATTGAAATAATGATATGAATGAAATAATGATATGAAACTGGGTCTTACTTGTGCAAACCTCACTAAAATCGCAATACTAGGGTGGTCTGAAGGTTACTTATTGGCCCAATATAAAAGTATAAATAAATGAATTTATTATATACATACTAATTTTTATATACTAACAATATACAATTTTTTGAAAAATGATTTTACTGTCAATTAATAGAAATAGTATTTCTATTTGTAAACATTTAAAAATAAATTATTAAATGAATTATTTAATTTTAATTATATTCAATTAATTAGATTAGTATTATAATTTAAATATTTTAAAATCAAAATGAATTTTTTTTTATCCTTATAAAAAAATTCTTATAATGAGCTTCTTTGGTAGTCAGTTGAAAATTCTTGTGCTACTTCAAGTGTGAAACCTTCAGTTGAAGTATTAAATACACTTGCAAGTATTTTTGCAAGTCACTTTATACTTTGTTAAATTCTGGCCAAACACGAACACATTTTTTTTTTTTTTTTTGGAAACATACTGCCCTGCTGTTCTTCTGAGAGATGAAGGCCATTCCACACGCTACTGTCTTGGCAAAAGCAAGCAAACTGGATATAACCAGGACTGAGAGAGAGACGTGGACAGCCCAGATACAACACAACACCACAAGTACATCAGAGCATCTAGTTTGAGAAACAGACGCCTCGCTGGTGCTCAGCTAGAAGCTTCACTGAAAAAGTACAAACCAAACATCAGCTTCATCTGAAACAGAAAAAACTCTAAGATGCCACTGGTCTTTAGAGTTTCAAAGAGAAACCACATCTGACTCTGGCAAAGAAGAAAACGGTTGAGATGGGCAAAAGAACATACAGATTCAATGGCAGACCATTATTATGGATTGATGAATTTAAGCTTGAGCTGTTGATAGATAAATTTGATTAGAAGGTTTTGAGAAATGCCTACAAACCAATCACAGTTATGGGAATTGCCATAGAGAGCCAAAAGATAAAACTTCAGCTGATTATCTTAATAAACTGACAACTACTAATTGGAATAAATAAATAATATATAGTCAAACCAGGTCTCTTTCTATAATTATAAAAATATAAATAAATAAATGGATGTTGGCTGACCTGGTCAGACAAGGGCATCTCTGCATAACAGAAAGAAAGAGATCAATTGTGTGACACTTCAGCCTTTCACACAGAGTTCAGATCACTCACACACAGCATCACCTCTCTCTCCTCACTCAGCGCTGCACTGCCTGTTGCTATGCAACACAGAGTGGCCTGTAAACTTGACAACAACCGAGGCCTTGATTATTATTTGAGTTCTTGTGAGGGCCAAGTTTAGGTCACCGATATACATTAGAGAGCAGCCAGATGTGGGGGATGTGGGAGGTATGTGCGTGTGAGAGAGAGAAAGATAAAGAGTGATTAATGATCGTTTACATTAATTTCCAATTTTAAATAAATTCTTCCAATTGCAGAGTCTGAAATTACTTTAATGACAACTGTAAACTCTGTAATCCTATGAAAATATCCATTTACATGTGCGTCACGCATATTCTCAACAAGATTTTTATGTATACAAGAATCAATGGGAATCATATGTACTATATTAAAACAACACTACCACTCAAAAGTTTGGTGTCAGTAAGATTTTTATTTTTGGAAAGAAATGAAAGAAATGTATACTTTTATTCAGAAAGGAATCATTAAATTGATCTAAAGTCACAGCTAAGGCATTTATAATGTTACAAAAGGTTTCTAAAAATAAATGATGTTCTATTGAACCTTCTATTCAAAGAATCCTGAAAATTCTTTGAATATTAAGTGGTTTTCAACATTGATAAGATATATGATTTTTGAAGGATCATGTGACACTGAAGATGGTAGTAATGATGCTGAAAATTGAGCTTTGCCATCACAGGAATAAATTGCATTTTAAATTGTTTAGTTATTGTTGGCTTGTTCAAACGATAAGACCTAAGTTCAACACAGATTTATTAAAGGAGTCATGAACTGCCTTTGTTTTTTATTCTGTACTGTTCTCTGAGGTCCACTTATAATGTTATTAATGTATATTTTTACATAAAAAAACATCATAATTTCGAAGTAATAAGCTATTTTCTGTCCTGTTTTAACCCCCCTCATTAGAACACTCTGTTTGAATAGGCGTGGCGGATTGTAGACTCTGAAGTATAAGCCCACTGCTATGATTGACTAATAGTTGTGTATATTTCACAGCCTACATCCTTTATAGATGGATGCTGCAGTGATTTAGGTTAAAAACACATACATACTCAGTACATATCAAACGATATATAATAACAGACAAAGCAATAATAATGAAAACAGTTACTCACACATCTGGTACAACATTTGGTTCCAATATAGTCGGCACAGCATCGTCTTTTAGTTTCAATATTTCTGAAAATCCTGCGTCAATGTATCTTGTTCGTAAACAAATCCTTGGTAAAATGAAGGGTAAACAAAGGCACTACATTAAAAATAAAGTTCATCAAATAAAGTTTATCATTTGGTTTCTGCGTAGACCTGCGTTTGCCGCTCTTGTCATTTACCTATTACGTGCGCGAATCAGTGGGCGGGGCTAAACAGGCAGTGATGTAGAAGCAGGCGTTGATCTTCTTCTGTGGAGGCGGTGCTTATCCACACTATTACATCATAGAGTAGAACATTCCACAACATGTTTTGGCAGACTGACTTCTGTATAATCTGTTTTTGACTAACAACAACGTTTTGAGTTCTGAAACTTACAGAATGTTTTTATAGCACAAACCTCTTATATGTCAAAAGATCAAGGGAATTTTGATTTCTCAGTTCATGACTCCTTTAAGAACAACCACCTCATATGAGTTCATGATTCGGACTACACTGATCTTATTGTACGGCGGGGGGGGGGGGATGGGGGGGTGTCTATTTATTGTGTTTGTATTATTGTGAATCCCCCAGTTTCTCTCAATACATTTAATTCAGATTTCAAGCTCACAACTCATCTAAAATATAATTTCTGTTGCGTGGTACAGAAGATTCAAGCCTCTATTTATCAACAAAGGGTTCAGTATTCGGTGGAGGAATTCAGGCATTACAGAACCGCTAATGGAACCAAACACGAGAGATCTCCACATTGAGGACAGAAGCTTGCAAAGCCTTATCTGATGGTTTTACCGCATGCTTTAATCTTTCATTTGAACTGTGCCCTACACAGACGGGCCTGGAGAATGCCAGCGTACCCGCTGGACGGAGTACACTAAGATGAAACGGGTTGCTTACATCTAACCCACTTCTGTCTCGCCAGGAGCAAAGCAAACAAACATCAACCTGGGTAATCTTTAAAGCAGCGCTCTAATCCTGATCTGAAATGTCAACAGTCTCACTGAGACTCCGTGTGGGTCAGGTGCCATGGATTACAGAAAATGTGTTAAAGGGACGTATGGGGGGTGAGGAAGAGGGAATGACAGACATAAAGGCAGATCTAGCATTTCAAAAGCTCCAGTAATCTGCTGTGAACACACACTCTCCTACCAAGAAGAGGTCAGATGATAAGCCAGAGAGAGCCTGTAATGTCTGTCATTAAAGTGTCTAATCCTCTATTCACACTCACATATATATTTCCCATGAGCTGTTAGCATGCTTGGGAAGGAAGGCTCTTTTACTCCTACTGCATATTCCTCAAAACATTTTTCTGCTGAGATCAAAGACAAACATTGTATTAACACCTGGGCATAATTGTAATTCAGATTTTTTTTTTTTTTTTTTGTAATAAAAAAATCTATTAGACTGTAAAAATCTATTTAGGCAAAGAATGAGTCAACAAACTAACTTGAGTTTTGAACAAATAAATGCAGTTCTTACTGTGAGCACAATAGACTTCTTTCAAAAACAATATTACACTGTAAAAATGTTTTTTTCAAAGCATTGGAGGATTTTAAATTTTTCTTTTATTCAATGTGTTACTGCTGAGTGAAAATGGTTTCTACTATAATAACAGTAATAAGTAATGAACAGTAATGTATACAAATACAAACACACACAAATACATATATATAGTCAGATTTAACTTTTATTAATAGGTTTCTGTACTGTATAAAACTTAACATTACACTCTCAGAAAAAAAAAGGTCCAAAAGCTGTCACTCAGGCAGTACCTTTTCACTCTTTTGTACCTTGTTTACCCCTAAAAGATGCATATCAGTACTTTAAAGGTACATAATAAGAGTAAGTAAAGAGTACATACAGTATTTGTACCTAAACCACACCTATTAGTACCTTTAAAAAGGTAATGCCCCAGTGACAGCTTTTGTATCTTTTCAGAGAGTGTACTTATCATTGTAGTGCATTTTGGGATTACCTTCTCTGCAAAATGATTAATTTGCAACATAAAGGGATGTTTACAGTGACAGGCATTTGCCATGACAAAGCATTGAGAAATAATTTATTTTCAATGAGTCTGCAATTTCTGATAACAGAAACTTGTTAACAATTCAACAAAGTTTATGTTAATAAGCAGCCATGAGATACTTTGAATGCAATTGGATAAAAGTAGAAATACATACAAGCAACTAAAAACACACAACTCCAGCAACTGAATGGCTGTCCATGTGACAAAATATGACAGATAGCAACATAATGTTGTCTTTTCTACCTTAAGACTTCTTGACCACACATATGATGCCTTAAATACTGTCTATGTAGACAGCTCACTAGTTTAGGAGCAGAACTAAAGATCTACAAGGAAAGTGTAATGTACGGTGCCCGGGAGCGCCCATCTTCAGTTCACTTAGTTTTGTCGTGGCCACGACATCATAACTCGTGGGAACGTGATAATATGTCGTGGCCACGAGATCGTTTTGTTGAGGTAACAACATCCTTATGTCGTGGCCTCGAGATGTTATGTTGAGGGAACAACATCCATTTCTCATGGCCACGACTTCTTATCTTGAGGAAACGACATATTTTTCTCGTGGCCACGAGTTTAATGCATAAACAAACCTACGTGACCATAGCCACCATAGCTACATGATTATCAGAGATGGATTCATTAATATTTTATTTTGAATTATGAAATTATTATATTAATTATTATAGAAATTATTACATAATTAAATTATTATATTGACCATAGGTTGGACTGTAGGCAATAGCACGCGATGTACACAGCATTCGAATTAAGTTTATCATGAATAGGCCAAATATTACATAAAGTACATAAAATAAAATAGACCTACAAAAAAACATTTTTATCCATCCCACAGTCTTGCTAGCTGTGTGTGTCCATTAACTGATCGTCTTTTCCGTAATATTTGTATATTATTACTAGCTATTATTATCATCATCATCATCATCATTATTATTAACCTATTATTATATTTTTATATTCGTTTTTTCCCTTCATTTCGATCTCTTTACATAACGTTCTGACTAGTTTTGTAAATAAGCCTCGACGTGCCAATAAAGCTTTGATTATGCTGACTGGAATTTATAGCCTATTGGAAATGCAGTTTAAAGGTTGAATTTAACATTATATATTAACATATATATAACATTCCTGCGAATTAATAAATATTAATATTATAGCCTACTGCCTGTTTCGTTGAGTAATGAATCATTCACGTAGTTTCATTTGTAAATGAAAACACAACACGCTCATTTATCATCACGCACTGGCATAAATAGCCTACAATCATAAAGTATTGGCATAATTATTAGTCGTTTACAGCATTTGCAAAATATTTGGTAGCAAACAGTATAATTATATAGAACGTTAATTAGGTAAAGCGAATTGATAGGGGAAATAAAATATTATATTTATATTTCATTTAACCTTTATTTATTTACATGAAATAAATATAAAAAATATAGCCCTAACAAGCTAATATAACCTAATAATAATAATAATAATAATAATAATAATAATAATAATAATATACAAATATTAAATTAAATGTTTAATGTTAATAAAAATGTTTTATCCATCTCTGATAATCCCGGGTTGCTATGGTCACGTAGGCTTGTTTATGCATTAAACTCGTGGCCACGAGAAAAATGTCGTTCCCTCAACATAACATCTCAAGGCCACGACATAAGGATGTCGTTACCTTGACAAAACGTTCTCGTGGCCACGACATAATATTACGTTCCCACGAGTTATGATGTCGTGGCCACGACAAAACTAAGTGAACCGAAGACGGGCCCTCCCTGGCACTGTAGTAATGGCCTGTTTTCTTCATTGTATTTCTATGTAGACTTTTTTTCTGCACTCTCTTTTTCCGCTCATAGTCAAGCTCAGAACGTCTTGGAAATAAAGTGGCTTCTCTTTAATTGGTGTAATTAAAAATCTCCACAACAAGCAGCTACCAATAAAACTTCATGCAGTTTAGCACTTATCACTCATTACAGTTAACCTACCAACAATATTTTGTGAGTGTGTTTGTATAAAGACACCATTGAAGAGACCTGCCTGTACATGCTTGGGCGAGGAAAGTGATGTTTTTGCAGTGCTCAAATGCAATGCGATACACCCATGAAACTGATGCTACAGGACATGACAGCCACCAGCCAGAGTCTTGTCTCCATGGCTACAGGTTGCTCCTCTAGTGATGTCTGATGAAATGAAGTCTCTTTTGTGCCAATTGATCCTGTGCTCCATCACTGGTGTCACTGTGAGTCATTCTGGAGCAGCACAAGTGCTTGTGTGTGCTGCCCATTCACACTCAACTGTTATGGCCACAGTCAGTTAGTCAGACCCACGCAACAGATTATATGTTAGAGATGTACACATCTATGGTACACACTGTATCCGAAACAAATGTCTCTTCAAAATAAATGTATATGAAAAGACACACAACAACCTAGAGAAGAACCACTGAGAAAAAAAAAATACTACAAGAACCAGTTACACACACAAAAAATAAGTTCTTCAGTGGTTCTGTTGTGGTGAACACCACTCTCATACAAAGAACCCTTTCTTAGTTTAGCTGTCATCATCCAAATACAGTGTATTTCCTGAAGATAACGTGGTTCTCAACCTTTTTGCCCCCAAGTCCCCCCTATAAGGAAATTTTCAAGGGCTCCACACATGAGAATTTTTGATCTCAGAGAAAAGCGTAAGTGATTTAAAATAGCTTTTGCCATTGTATTAAATTCCCATTCATAGCAAACATATGAGAGTGGAATAACATATTTAAAATCTAAGGAGGAGAATGAGGTTCCTCTTATGGTTATACATAGCACTTAAACTAGTTCCCCTATGATTACAAGCCAATGAACCACTTTTAGTGCTATTTTGCACCTTTTTTGTTTAGAGTGTACATATTGATATTATCTTAAATAATAATACATTTTTATTATTAAAAAGTAAATAAGTAAGTAAATAAAAGTGAATAAAGTAAATAAATATGGAATCTATAGTTGATTATCACAGTAAATAAATAAATAAAAACTCAAAGCTGGACATATTCACACGAAAATGAGAATTATACATATAATATTATAATATGTATTAGGCAATTGTGGTGGTTGTTTTGTGGTTTAAAATGTAATAAAATAAACAGTTATAGTTAATTTTTAACAGTTACTTAAAGTTATTTTAAATTGAAGTAATATTTCATAATATTACTGTTTTTATTATATGTAACTCAATTTTATAACTTGTGATATAAATGTAATTATAATCTGTAATTAGGTAATTGTGGTGAATTTTTTTAGAATCCAAGAAATAAAATAAAAAAATAAAATAAAATAAAATAAAATAAAATAAAATAAAATAAAATAAAATAAAATAAAATACTGGACATAGACAATATAGCTTACAAAGACTAAATCATATAGTTTATTCACACAAAAATGAGGATGTCGCTCACAAAAAAAAAAAAAAAAAAAAAATTGTAAAGGAATGCACACAGCATTCCGACTGAAATTGATATCATAAATTGGAACCAATTCCAAAGGAATCAAGTAAGAATCCTGTAAGAATTAAACAAAATCCTACTGAATAAAATGGCAATTCCTACAAGATTTTACGATCCTTGTTGTTTGATTCTTATAGTCTTATTGGATATTGTGCAATCTTTATCAGAAACCTACTGGTATTGGAACACAAGACACTGTAACAAGGTCCCGCCATGAGACAGTCAAAGAAAATTGCTCTGGGAGCTGCTTCAGATTTAAAACTGCTGAAAGATTTTCCTTTAAATTCATTTTGATATCCAAAAGGGGCTTTTATCCTATTGGGAATCTTAACAGTACTGTTAAGAAATAAGCTTTTTAATATAAGGAAATTCTTATTTGGATAGATTTCCACAATAGGATTCTACAGCACATTTATACAAGTATACAAGATCTCACACTGGCACACACCCACACAAACACATTCAAAGCCCTTTATATAACTGGAAATAATGCAGTTGATATGGACATACACATATATGAGCAAAGAATAAAGCATCATCTCACAGCATCCCAGCGGTTGCCATAGCACCCTCCCTATCTGGAACTGATGCGACTGATGTCTGGCCTTTGACTGATGAAAAGCCAGCAAGAGTGATTCCCAACACACGCCTTTGATCAGCCTTTCGGTCAAACCAGGATACAAGATGCTAACATTTCCCATCTCAACATTCATAATTGCCAGACACTTGCAATTACCTCAACTGTCTACCAGCAGCAGGCAAACATTGCTAATTAATTCTGTAATTAAGATTAATTCCGAAATGTCGTCTTTCCCCCCTTCTGCAGATGTTTTCTTTCCAGAGAACATTTGAGTTGCGCTGAGCACACCTTTGGGGTAGTGCGGTTTTTGACAAGGAGAGCAGATGATTTAGTTCTGATATGTGCTCTGAATGTGCTCTTCTCTGAAACGACGAATTACAGTCAAATAAGATCTCGTTATGTCCAATATAGTTAAGTGTTTTAGCAGACACTTTCTTATCTAAAGCGACTGGAAGTTTCAGTCACCCTGGAGCAAACTGAGGTGAAGTGACTTGCTCCAGGCACAATGATGATAACAGCACTGCTTCAGTTCATGAACCACAAAAAAAATAAAAAAAACTTTTTAGCATTCAAACTGAATCGACAAGCCTTCAGATTACAAGATCACATCTTAAAGCACTAAACTACCAACACTAATATAGAACACCTATCTGTGAGGCTACAAATTTACTATATGATGAAGCCTTTAGTTTAGACTTCATAGTTAACAAAGCTGGAATGCACTACATGACTTTAAAATCTGAACAGATTTTGGATCAATAGGCATCATGCGCTTGGATACTACGTCAGTACGCAAACATCATGGTAATTGTTATGAACACGCATTGAAGACTGAAATGGAAGAGAAGAAATTGTTGAATGAAGTTATTTTTGTTTTTTTTGTGCACAAAAGTAATCTCGTAGCTTCATTACATTATGGTTGAAACACTGATGTCACATGGATTATTTTAAGGATGTCCTCCTTACTACCTTTCTGGGCCTTGAACGTGTCAGTTGCATTGCTGTCTATGCAGGGTCAGAAAGCTCTCAGATTTTGTCAAAAATATCTTAATTTGTGTTCAGAAGATGAACAAAGGTCTTACGGGTTTGGAACGACCTGAGGGTGAGTAATTACTTAATTATTTAATGACAGAATTTTAATTTTTTGGTGAACTATGCCTTTAATGCAGCATCTTAACTGAAATGGAATCTCATGGGAGATTGATTTGGAACACTGTTTGTAGGTAACATCTCCACAAACCACAAATAGGTCTCCTTATGTGTAGAAAAAGGAAGACTCAATATGATACATGTGATTTTTCCCCTCAAGTTAAGTGCAAACTTCGCAGCACAACCGATTTCATTGGTCAACTCAATCATGCAATCACCTGTCAAGAAACATTCAGACTTCAGAAAAATCATGGATGGATCCATTATTCAGTGGACGGAATCAATCGCAATAAACAATGTGTTACCAATGCTATATTGAGGTTAAGATTAGAGTTTAGGTTAGGGGTTACTATTTGTTTGTTCTATTTGTTCTATTCGGCTTAAACCTTGGGTCTTTCTTAAAAACACCTGCAAGATCTCAATCAATTCTCACTCCATCCAATCAACAGCTGATGGATAGAACCAAGTCCTGCCCTACAATTTTCTCTTCAAATAATCTCAATAATCTCTTATTTTAATGTGCATCTCAATATAGAAGAAAAGATCTGTAGTGACTTTAACCAATACAATATGACTATAGTGTGACCATTTGTCCTGACCGGAATTTCTAAACTGCCTAAAATGTCCAGGTTTTGGCTTTGTTTTCCTAATGGCATGCTCTCTACAGTTCTCATACATTATATGTACATGTATTTGCATTGCTTTGACCGTTCTCTGTAGATCCCACCTTCTCACATTCCATGATTGGTTGATTATTTACAATGCCTGCATGCTATTGGTCAAACTACTTTTCATTACCTTTAGCAAGTATGAAAACAATAGGAAAACAAAGCCAAAACCTGAAAATTTTATATCATTTAGAAATCCCAACCAGGAGATATAGTCTCCCTAGTATGGAGACCAAGCTAGATACTTTAATATGAAACATTGATTTTTAAATATGCTTTTCTGTAATGGATGAAACATATGTAACAAATTCATAATCAACATTTCTGGACTCGTCCACTATGTGTGTCAATGTTTTTTGGGTTTGCTTTAGTCTCAAACAGAGATAAAACAATGGTAAATTACAGCAACAAACTTCACTAAATACAAAAAAATATTGATAAAAGTAATCCAACAGTACATTTAAAATAGAATATTTAACTTTAAAGTTGTCAACACGCTAACTCTACTAATGATGCTGCCTGCGTAGAGCTTCCAAATCTTTCACTAATGAGTTTCCAAATTGGTTGGGATGCTGGATGCTGCCTGTGCATGCAGTAGAAAACAAGGCAGCTCATACAGTAACAGAGAAGGATTGGAACAGAGCCACAATGCAAAAAAAGTGTTATCATTATGGTTGTGACATCAAGATCATGAATGCATTAACATTTACATATCAATTCCTACTCAGTATTCAGCAACTTAGACCGCTCTGATGAACAATTGGCTAACCTTCAAGTACCGGAGCAGTTCACAATCAGAACAGTGGTCATTTAAAGATACAACAAAAAAAAGGCAGTTTAATTCTAAAGGTCAGAGTATGTAAAACTAACTATGTATGTAACAAAATTACTATATTTCAGTGCAATAAACCGTAAGAAACATTAGAAGCACTTATGGTCTAAAAAACCAGCAAATCAACACAGCTCACCCACAGCACTGGCACAATGCAAAACTTCAATAAAACAGGATTTGTTCCAGTTGTTTACTGGGGGTATAGGGAGAAAAGGAGAGAGAGAGATAGTTAGTGCTAAAGCTGACAGCTGCCTGGCAGCCTCTCAAACGCAGCTTAACATTCACCCTGTTCTGAGTGGCACACAATGCTACTATTCAACCCTCCAAACATCTAACTATCCCCACATGCATAAAGAGATGCCTGACAGTCAAGAGCAGAGCTTCAGCTCACACTGGCCAAAATGGAGCTCCAGCATTTCACTCTTTGCTTTGTTTGACATCTTCAGGCTCAGTATGGATGGTTTTGTCACCCTCTGATCCATTCTACACAGAACACTTCAGGACGCATTGGAAAAGTGTTCCACTGATGGCCACTGGATGGTGATCTGGTTCCATGAATAGGTTCTGGGAAGAGTGAATGAAGCGCACTATGGCAAGCCAAAGAATAAGACACGTGTGTAGAATTAGAGGTACGTGAGAAGGAGCTTGTGTACAATCTTTCTTGATTGTAAAGTGCTGATGATTTAGAGCTCTGAAAGGTTAAAAACATAACCAAACTATATCAATGGTAAATAGGTGTGGAGAGATGGACCAGCAAGGGTGAGTCTTTTCTGTGCTGGCCATGAGTCAGGAAGGATATCAAAAAAGAAATTAATGAGTCACATTTCTTATTACAGCACCAAAACACATCTTAAAATACCCTCCTTTCAAAATACAGCAACATGTACTGTTTGCTCGTACCCAGAATGGGTTCTAATGCCACTTTTAAGAGGGATATTACAGTAGCTATCTCAATTAAGAGCTCATCAAAGTTAACAACTTGTGCTAACGTCATTACATTTTTAATGTGGTATGAAACATAATGAATGTTATATTTAGTGTTGAGTCCTATTTCACTCCTCCTCTCGTCTTTCCTGCTTTGCTATACTTTGGGGACAAAATTTTCCTCAGAAGTAAGCAAAATATAACAAAACATCCAGAGATATCTTCATATACAAAAATTTTGGATTAATAATAATATATATCAGCCATTACTCCAGTCTTCAGTGTTCACTGCATGCTATTGGTCACATGATCATTCAGAAATCAGTATATGCTGATTTTGTGCTCAAGAAACATTTATTATTCTTATCAATGTTAAAAACAGTTATGCTGCTTAATATTTTTTGTGAAAACTGAAACTTTTCAGGATATTTTTGAACAAAGTTCAAAAGAACAGCTTTTTTAATATAGAAAAATGTTACAAAAAGTTACAAAATCTTTTTTAATTTAATTGTAAAAAAATAAATAAATAAAAATAATTTTAATTTTAACAATAAATAGATTATTATTAAAACATGTTTTCTTGTTAATTTGAATGTTTTTAAAGTCTAAATTTACATTTACATAACTTATGCATTAGTAATTCCTTTGTAAATGCATTCATACTGCTGCTTTGCAATGATGGCATAACACAGCTAAGAAAACGTAGAAATACACGTCTATACCCTATACAGTCTATGGTCGATACGTGTGTATGCACGAACGTGAGAGTTTTGAAAATGCTTTCCTATCTTAAAGCAGGTCATAAGCAGTCATGGCTCTTAGAGATTTCACAGGCAGATCTGTTGTGCCCTTTTTGTGAGATTGGTTCTCTTCTCAACTGACTGGGGGCCTTGGAGCGTAACCCTTTAGTGCACATCGCAGAGCACTTCGTACTAAATATGTAGATGAGTGACATACTGCAAAGCCCACTGTGCATCTGAAAGACCACACTTTCTGAATCCAGATTCAGTTCAAATTACTAGAGATTTTCTCAAAGCTCCGGATGTATTGTATTCCAGGTCTTAAGCGAGCGGATGGGCAGAGTAGATAAAAGCAGAGCACACACACCATCTGGGGAAGGTCTCACGCCAGTCAGTGGCATGCTGCTTAAAGCACAAATGCACAAATGTAAACTGGCATTGGACCAGTGAAGTATGAGGTTGAAAAAACTAGCAGATTAATAGGTCTAACTCCAATCCAAAATTTCTTCAACAGTATATTACTTTCACTAATACAATGACATGAATGAATGACTATACTGGCTACTTTACAACTTGATAAAAATGTCAACACATTGAAGTGTTAACTTCATTGTCATTCATTGACCTCACAGATAGTTCAAGGAAAGAGCTAACACTGTCTACAGCAATCCTGCCCTCTGCGAGAGGATCCTGCTTCTAATTGGCCGTCACCAGCCCAACGCCGCATTCTCAGATGCCACACGTGTCTGCAGACATCAGAAAGCATGGGGTTCAAAAGTCTTCAAACCCCATGTCGGCATTGGAAACCATAATGAGGTCACATCGTTCTACCCCTTGACCTTACCGGACAGCAACTGGACTGACCCCGCAGACCAAAGATTGGTGCCACTGAAGCACTCGGTCCAGAATTCCTGCCTCGGCCAACTTGAACAAACAAGGTCAGGTAGTGGAGTCACACAGCAGGCTAGTGTGACAACTGTTATTGTAGTTTGTAATCAAAGAAGGTCCAAATGCTCAATGAAAGAAGACTAAATGCTAATCAGGCAATTTGCTGTCATCTAGCCAATTAACTTCACTGTATACAAACATCAGTCAGCAAATGTGCGTGACAGGAGAAGCGTAAAAATTGCTGCTCTTTAAATTGTTGTTCTCTTTAGCAGCGCCTCATTTCATTCTGGGTTAGTCTTTTAAAGAGTTAGCTAACCAATGGGTTGTTCCAAACCCATATCACTTTTTTCCTCCATAGATGACAAAGTGATTTTTTTAGAAGGTACTTTACTTTAGAATGTACCTTTTTCAGTATAATTAAAAAGGAGGATCAGAGCTCTGAAACAAGTATGGATGCACCAATATCAACATTGTGGGCAACAACAAGCAGCCAAAAATGACTGGTTATGGCCAATATAAAAAAATCTACTAAAACTATTTTTTAATAAATAACTAAGAAAGAAAGATTTTTATTTTTGAGATAAGCAAAAGATTGCATTTAAGCATTTTTAAATTTGATGCACAGCATCATACACAAGTGGTTCCCAAATAGGACCCAGCAAACAAGGCAAACAAGGGAACCACAGGATGACTTAAAAGCGTTAAAAAATATATATATATATTATTGATATTAAAAAAAAAAGTAATGACAACTGTTCAATGATTCCCCCCTCAATGACAACTGTTTTTATTAAAGAACTTGCAGTTCTTGAAACATCTGGAATCACAAAAAGAATTGTGGTTAAATTATTAATACTCCCAGTTCCTATTAATAAAAAAGTAGTCTGAAAACACGCAAATTTGCACAAATTACAGATTTATTTTTGCATATATGGGGGGCTTTGAACATTGGTCTTGACAGCGTAGGTCTTTGAGTCAAAAAGACTGAGAACTAATTGACAGCTAATATTAGCCACTAACCAATATAGTCCCAATATTTTGTGCATTGCAACAAAAGCACTATGAAAGTATTATAAAAGTAGTTCATGACTAAATTCACTAATCTTGCCCTTCATTGTCTGCATTGATTTTAATATGGTGCTTTTACACACAGCATGTTAAGTTGGACATTTTGGCAGCATTACGACAACTATTATTAATGATGGTAAACCAAACCTAATGGCAGAAAGCTATAGTTTAGGGAACGCTACTTGAGACTTAGTTTCTGTTTACTCCTCACAAAGAGACTTGGAAATCAGCATATTAGTCAAGTACTAGTTTGACGATTCATTCATGGTGATTTTTGCCCTTTTGGACCCCAGTCATTACCATTACATCAAAAACACTTTGATAGAGCACACTCTTAAAAATTTCTCTGTGATTCACAGAACAAAAAAATGCCCTACAGATCTGAATCACCATGAGTTAGTGAATGAATTGAAATTTTTAGGTCCAAACCAGACTGCATCATGGCCATTGAGCAAGTCTCTCTCTCATTCAAGCAAGATGCTTTGACCTACATTACCCATCTACAGTATCACAGAGAGAGTTCATTTCACCACACATCCTTCACACATACACACACATCCTGATTGCATACTGTATCTAGTCCGTGACCAGCAGAATCAAACCCTCAAGGTTCCGGGTCGCCCGTGTGGCCCCTTTAATTAACTGGCCGCTTAATGTGTTTATCCCATGCAAGCGTGGGTCCTGCTACACCGAGGCACCCTGGGAACAGGCTGAGACAGTCAGATAAATCATCACTCGGCACATCTGTCCCCAGTCGCGGTCATCCATCCTCCCTCTCTCTCCGCTTTTCCCTCTTTTTCCCTCCGTTTCTCCTCATCGGAGACTCAAGCAATTCTTTTCCTTTGGGTGAGGACGTTTGTCTCTGTCTACCTCTTCCACAGGCTGCTGCCATAGGTTAATATTACACACTCAGATCTATTGCTCAGATAATAGCGCCGTACGACAAGGTCACTGCACCAGGTTCCGCAATGTTAGACCACAAATAGTTAACTGAAGCCAGCCTACCTGTGAAGGGCATAAATCTAGGAGTAAACTCCCGCTGTGAGAGCATCAACTCTTCAAATCTTCATACAGCCTGGTTGAATTTATTCCAGGGTTTTATTTATCTGAAAATGAAAATTATGCTAACACACAGAAGAGATATGCCAGTAACTGCATATAAATATAACCCACCTGTACGTATTTCAAGGGCACAATTAAGGCCAAGGTATATATACTAATGGCGTAAGATTGTTTTTGGATGATGTACTATGGTGCTACCATGTTTTTTTGGTATATGTATCATAGCAGTACCATTGTATTTTTTTTTTTTTTTTTTTTAAGTACCATGCAAATATCACAGGAAAATGAGAGATGATTGATAAAATTATTAGGTAACACTTTAGTATAGGGACCAAATCTCACTATTATTAAAATACTGGCTGTTTATTAGTACTTATAAAGCACGTATTCTGCATGACCATATTCTACATCTCTAATCCTACCCAATATCTATATTTATAACTATTAATAAGCAGCAAATTAAGGGTTTAATGAGGCGAAAGTCATAGTTAATGGTTTGTTAATAGTGAGAATTGGACCTTAAAATAAAGTCTAACCAATTATTAAATGTATTATCTTATGTATTATAAGATATTGCCAAGTTTTCTTGGGCGATACTATAGTTTTCTGGACATGTACTATGGTAGGAGCACTCTATTATTTATAAGCATCTTGCAGTGCCAAAGTGTTGCTATGGTATATGAATATGGTAATCATTCAGTACCATTGTTTAAATCAGAAAGTACAAATTTTTTCTCCAGTTGCTAGCATCCACATATGTATAAATACAAATTCACACACAATTATAGAAACTGGAAAAAAGGACAGTTTGAGATGCTAATTTGAAGTACAGAGACATAAACACCAGACACGTGTGTGCCTCTTACACTGTAAAATATAGATGGCCGGAAACCTGAACGTGCTTAGGGTATTCCAACGTGGATATAAATAGAGAAGGTCTCAGACAATGTCATATCCACCAAATTTGGTGTTGAAACAATGAAGATAAAGCCAGCAAACACACATGCTGTTCCCTGCTTAATGCATTAGTTCCATTATAAGATACTTCACTGATATAACCGCTGAGATGTTTTTATCCAATTCACCAAAAATAAATAAATAAATAATAAATAAATAAATAAATAAAATAAATAAATTGAATAAAATATTTCTTAGTGTATAAAGGATACACACACACACATTATACACAGACAGACAGATGTACAGACACATGATAGTTTGTTCACTGAGAAACTAGATTAAACACTGTATGCATCTTAAAATTAAACAAATGTAGATATGAACATATTACATGTATAAGTGCAAGTAAAATATATGCGCTTAAAAACAGAAGTCTAAAAATGTCAAAATTAGACTGCTGAGACATTTTTAATCCAATTAAATTATATTAAAATTAAATTATAAATGCAGATCTGAAATTAATATTACATGTATGAGTGTATTTAAATGATATGCACTTAAAACAGAAGTCTAAAAAAGTTACAATAAGACTTCAAAACATTATAAATAAAATTAAGTTAAAATAAAGATAAATGTAAAAAAAAAAAAAACACTGTTTGGATAGTATATCTAAAAAAAATACTGAAAAGTTATTCAGTTATATTCAGTCTTTCAACTTTCGAATATGCACAAGAAAGTTATATAACATAACTATTAGCAAAGTAGTATTTACATGAAGCAAACTCCATCCTCAAAAATTATGATGTAATTTAAAATACTAGTTTTGTCCCAGTTTATTGTAAACTGTAACCACCACCGCATTAACATCAAGACAAAAAAGGTAGTCCGAGAACAATTTTACAGCTCAAATAAATTATACATTTTTGCATGGAAGAATTTATATAACTACATCAATGACACATATACTGTTGACAGAGTCTAACTTGCACCGAACCCAAAATATTCCTTCAATATTACACTTCATACCACTCATACCAAGGTAAAATTAACCAGCATTTACACAGGCTTAAATATCTCCTGGCCATCCTCCACTGCATGTCCAAACAGAGCGAGGTGAAGACACATCAAGAGTCTGCCGGCCAATAACCTCACCCTACAGGCGCCCATCGACAGGTCACCGGCATGTGTGCAGCCTAATCTAACACAGCGAGCCAATGAAAAGCACTGCCAACTGGTCCACATCCCGCTGGTACGTCTCATTCTCCTGCTGTCTGTCTTTGACAGGACACACACAGCAATGCACATACGGAACGGTCCACAGGGCGTCCATTATTAGCAACATCAGTGCTAAGACAAATGCTGCTGCTTTATATACTGTCAAAGCTTGGGTAAAAAAAGAATTGTTAGTAGTATATAGAATTTAACCTGAGGTTTTATGTAAAACAAAAATCCGGCTCCTGACCACATAGCCCAGTTGGGCGGCACTGAGTGTTAAGAGATCGTCATGACATGAGGTTTCGGAAAAGCTAATCGCTGTTCTGTCTGCGTAGTCGCAGACTTTGCAAAGGCGTGAGGAGACTTACAGAGGAGGAGGACGGTGACCTTGCATCACCTTGTCCGCACACACAGAGTTCAGAAGATATGGAGAGGGGGAAGGAAAGGAAAAACATGCATAATGCTTGTTAATCTGCAATGTGAGGCTGTAGCCTTCATCTCATGAAGGAACATGAAGTTTGATTTAGAGAACTGCGCTTCAGAAACATGTCTGAAAGACAGCAGACATGCATAAATGTCCACACACTTAGATGTCACTGATGCAAAGATTGGAAATAATCCAACACTGAATGCATTATCCAATCAGTAAAGCTTGTTTATATGCTAGCGTACTAATAAAAGTAGAAATTTTCTCATCTAGCAAAATGGAACAAAAATATTGATGATGACTCTTATATTGAGGTGTGTGTCCTATAAAATGCACTCCCGTAAATTGCAACTATCACCATGCGACTTGCAATTGCAAGTAGGAAATCCTCAGTTTCTTTGGTTGTACAGCAACGTTTATATTTTATTGCATTAAATTGGCTGGAAATGGAAATGCTTTCATCTACTCCTTAAGCGGTCAAATTTGGTTTTGATAGGCTGTGATGTTCCTGTTTTAATAGAAAATATGTCAAAACAGAAAAATAAAACTTCTTATTTCAAAACGAATGAACTAATTAGTTGTTCAGCAACTTATTTACTTTGTGTACAATCTTTATAAAGCCATATTTTGTAATTATTTAATGCAAAAAAAATGGATTGTTAAAGTAACAATCTATGCTTTTACAATAGATGGGACTAGTTTAGTGTTTTGAATTACCATCATAATTTCTGTGGATGGAGTTTGCTCCATGTAAACAGTACTTTGCTAATAGCTGATTGGCTGTGATGTTCCTGTTTTAATAGGAAATATGTCAAAACAGAAAAAGAAATCTTGTTCAGCAACTTATTTACCATCTTTATAAAGGCATATTTTGTAATTATTTAATGCAAAATAAAATGGATTGATAAAGTAACAACTTATGCATTAAGTTCAGTAGTATTTCAGATTATGTAACAATACTTTTTAATATGACAAGTCAAATTTGTATTACAATTTTCCCTTCTTTGGCAATAAACTTCTTACAGACTCTATTACAGACATTTCCTGAAGTTGTTCAGCAACTTATTTACCTTTACTTAACTTATTTACATACATTTTTATGAAGTGTTTTATGAAGAAGCATTTTACAATTAATTCATGAAAATATATATATATTTTTTTTAATTTAAAAAATATACAAACAACTTAGGCTTTAAGGGTTTTTAGTATTTCAGATTGCTACATTAATTGTTAATGGTACAAACATACATACATATACATACATATATATATACACACACACACACACACACACACATATATAACATTTTCAGAGCAACATTTTTACAAAATTTTCCCTTCATTGGCAATAAATGTTTTTGTATTTTTTCTATGCGGCTGAATAAAGTAGAAAAAAACTCTCATTATAGAGATGTCATTATCTAATTGGGGAAAAAAACTTAAAATGCAAAATGCCGTTATCTGCTAAAGGTTAGCATACACCAACATATACACTGTGCCTTAAATCACGTACTGCATAGTACGTACTACATTTGGTTTCAAACTTGCTTTGTGACCATTAAAAAAGTATGAATGTGTGTAGTAATGAAATTCAGACACAACACATCTGCCATGTTTTCAGTGTCATGTGACCTACCAGTGTCAGTTGCATCGCTTTACTACCATTCATAAATTCACTTATGGGATAGTAAAGTGACCATCATATGCACAATTGAATATGAATGAATATTATTAATTCAGACATACTCGGCTCTGACTAAGCATGTTTGGATGCAGGGATACACTGCTTCAAAGATAACAGACATAAAAGCCACAAAACTCCAAAATGAATTTCATAGGGTCTGAAAGAACAAAGTGTGTGGTTGTAGAAACACTTCAGGACGATCAGCATATACTTAAGTAATGCTAACAGTGAGAGTCATTTGGAAAAGTGGAAACCTGAAAACAAAAATGACAATTTAACATAAATTTAGCCTTGTGTGGAAACTTTTCTCTGTAGCTGCAGTCACCAGCAGGAGCTGTCACTAAAGAAACGGTCCACTGGAAAACGATTGTGTCAGTGTAAATATGTACAATTACCATTCATTCCCTCTCTTACACAAACAGCAGGGCATCCACTTTAAATTAACCTACAGTTTCCTTACTGTATGCAAATTGCTTTTCAGTACCACTCGAGATAGCATTGTACGTTAAATAAGAGAAAATTGTTTTTCCACTGGGCATCACCATCCACTGTCTGTTTATATTGTAATCACTGGCTGAGAATAGAATGCAATTACTTGCTATTGTTTAGAAAACACATTCAATATGTTATACGATGACAATACCAAATCTGTGATGCTTTACGGAAATGTCTGGATGATTGGTCAAGTCTGTAGGTCAGATGACTTATACGAAATCGCGGCTATCTGACCGTGGCCATCCGCTACGCAGGAGGTTCCCATCAATTATTTAAAGGGCACAAATTGATATCACTGCTTCTGGATCCTCTGGTTACGAGGTAATATTCTCTTACAGCGGTCATTCACCTCCAACAGCTGGGGAAAACTTCCATGACATGACACAGAGTGACCTAGTAACGCGCTCACTGGTTTATACACTAGTACTCACTCCGATTTCATTCGCTCATGTTTTATAGCACGTATCAGATGGCTAATCGTTTCTAGGCGCCTGCTAATGTCAGCTGAGGTACGTGGAGAACCGGATGCATGCCATCTGTTGGAGCTAATTTTACAATTTTGGGAGTCATTAGAAGGTCACATAAATTATTGTTATTAACATTAAGCATAAAATCCAAAAAAGTTTTGCTTTATGAATGAATGAATGAATGAATGAAGGAATGAATGAATGAAGGAATGAATGAATGAATGAAGGGATGAATGAATGAATGAGTGAATAAACAAATAAATACCACAGTAAGTAATTTAAAACTTAGTCATTCAAACCAGAGTTAATTTGGTTATAAAAGGAAAATTAAATTATATAGGTAAATAATGTAATGGTAAAATTTTGGGTGTCATTAGTAGGTAACAAATTATTGTCATTAACATAACTAAGCGTAAAATCTCAAATGTGATTATGGGTTTAAATTTTTTCTTTCTTTTTTTCAGGTCTACAAAAGGAAATGAATACAATTAAAATTACAAAAAAATTAATAATTTTTAATAACTTTCTTTTTTAATGAGTGTCATTTCAATGAAACTATTTTATTAAAATCCTTACTGAATGTCTGGGATGTCATTAAATTTAATTACATTTGAATTGATCTAGCAAATGGAAATATCTAGCAAATATGCAATTTAAATTCAAATTTACAAAAAAAGGAACTACAATAACTAATTTTGAAATGGAAAAGCTAAAAGACGGTCAAGATAAACTTTAAATATTGGTTTTCAGACAAATAATCAATACAAGTAAAAATTTTGAGGTTGAATCCCTTAAAATGAATAAATAAATGGATGGCTACAAAGCCGGACATGTTCGTTACTTGTGCTTGAGTGAACAAGACTATAAATCAGTATCCAACGAATTAAGAGTTAATATTACATGAACTAAAATTAAAATTCATTCAACTGCAATAACCACAATTTTACAATTGCAAAGGTAAAAGACTGTAAAGATAAACTTGAAATATTAGCTTGACAAAAAAAAAAAAAAAAAAAATGTTGAGGTTTGAAAGGTTATGTATATCAAACCCATTAATTAATAAATAAATGGATGGCCGGACAGGCGAACATATTCTTTACACTTATGCTTGAATGAACAAGACTCTAAATCAGTATCCGAGGAATTAAGTGTTCGATGAAGCATCCGAGTAATTAAGTATACTTCAAACTGATATCTGATCCACATCTCTACAGAGAACAAGCTAAACAGATCAGTGGATTGAAACTCAACCCATCCATGGTAACCAGGAGAAAGAGAAAAAAAAAGGCCTAAATGCAGTAAAAGTAAGTTTACAGGAATAAAATGTTATATGGTAACTTCCTATAGTGCTTTGCTCTTTTGGCTGAGCATGTCGGGACATTTTACAGACGACTGGAGATGAAAGCCCAAACGGATCACTGCCATTGAACAGTATGGATGAGGTATTACAGCACTGGCAACATTGCAAGCTACAGTAACGGCTCATTTTCTACAGCTGCGGTCTTCAATCTTCATTAACATTCTGACTCGACTACAATTAGCCCAAGAGTCACTAATTACATACATCACCACAATTAGCGGATTCATTATACTCCTTTTTCTCTGAGTAACACTTTTGCTAAGATAAAAGGAGCAATTATGATGCCTGCACCCACCGCTCTAGTCTCATGGCGGAAAATACAACATGTCAGTATCTCAGCATCGCACGATCCCTCTGCTGTGTTAATGGAGAGGGGAATAAACCTTAAAACCTTCCAGTAACTCAACTGGAAGAGCATGGTGTCTACCAAGACCAAAATCATGGGTAAGATACCCACACAAACTGATCGTACTTTTATAAAAACTTAAAGTCCCCCTGTGGTGAAAATCAAGTTATGTTGTTTATTTGTCTATGTGGTGTTTTTAATATGCTTTTAGACAAACCATGTGCCAATCCATTAATCAACACCATTGCTGAGTATTTTCTCCTTAAAACTGTAGTTTCCCAATGGCAGTCACAGAAACGCGGTTTGAAACAGCCCTTTTTTTGCTACGTCACAAATTTCAATAACCAATCACGTCAAGGGATCCTATCCTTCGCATATCATTGCTGTGCCTCAAAGCAGGGAGTCTAGTGAGAAGGCAGCTAGGTTAATCCAGTATATTTTTTTGTAGATGTTTCACTAACTGTTAATATTTCCCCGATGTCAAGTGCTGTTACCGCTTATTTATTTGTATTTAGAACCGCTAACTTGAATAATAACCCGCGGCAACAGTGTAAAAGTAACCCGGAGTCAAACCCACCCCTCCCGCATTGACATCCACACGTCACACGCATATGCTCGCGAGCGCAAATTACAATCACAAACTTAGCTGCATTTGAGTCTTCAAGGTATTTTGAGGACACAATATCGTCAAGTAAGTAAATTTAACGAATGTTACAGTATCCACTGTAGTTGTCCTCTAGTAAAAACAGAGTTTTATCAGTCATCATCCGTGTACGAACCAGCGCAAACAGATAATGTTACCTCACGAAGTTAGCCATCAGTCTCCTTGCTTACGTTGAGCATACCAGCTTAGATAGATAGACAGACAGACAGATAGACAAAGAGATAGATGATAGAAAGATGAGATATCTCTCTCTATCTCCATTTATATATACCCACCAATCTATATTCATATCTATCCATCTATCGCTATCTATAATCATATATATCCATCTATCTAGATCTATATTTATCTATCTCTATCCACACCCATCTATAAATACATTCAAACTTCCACAGTATACTGTGAACAGTCTTTACTAGTAGATCATGCAAAACTACCAGCACAGCCTAAATGTTTTCTTAGATTTGACAAAGCTTTCTTTTGTTTTTACAAAATGGATCCAAAAAGATGATTTAATTGCACTGATATTTGTTCAGGTGTTCAGTGCTGCATACTCTGTGAAAAAGCAGATTTGTACATTACAGATAAGAGTGAGCTCTCCACGTCCTTTCCCGATCAGTGAAGAGTTTGAAGCTCCTATTTGATAATACTCTGCATCCCACCAGCTAAACGGCTGCCGAACACCATTATGTGTGAGTGTGAGGTGAACGCACACATTGAACCCACACATGACTGTATGCCAGCCAGGGCAGCACTGAGCGCTAGAGAACTTGGCAGAACATTAAACGAGAACATGCTCTGTGTATGTTCTGGCTTAGGGGCGAGCGCACTGTGATATGCAAGTGTGGGCTGCTGCTTTTCTGTCTCCTAATAAAACCATAATAAAACCATCTATTTACTGTGGGTGTATTACAGAGGTTTGTGCCCTTTCTGTTTACCCAAGTGCACACACAAACACTCCCACACACACCTGCAGCACAAGTAGCCATTCTCCAACTCAATTCTGACTAATTACACAAATGTATGTCAGCTGAAGTTGCCAGTTGACTATGTGTAATGTAAACTGGCAGTCTCGATGCCATGGCATGCGTGCCTGTGCTTTTCTGTGTCCTGTAGCGCAGGAAGCCAGCAGCACAGAGCTTTGCACCCCATTCCAAGCACTGATGAATATTTCAGTGTGCCGCCATCGGGAAGGAGAGAGATCCTTTTTTTTCTGCTGGCGCTCCTCTGCTTCCTGTTTGATCTCTTGTAGCGTGTTATATGGTCCCAAAGACCTCCAGTTTTGCTCATCACGTGGTGTCAGTGCCATCCATAATGGATAAAAGCAAGCACTTTGCATTACTATTCATGCCTTTTCTCCTAATGCAATTCAGTCACAACACATTATTATTTAAATCAACCTAATGCCACCCTCCAACACAAACAGACGCGTAAATAAATGCACTCAGACTCATTCACGCACACATGCAAGCACATGTAAACACATACCAAAGTGGTCTCATTAGCAGGGGCGTCGCTAAACTTAAATAACATCGGAGGCTTAGCCCATTAGCACCATGCCGCAATGCAAAGCTGCCTGCAATGTAAATAATTCAAACTAGAGCTGCAGCTTATATTACAAAAGACAACATATCAACAAAAATTAAGAATTATAGACACAGTGATATATATATATATATATATATATATATATATATATATATATATATAGTCAAAAATATATACATACAAAATCCCCACCCCAAAAGTGTATGTGTGTGTGTGTGTGTATTATACACACACACACACACACACAAGAAAACTTGGGTGATTTGATTGACATTGCCAAGACTGAATGACGCTAATGCGGTTTCCAGTAGGTTTTTTTTTTTTTTTTTATCTCCCCCGTCTCCCCCGGATGACAGATAGCAGCAGAAGTGTGAGTGGGTGGTCAAGTACAGTGCTGGGAGCTGCTCCGAAAAAGTTGCCTGCTAGGTAGCAATTCATTTTCAGTAAGAAAAGCAGGCGGGCAGAACGGAAAGCAGGAACAATCCCATGTAAGTGGCATGGATGAGCCATTAAGATTTGCAAGGCTTTGTGCGAGGACGTCCTGCCATGTGTGCTCACAATTCTGTGAGAAATGTTACAAACATACAGCAGTTATATTTAGGGCTATCCAAAAAAAAAAAAAAAAGCCCAAGGTTTAGTGACGCCCCTGCATATTGGTATTCATAGGTATTTGTACAGTATCTTTACATTTGAAAATACAGCAGAAAGCAGTTGTCTGCCACAATTTGGTTGCTTACTAAGGCACAATAACAGCCAATCAGAACATACAGTCAACAGAAGTGGGATTTTGGACCAATTAAACTGTGTGGGTGGGGCTACCCAGCATGACACTATATAAATAGAAACCAGACATGTGGCTAGTACTAAAAACACAATTGTGTAAGGTTTAAAAGAAAATTTGCCAAAGACTATTCAAAATATACTGTATTTTCTGAAAACAAGTCTTATGCAACTTGGCTTCTCAAGTAAATTAATCCTATTTAAAGGGTGTTTGGATATTTTCTACTAGCTTTCCTGTAGCTCAAATAGTAGAGCATGGTGCTAGCAACGCCAAGGTCATGGGTTCGATTCCCAGGGAAAGCAAGAGCTGATAAAATGTAGAAACTGTAACTTGAATGCAATGTAAGTCGCTTTGGATAAAAGCGTCTGCTAAATGCATAAATGTAAATGTAGAAAACTAGAAGAAAATAGCAATCAATGAAATTATTTTTTGCAGTGCGAGAACACTCTTGCCCTCTCTCTGATCTTCAATCTCATAATTAACATGAGCCCTTATCCCATGGGTGCTCAGATCCATTTCCATTGTTATTTTGGTGTCTTTTATTGCTATATGCTTGAGTTATTACAGATATTGACATTCAGACATTATTAACTAAACTTCATCAGTTAGATAGCAGGAGGGCTGACTCTTATGACCCCTCCACCAAGAAATCTATGAGAAAGGCTTTCCGGCTTGCTTCAGTGAACATTGATTTAGGCCGCACGTCTCAAATTTCCTGAATATATTATAAGAGATATTGTATTTGCTTAATCAGTGAGGAAGGCAGGTAACCGTAATGTGATATCTTCCAATAACTCTGAACTATTAAAGGCTACGGCCTGTTTCACCCTGCATGCATAATCAGCAACTTAGTGAAAAGCAAAAAAATATATACAGTATATATTTAGAGAGAGAAAGAGTGTGTCTTCCAGTTTAAAAAACTTATTTAAAAAAAAAAAAGAGGAAAAATAATATATATTCAGAACAACTGCAAA
Organism: Spinibarbus caldwelli; assembly: GCA_039654775.1. NCBI lineage: Eukaryota > Metazoa > Chordata > Actinopteri > Cypriniformes > Cyprinidae > Spinibarbus > Spinibarbus caldwelli. Next base: position 8,264,444 of record CM077243.1, read on the forward strand.
AGATGTTAAGCATATCATGTAGAGCATATTATTTTTAGATAATTATCTTGAATAAAGTCCGTTTTCTTACCCCATAAATAAAACAAAATTTGAGGTTTCTGCTTAAAACAAAAAAATACAATTAAAAACAATATAATTTATGCACATTTATCTTGCTTTAAGTGTATAGATAGATAACAAAATTATTTTTGTAAAGGAATATATTGCAAAAGACGGTGTAAAGAAAATACATTTATATGGGACTATTATAACACATTTTCCTTTGATTTCTGAGCATGATGTGCAAAAAAAAAAGAAAAAAAAAAAAAAAGGGCACCAAAACTGTACATGCAACTGCATTCCTGTTACACAACACTATGCTGCTTACATGTACATTGTCAATACCGTAAACTCCGGCTGGCGAAATAAATACACGCAAATACAGTCATGGCTAAAATATCAGCACCCTTGGTAAATATGATCAAAGGCGGCTGTGAAAATTAATCTACATTGTTAATCCTTTTGATCTTTTATAAAAAATAAATAAATAAATAAATAAAAAAAATTCACAGAAATCTAACCTTTCATTGGATAATAAGAATTTAAAATGGGGGGAAATATCATTATGAAATAAATGTTTTTCTCTAATACACATTGGCCACAATTAACGGCACCCTTTTATTCAATAATTTTTGAAACCTCCATTTACCAGTTTAACAGCTCTAAATTTTCTCCTATAATACCTGATGAGGTTAGAGAACACCTGACAAGAGATCAGAGACCATTCCTTCATCTAGAATCACTCCAGACCCTTTAGATTCCCAGCTCCATGTTGGTGCTTCTTCTCTTCAGTTCACCTCACTCATTATCTATAGTGTTCAGGTCAGAGGACTGGAATGGCCATAGCAGAAGCTTGGTTTTGTGCTCAGTGACCCATTTTTTTTTTTGTTGTTTTTGAGGTTTGTGTTTGGATTATTGTACGGTTGGAAGATCCAAACATTACTCATTATAAGATTTCTAACAGAGTCAGTCACTTATTGATTTTTTATCTGTTGGTATTTGATAGAATCCATGATGCCATGTGTCTAAAGATGTCCAGGACCTCCAGCAGAAATATAGGCCCACAACATCAAAAATACAGCAGTATATTTCATTGTACACATGGGGTACTTTTTATCCCTGTGTTCACCAAACCCAACTTGAGTGTTTGCTGCTAAAAAGCTAATTTTTTAGTTTCATCTGACCATAGAAGCCAGTCCCATTTGAAGTTCCAGTCGTGTCTGATAACTGAATATGCTGGAGTTTGTTTTTGGATGAGCTAGGAGAATTTTTCCAAACAACATGTGGTGATGTAGGTGCTGTTTGACCATGTTTTTCAAGGTTTTCTGATCCTGAGACTCAACTATTTTCTGCAGTTCTCCAGATGTGGTCCTCGGAGAGTCGTTAGCCACTCAAACTCTCCTTCTCACCGTGCATTAGGACGATATAGACACACGTCCTCTTCCTGGCAGTTTCGTAACATTTTATGTTGATTGGAAATTCTTAATTATTGCCCTAATGGTGGAAATGGGAATTTTCACTGCTCTAGCTCTTTTCATAAAGCCACTTCACTAATTTGTGAAGCTCAATTATCTTTTGCTGCACATCAGAAATAGATTCTTTGGTTTTTCTCATTGTGATGGATGATTAAGGGAATTTGGGCTTTGTTATAGTTGTATCTCAGCCAAATATTGTCCTATCCTAACAAACCATACATCAATGGAAAGCTTATTTATTCAGCTTTCAGATGTATAAATCTCAATTTCAAAAAATTGACCCTTATGACTGGTTTTGTGGTGCAGGGTCACATACTGTATGCTGATTTGATGCTCAAGAAACATTTATTTTTACTATCATCCATGTTAAATATATATGCTTAACATTTTATGGAAACCATGATACTTTTTTTTGAATAGAAAGTTCCAAAAACAGCATTTATATGAAATATATTAACAATGCAGATTAATTTTTACAGCCTTCTTTGATCATATTTACCAAGAGTGCCAATAAATCTGACCACTACTGTAAATGCTAACACTTGACATGTGACAAAGGCCAAAGATTTATCCTTGCTAGCAGCGAAAAATTAACTGCCGCAAAGATGGCAGCCGTGTATGACCGATAGCGGTGTGGAAAATGAGAGCTGCTAATTGTGTGAGAGTCTCTCGCCAGCAGAGGCTCGTCTTCGTCTAGAAGGCCAGTAATAATGACCCATGTCCCTCCTTTCCCCAAATAGCCTCCAAGACTGCAGAGCGCCGCAGTCCTGCTCAACAAGTTACCCGGCTGCATGTGACTCGCCAAATATAACCCGAAACCTTACCACATCCCTGCTCACCGGGAAGCTCTGCAGTCATCAAAGCAAAAGTTATTTATAGGGCCAAACAGTGTCTTTTGCAACAAAACAACATACTTGACACTGATTTAAATGGCAGCCGGAAAAGAATTCAGTCTAAGTAAGTCTTTGGGCAAAGTAACTCGCGTGGGCGGTAAGCATTTGCGCGATCCCTTGCGAGCAGAGAGAATTTAATGAATTTGTGGGGTGCCGACCACAAGATCATTAGAACACAGCGTCTGGATTCTAAACAGCTTTTTTCTGTAACACCAACCAATTAAAGAGGAATCATGTTGGCAGAAGTTGACATTATGTTCGGAGTTTTCCACAAAAGGTCATGTGCTTGTAGTGGCCTTTTAATCTCACAGAAAGTAGGGATACAACAACATTGTGCTCGTTTCAGAGAAAAGTTTAATAAAATGTTTAACTGACTGTAGAAAATGCGGATGGGTCATTGTGCCTCGAAAGTACACTTCTTATTTTGGTCTCTGAGAGACGGCACTATCCAAGAGTGGCCTAAAAGAGATAGCCTTCTCAGACATCATTTACAGAACAGTACATTCTGATTTGATGGAATAGTTCATTCAAAATCGAAAATTCTGTCATTATTTACTCACCCTCATGGGATTCCAAACCTGTATGACTTACTTTCTTCTACAGAGCACAACAGAGGATATTCTGAAGAATACTGAGGTCCAAACAATATTGAATCCAATTGACCAACTGTATGTATATATTTTTTTTTTCTGTGTCTCACAGAAGGAAGTTATACAGGTTTGGAATAACATAGAACTGAGTAAATGATAGCAATTTTCACTTTGTGGGTGAACTTTCCCTTACATCTATGAAAAATTACTGAATTTTGGACTAAGAGAAATTCTGATTAAAACAACTTCTCCCATTCTTGGTATAATCCATTTCAGATAATCTCAGAATTAAATGACATAAAACAAGTGTGAACTGTGGATGGCCACTTTACATGTCAACCAAATGGCTCTTCTTGGTCTATCTGGCTGGTTCTCTGCCAGAACAAAGCTGCACTGTACACCAGATCATATGCCAACATCTGGAAATGCGAGACTAATAATACCAGAGCTCAACAATAAGGATGGATCTGCTGGCTCGGGGCCAGTTTCAGAGCGTTTCAGGCCAGAAGACAGAACTGTTACAAAAATTTACATTTATTGATCTTGTACAACCATTTTTATGCCTTGCAAACAAATTCATAATGATTTTGTTACAGTTTTCCTACAAAAATGTTTCAATGAATTTTTGTGGAATTAGATAGATGTATAATTTCTAGCTTTCTAGTTTCGAGCAAATTTTCATAAATTAAAAAATAAATAAATAAATAAATAAAATACATTTTTGCAAACAAATGTGTTATGATTTTGTTAAAGTTTTCCAACAAAATTGTTTTAATGAATTTATGTGGAGTTCGATAGCTGTATAATTTCTATCAAACTTGCAGAAATAAATAATTAACATAAAAATAAAATATAAAAATGTTGCAAACAAATTTGTAATATTTCATTATAGCTCTCAACAAAATTGTTTTAATGAATTTATGTGGAGTTAGATACATTTGCTGTATAATTTCTACCTTTCTAATTTCTAGCCAATTTTCATAAAATACAATTAATAAAATAAATTTAAATATATATATATATTAATAACTTAAAAAGGAAATGAAAACATTTAAAAATATATAAAAATTAAAAATTTAAAAATGAAATCCTCAATAATCCTTATTGTTGTACACTGAATACACGCACCAATTATGAACTTGAGCAAGGAATTACACTGCCACTCCGAGTGGAAACGCTCCCAACCAATGTGGACAAAATCCAGATGTCTATAGCACGGTGCATCACTCAATCCATCATTGAACTGAAAATACCCAACAGTGTCATGATAACACTCCAGTGAACACCACTGTGGAGGATAATAAATATTCATTCATTCTGTTGAATGGGCTTAATGCTGCGCTTACAGTCCCTGCGGCAGACCCAAGTATTCTCCTCCATCTAAGTGGCATGCATTTTTAATACTTTTTTATCACATTCAAGGGAGTCGAGAAACAACTGTACGGCATTCAGGACCATTAACCACTCGAGGAGCCGAGATAACATTTGCGTTAACAGGTGTTAGCGCGCCTCTAGTGAAATGGCTCAGCGGCTTAGGTAATTCAGATAAGCGGAACGCACAACTGCAATTTGTTGCAGGCAGTCAAATTTCACATAAAGCTTTCTTGCCGTAGGCAGACCAACAATTTAACCCTTGGCCGGTGACATTGAGAAACAAAGGATAAAATCAATAATGAAACAGTATCGTTTTCTCAATACGTTTGAGCGTGTCACGATTGAACCGTAAATCACCCTTGAGATTGTTTCCTGCTGGAGTCGGCCACACGTGCTGTCAGTCTACAATTGACCTTACAGTTGAATATTCACAGTCATTCCCACGAGACTAGGCCCACACAGAGCTCCCCGATCTTTAACTCGTTCCAGCTGCCCGTCTCGCTGATGGGTCGGTCACACAAAACACTTATACACACCATGGATCCAGCCCACACAGGCGGCGACCTGCTTCAGTTTACTCACCCTTTTGCCCTCTTTCCCTGGTGCTCCTGGTTGACTGGGCAGGCCAGCGTCTCCCTGGGGATGGTGGGTAAAGGATCAGGATTTCAGTTCTCAGAAAGCACTGCAGTACATAAAGCAGGCGGGTCTGGATCTAGGTTTCCACTTGTCCATGGTCATTAATGCTCTCAAAAATGTGATTACATCCAGAAGCAACATTAATGTTAAATATGAGGACATAGCAGCTGGCTCTGGCTGGACGGGTTTACATGCCAGCCCTTACTAAAGTGCTGAGAGACAGATGTTCAAACGGCATGTTCACAGCTCATGGGTAAACTTCATTAAGGAAGGCAAAATAAATAAATAAATAAATAAAATGATTAAATAAATTCATGAAAATGCTGCTGAAGTGCTTACCTTTTCTCCAGGAATTCCTGGGGGACCCTGCACAAAAAAAAAGAAATATAGATGCTCTGAATATTTTAAATCATCCAAATTTGTCTCCATTTAAGCAACATTTTTAGGCTAAGCTTTATTATCCTAATCTATCTTTGCATTATCATTCAAAAGTTTGGGGTCTGTAACATGTTTCTGAAAGAAGTCCCTTTATGCTCACAAAAGCTGCATTTATTTGATAGAAAATACAGTAAAACAGTAACATTGTGATATTACAATTTAATTATTTTCTATTTTAATATAAATTAAAGTGTAATTTATTCTTGTGATTTTCAGCAGTCATTACTCCAGTCTTCAGTGTCTCATGATTCTTCAGAAATCATTCTAATATGTGACCCTGGACCACAAAACCAGTCTTAAGTCGCTTGGGTATATTTGTAGCAATAGCCAAAAATACATTGTATGGGTCAAAATTAACGATTTTTCTTTTATGCCAAAAATCATTAGGATATTAAGTAAAGATCATGTTCCATGAAGATATTTTGTAAATTTCCTACTGTAAATATATCAAAACTTAATTTTTAATTAGCAATATGCATTGCTAAGAACTTCATTTGGACAACTTTTAAGGCGATTTTTTCAGTATTTTGAATTTTTTACACCCTCAGATCCCAGATTTTCAAATAGTAGTATCTCAGCCAACATCTATCCTAACAAACCATACATCAATGGAAAGCTTATTTATTCAGCTTTCAGATGATGTATAAATCTCAATTTCAAGAAATTGACCCTTATGACTGGTTTTGTGGTCCAGGGTCACATATGCTGATTTGATGCTCAAGAAACATGTATTTTTATTATCATCCATGTTAAATACATATGCTTAACATTTTTATGGAAACCATGATACTTTTTTTTTTCCCCCTCAGGATTCTTTGATGAATAGAAAGTTCCAAAAACAGCACTTATATTAAATAAATAAAAAAATAAATAAATAAATAAAAAAAATTATATATATATATATATTTTTTTTTGTTCATTTAAATGTCTATACTGTCACTTTTGATCAAGTCAAAACATCTTTGCTGAATGAAATAATTTCTTAAATCTCTCAAACCTTTGAACGGAAGTAAATACAAAAATATCTTGTGTAAAGTCACTCATTAAATTTTAAAATGCCAGTATTTGCAACGAAGCAAAATATCAAGGTTTAGGGAAATTTAGATTTTAGTTAAGTGCTGCAGATGACATGCTGCCACCATATACTCAGCACATCTTGTTTTATGTTGCCCATGAACATGAAACATAACACAATACTGTCTTTCAGTAAATAGATTTAGAACAAGACAGGAGAGACTGATCACAATTTATAATTTTTAATCATTTTTAATATTTTTATAGATTACATTTTGACATACAATTAAAATAGCCAGCTGAAAATTCTCTCCAGATTTTAACTGAGCCTGTAAGTTAAGCAGTTCTGGCTGAATTTGCTGCACAAATTTTGAAGCACCAGCAGACTTTCTCTAACTGTTTAATTAAAAACACACTGGATAAAAGGCAACAGGCTTTCACTATGAATCATGAAAAATTCCAGGAAAATCCAGGAAAAGGTGGATATCAGTATTGATTGCTGCCTTACGAGCACTACAATACAATTCTTCAGAAAAATCCACCAAATCTGCACTTTTTATGTTTTAGAACACAAAACCCAAATGTGTTTTTACCTGGTCCCCTTTTTGAGCTTGCTGTTCAACCTAGAAAAAAGCAGAAGGCAGATTATCATGTGTTTCATCAAACACAGACAGCAATTAACTTCAGCTGTTAACACTGTTAGAACAAAGTCAGGAACACATATCATTACAGTACGTGACCCATTGAAAGGACAAACCGCATAACCAGTCACATACACACGACACACAGACAGCCTTTCAGATGCAGAGTAAAACAGTGTAGTGTCATCTTTCTGCTGGCATCCTCGAAAATACTGACACATCTTAGAAACAGCTGCAAAAATAGCCATTCACTCCTTGTGTTCAGTGAAAGTCAGAGAACAAGAGCTTTAAAGGCTCCTGAAACTGTCAGAATGTAACCGGGGAGAGACGGCCTGTGATGATAGAGGTCGTAAATAAGAGCGACAGATGTCTACAACACCAACATCCATAACACAATATAGAAACCTGAAACGTAAAATCAAATGTTCAACATGTCAGCTATATGCTATTTGTTTAAACATCAAGAATTTCAGCCGTTAAAGCTTGTTAAATGTTTTTGTCTTGCACGATTTACAACTCGACTACAAGAGAGAGAGGTGATATGGCAAGCGTGTTGTCGGCTCTCACATTTGAATCCATGGTATTCCTGCTTGTCCTCAGAAAATGAAAAATTAGCATGAGTAAATAACTGTTATGCCCTGATATAGTTCCGCTGGGGTTAGTTTAATGTTTATGTTACATAAAGGGCCAGAGCTGTAGTACTATATCCTTACACAAAGAACATACATCCCATTCTGGTGTCTTATGAGATGTAGTGGACGTGTCCCTCATATAATGTGTGGAATTATTAGCTCTCTATTTGCAGGACACGTCTAACCTCCACAGTCTGTCCACATTTCTGTCGGTTGCCCCTGACTGAGCATGTGTGGGCTCTTCTTTGCTTTAGTTGAAGATAAAGAGAGTGAATGCAGTATTTTCAGTATTAAAATCACCAGTAAACATTGCTTACAACACATTTTCACAATACTGCACACAAACATGTTTTTGAAAGAAGTCTTAACAAAATTGCATTTATTCGGACAAAATACAGTAAAATATTGTGAAATATTAGCACAATTTCAAATAAGGAATGTAATTTATTCCTGTGAAGCAAAGTTGAATTTTCAGCAGTCATTACTCCAGTCTTCAGTGTCACATGATCCTTCAGAAATCGTTCTAATATGCAGATTTGGTGATCAAGAAACATTCTTATTATCAATGTTGAAAACAGTTGTGCTGTTTAATATTTTTGTGGAAACTGTGATAAATTCTTTGATGAATAGAAAGCTCAAAAGAAAAGCATTTATTTGAAATAGAATTTTTGGCCACTTTATAAATGCCTTTACTGTCACTTTCAATCAATTTAATACATCCTTACTGAAAATATTAATTGCTTGTACTTTTGAACTTAATCAGTCTTATTTCAGAGCAAGTCAGCTTGTTAAATAATAAAAAAGTGATGATATTTGCTTCATCAGGAATTGACTGGATCATAGAAAGTGGCCATACTCAAATGCAGCTGAAGGTGAGGTTAATAAAAGTAATTCTCTCTCAGCTTTGAAACTCTGTTTACCTGTCTTTCCTACTGTATAAATTTTGTATCATTACATCCTGCTTGAGAACCTTTCTCACATCTGTGTCAGTGATTAGTAGTGTTAAACATTTCCTAAACCTTAGCAATAACTCTCCATAAATCTCATTTCATTGCTTAATGGATATTAATAATGCAATTTCATTTAAAAAAAAAAAAAAGAGTCAGTTTTACATTGAGCTATGAAATAACATGCAGTGTTACTGTAGGGTGGAGTGAGATACTTACAGAGAGTGTTCCTGGACCTGGCGGGCCTGGTTCCCCCTGCAACAGAAAGACAAAATTCAGAGGAGTGATTACTGTACAAATAAATGCAAATCATCCAAACAGCAGCGTTTTGTTCCTAAAATATCCAGAGATGAGTAATGAACAGATAATGTACAGTTAAGACTTCATTGTCGAATTATAAATCAGGACCCTGCCATGAAGGTCTATTTATATAGGCTGTTTAACATAATGATCAGCTTAGCTGTACAATATTCCACTTATTACACAGTTTAGTGTTAATTAAATAAAAATATCTGACCACAGAATCCTGTGACTGACCAATTAGAATCAAATATTTCAGAGAGTTGTGCAACACTGAGAAATTATGCAAATCCAAATGTAAATAATTCACTTAAACTAATCTGTACTATGGTGTTCTACTCTTATTTCCACATATTTATTCAGGGTAAACTATTCTGGAAACAGTTCACCCAAAAGTGGAAATATTGTTCTACATTTTAACTGAAAATTCTTCCATGTTTTAAAGAAACATCTCCTCCTGTGTTCCTTAGAAGAAAGAAAGTCATACAGGTTTGGAACGACACGAGGTTGAGTAAAGGATGACAAAATTTTCATTTTCAGGAAAACGATTCCTTTAAGAATAATTCTGTGAGACATACCTGAAAAAAATGATAAAAAAACGACCGTTCCTGTATCTGTGCTTATCTGCTCTTAAATGAAGGACTTTCATATTTTCAAGGTTATGAAATACAAGCGGAGACATCAGTTTAAGTCAAAACCCCCTGACAAAAACAGGCAGAGCCTTCCTCAAATTCAATTTAAATCCACAGAAACTCCACATCAAAGTTTGCAGAAATATAAAGTTGTGAACTCCTAAAGCTGGCCCGTTTGAAGATATTCCGAGTCATTCTATGTTTGAAGAGCGTGACGTGTCTTTCCGACTGTCAGTTTCAATCCGAACTAACGGTTTTCCTCCCTCCCTCTGTCTGACTGGGAGATGAGATGAAAAGAAGCTGGTTATTCTCTGCTCTAACGCAGAGGAGCTCATTAGAACTTCAAGGCTTGAAAACACTGCATTGACAATTACGTGTGCACGCAGGCAAACAAAGAAACCCAATACTGTAAAAGACAATGTGTAATATGGCAGCTAATTAGAGAATAACATTTGATCTATTGTTTGGAAAGCAGTCCCGCTTAGGTCTGTGTGTGTGTCTGTGTGCACGGGGGGTTGGGGAATCAGATAGAGTAGGAAGCTCTATTCTACATTCTGTTTCATTGAAGTCGCATCTTCCCTGCTGTGAAGGTCTGTCTGGATGAGCTGGAATCTCTGGAAGGCATTTTAAAGGAAAGTTCCAGATTAAAGGCAACTCATGTTCTACCAACAGTATCTGTGACATGTGGTCTATTACCACAGAAAATAATATGTTTGTGAAAACAAACAAAAAATTATGTTTACAGTACATTGATGCACTTAAAACGATAGTGTTTGGGGAAAAGCACTGCACTGGAACTTAAAGCAAACACTGCAAAAAATATGTTTCCAAATAAGTATTTTTATACTGCCTTCCAGTAGAAACATTAAGCTTTTTTTTTTCTCTTTTTTTTTTTTAACTTGAAAACAAAATCTGTACAAAACATTCTAAGAGAATGTATTCAATTTTGAACACTATATGTCTTACAAAAATATGAGCTTCACTTTTCTATTTTGAAACCCTCTACAATGCCTTTCCCATTGGAGCTGCTTTAATGCAAACATATTTGTTCATGTCTGCTTTAATTGAAAGCATGCCACAGATCTTGCAAATAGAGATTAACCTGTTCATAATCTGAAACATTCCTTTAATATTTACATACAATCCAAGTTACACTACATTTTCTATTTTCTTGTTTGTTCTCACATAGCGTACATTATGGTTTTCCCAGTCACTACAAATGTGACTTCCATTAATAAAATTGATTCCCACATCCCACAAAACTGAGCAGCATTTCATCTGTCTGATTTACAGAGGCATTTACTATATACTACACACAACACAAGCAATATAAGCTACATGATCATTACATTGCATGTTTCCCTGTACCATCAGTGGTCACGGTTCTTAAAAGGATTTTAGAAAATTAATATCATAATATAAAAAGGATGTCATTCCACAACCAATAACTGATTCAAACAGTTATTAAAGTGACAAGGTCTGTGTTCACTCTTGGCTGAGATATTGATCTATATTATATATATGAAATATATGGCTCGTGAAACAACATATTAAAGTTTGATTTTGAAACTCACATCTCTGGATTTGGTTTTGCACATAGCATGTTAAATCACTGTCAATAAACATGAGTCATTCTCATAAAAATGTGTCATCTGTGCCCCATTTACGTCCACACTGATTACTACTGATATAAATCAACAGGAAATTAAACTACACATTATTATTAGAGACACATTTGGTATTTCTATCTTGACATAATGAGAAATTTAACTACTTCAAAAGTTTCTGTAAAAAAAAAAACAAACAAACAAAAAAATCTTTTTTACTCAGAATATCAGCCAATGCATGTCCCATTCATTACATTATTTTAATTGATTACATAGAATACGAATTTACATAAATATTTATCTTCTAAAATTGAAATATCATTAATACTGTATGTACTTTTTTTCCTAAACGTGTTATATGCAGCTTCTTATAATCTACAAAGTTCATGTTCGTGATTCAACCCTACTATGCAGACATTTTCGTCCTTTAAATTCTGTGGTTTGACCTTTCTGACGTCATATTTGAGTTCTAGCAAATAACTATTGATATTTTGCAAGGCAGTCACCACATATTTATGATTGGATGGGATGCAGAATGTGCCACTGAGAAACCAATATCCGCTGACCGCTAATCTGAATATCGGTCTGAAGGCGTCTGGTAGTAATGGCCTGGGCCTGAGGTGGGAAAATATGAGTTCTAGAAAGTTTAGCAGTGACATTTTCAAACTTTAAAATGTTAAAATGATAATAAAAAAAGAACCCTGAAAATGTTCAGGCACAAATGGCAGAGTTTCCTAAGAATGACTCACATAAATAGACCTCTGTGGCTTTCTATGTACTGTACAGAAAAATCCTAGAAAGCTCACTGATTGAAAAACATCCTTAAGATCATAGAGACTCTGCCTCTATCTCTCTCTGTGCTACAGTTTGTAAAGGTTGGTACAAGAAATCAAACTTGCAGGGCGACTTACTTTATCACCTTTGAGACCAGGTAGGCCTTGAGGTCCAGGATCTCCTTTCAAACCCTGAGGAGACACAAAGAACAGGAACCAGTTTAATCACAGAGTCCTGCTCCTCACAGAATCCTGACAGGACAACTTAGGGGAAAATCTTTCCAGTCAGCAGACAATGTATCAGTTTGACTTCCCCCAAGTTAGGAATTCAGCAGGGAGCCGCTCCAGCCATCTTTTAGTGAAAATCATATCAGTGAAGCACAGCGGCTTATCTCACTGATGGCGAGAATGAGTGTCTCAAGGTGTTGAGATGGCCTCATTTAAATGACAAATCTGTTTTCTCACTTCTGTGCTTTTTAGTGAACGATTTGCACCAATTGCATACTCTAAATATACACACAAAACCACACACTTGCTTTCTCAAGCCTTCCAGCTGGAGTCGGGATTAGAATTCCCATCACCTGCCTGCCAGGGCTTTGTGAGAGGGAATCTGATTGGAGATAAGGCAAAACCACAGGCCAAGTCAAAACTCCTAGTGCTGAAAAGCAAAAGAGAGGACAAAAAAAAAAAAAAAAGGAATACAAGAAGGTGAGGGAGGGAAAACTGGCTGAGCAGAGGTGGCTGATAAATGAGGCCTGACATGTATCGACAGGGTAAATTTACAGCGGCTCTTGTTAGGTGTGACACATCAAGACCGGCAGCTACACAGAGAGAGATTTCTGAAATAAGTCTGAAGGTACTTAGAGAGATTGGAACACTGGCCCTCAAAATACAGCAATTTGTCTTAGTTAAGCTTTCGAGTGAGACTATTAATACTGAATTATATTAAAGCCAGATGAGTGGATCGCCCTTTTTTTAATAATGTCTCCGAGTTCATGGATAGAGATGCGACTAATTTACTCTTATGATGGTGAGGCTTGTCAAGACAGTTGAGTGAAAGCATGGTCTCGAGAACACTAATCTGGAGCCCTTCTCCATAAAACAAGATCAATACAAATAAGATGCGTAAATCTGGTGAACCTCCTTTTGCATCAGCTGTCTTACTATGAGACTCTTTTTTGTGAAAATGATGATTGTGAGGCTTTCTAAAAAAAATGAATATTGTATTTTAATATTTTAGACATGTAATTTTAGCAGTTCCTATTCACTTGTGCTCTTCTGAATAACAGCCAATGAAACTGCAAGAGAGCACTGTTGCTTGCTTACTAATTTGGACCATGCTTACACTTGCCACCTGGTCAGGCAGAATAGAATAGAATAGAATAGAATAGAATAGAATAGAATAGAATATGAAAATAAATAAATACATAATTAAATAAAAGCAATAAACGGAATAGAACAGAATAAAATGGAATAGAACAGAATACAATAGAATTTAATACGAAAATATATAATTACATATAAAAATTAAAAGCAATAAAAATCTAAAAAATATAATAAAATACATTAAAACAAAAAGGTAAATTAAAATATATAAAATAAATAATAATAACATTTAAAAATGAAATAAAATTAAATGTAATTAAATTAAAATAAAAAAGAAATAAAATAAATTAAAAGCAAACAAACAAAAAGTCTGAGCCAATAGCCAATATATGTTGGCAACATTCCTGATCCTGTCTCCTCCTTTCACACTGCTTCCAATAAAGGTTAAAAATAAAATAAAATAATAATATATTTTTTAAAAGAACAAAATACAGTAAGTACATAAAATATAATATTATAAATAAAATGAACAATGTCAAATTGTCAAACTTGTCCCCTCCTCACATGCAACACTCTTCACGTGACAAAGTTGTATCCTACAATTTAAAGCATTTATTGCTGCATAATGCCTATTATTTCACATACTATTTAAAGATATGGGCAGTATGCACTGTATACTTGCAGTGTTCAGCAAGTTAGCGTTCCATTTTCAACATATCCTCCACCCAGCGAGTGATTACTTTCTACACCTATCGTTTCCCAACCAAACTTTGGCTGAGGCTATCAAAGATAGATGCAAGTAAGAATCTGCACTTGATCAGGAGAGGGGTCTTTGGAGAGACTTCTTTCCTGCTTTCAGCACAATCTAATGACTCCTTGAGGGAACCAGTGCACCTTTCCTTTGTTGTCCCACCTCCCCAAGAGCAGCCCCAGTTAAGAACAGCTGCATTCGCCCATTTCAGAGGGACTTGATTTGAGCTCCAGGCCTACAGGCTGTTCCAACCTCGGGAGTGAGGATGGACAGACTGACTACATAGTTAGCCTCCGCTCGCCCTGGGCATTTCAGCATGAGCGGCAAGGTGAAGGATGGGTTAAAATCAGGGTTGTGTCCCTTTCTCGGTCGCGTCACACCAGTGTGAGGTCAAAATGCCGCAGGGATCTCTGCTCACTTGCCTGATAATTATGAACTGCACAGCGCGTCCTGGCTGCAGAACAGGCCAGGTCACAATACAATCTGGCTTCTTCCCAATACAGAGGCACACACACACAGCAGTCCCAAGAAGTGTTTGGACAGCGTAGCAGCACTTAATATATGAATATCATCACATCAGATTAAATATTAAATCAAGAGGCTGTGGTTTTGTTTTAAAGAAAAATAGCACAATTAAAACATTTCACAAAAAGAAATAAGGAAGCAGGTTTCTACCTCATAGTAAAAAACGAAAATTGTAAAAAATAAAAATGGTGACCATTTAAAAATGTATTAATTAATTAATTAATTAGTTTGAAACAGGCTTCCATTGGTTTCAAATTATAAAATAATAAATTGAAAACCTTGTGGTTACACTCCTAGGACACAAAACAAAAACAAAACAAAAAAAAACAAAAAAAAAAAACTAATAAAACAAAACAAAACAACCACATTGACACCAATTGGTTAAAACAAAGGTTTCCACAGTCTTCAAATTAAAACAAACATGGAAAAATGGTTATTCTGCTAGGAAACTTGTAAGACTTCAACTAAAAGAAAAAAAAAAACAACTAAAAAAAAATAATAATTTAAAAAAACAAAAACCCAAACAAACCAAATCAAATAAAACCAAATTAAGGAAAATAAATGAAACTAGAAGGAACCAACCAATCAACCAAAACCAAACCAGATGACAAGACCAGACCAGGTGAACCAAAACGGACCCAAATGAATGAAACTGAACGAAACCAAACAAAAACAAAACCAATCAACCAACACCAAACCAAACCAAACAAAACTCGATGAAGCCAAACAAATTAAAAAAATAAATAAAAATATTCACATTGACACCAGTTGTTTGAAATAATAAAAGTTAGTTCTGAGAAAAGCAGATACATACAGACATGTTTACAGACAAACACTCACAAATATAATAAACATCCTAAAACACGTCTCAAATACACATTTAATGTGCAGCAACTGATTTCCAGCTTTTGGTTGAGATAAATTTAAATTTAAATTAAAATAAACACAGTCCATCTCAGAGGCGTGCATGTTTTAAGCAGAGAGAACTGTTGATATGCTGAATGGCAGGCCTTCAAAGACCTTTGGAACAAGATCCAGTGGAGTAACAGAGATATCTCAAGCGCTGGCCACAAATGCCAAGGAGGTTACGCCAGGAAATGCTTTTTGTGAGTTTCCATTTGCTCAGCGATTCATTGCTACAAACGTTTGAAGTAGTAGAGCTCAGGATGATACTATCTGAACCAAACTTTCACTTAGGAAAACATGCTGGACTGCTTCACCATTACCATTGGAATTTTCTCTATCATAAATATCACTGAACTCTACATTTCAAATAAACATTAAGTATGTCAAATTAAAAAATGCTTTCTTCTGCTAATCAAGTATTGAAAAACAAATTTGCATCTTTTCATAGCTCAGGACATTTAAATTAACGCTACACGTAACCTGTCATATTCTGAAGGATAGTGTAACTAACATGCCATGTTATACTCTGAGCGTCTCAACGGACAAGTGATACACGGCGTCATGCACATTCCATTCGAAGCGTTCTCATGTAACCCCTGTGGGCCTCAGATATCAGGTATTGACTTTAAAAAAGACTTTAATTAGTCAGCCATTAGAACAAATTGACTCAGGGTGGTGACTCTCTGTGAATAATGCCATATGTCTTGAGGTACAGTAGATTAATCAAATTTCTTACATCTTTCCCAGGTGATCCCACAGGAGCGGGCTCTCCAGCTGCTGCCTTTTCACCCTTACAATCAGAGTAATGATACACAGCATCAAAACACACACTGAATCTACAGCGCCATGGCAAAAGAAGTGACATTTTAGCAGAGTTGTGGCCTTGCAGTCTGAATTGAGTGTGATGAGACAGAAAGACTGGCTGCCACAAAATACTACCAAGACAATAAACAGACAATTTATGAGATTAATAGAAGAATCAGATCAATATTTCATGTGCAGTGTCCTCGCCACTTGTAGACAACAATAAACATGCTGCAAAACTAGTTTGATTCACAAACGGATGATTCATATGAGCTGCTTCTTTTAATCAAAAAGACTCACAAATCCGTTTGAAATACATAATTTAGCAGTATGAATCATTTAAATGACTCACTCAGTGACTTATTTGGACAGTTCTTGACTAGAAATGGATCTTGAAAAGTGAACTGAGAAGTGTTACTGTGCTATATGAAATGATTAATGATTTGTGTATATAAGACTCAATAAAATTCCAGCATTACAACACCAACAATAGTATTTAACTATACCTTTATATAACAGTATATTAACTATACCTTTTGCCTCTTAAACTCCTAATTTGCTGCTAAAATATGGTCACGCAGAATAAGGCATTAATATGTGCTTTATAAGTACTTTTTTTTTTTTTCACATTTTATATATCAGTTTTATATCAGTTATTATATCAGATGTTATCTACAAAATAGCTTAAATAATAGCTGTTAAGTAATAATAAATAGTTGTTAAAGACAGCAATTAACAAAAAAAAAATGCATAAGTTATTGGAAAGCTACAGTTTAGATGGTTAGCCTTATTTTTGAACCCAATTATATGGTGTGTAATTAAAGGAATCTGAACCATAATGTTCATAAAGCTTCATGTTCTATACAGTATATGTAATATGTATCCTGAACTAAATTAGTTTATGTATCCTATATCTGTTTGCACCAACTTTGCTTATGTATTTTTTAACACAAGGAAAGATAAACAACTATCTACATGCAGATGCAACAAAATCAGCGCACATGAACATTAATGGTCTGGCTGTCTGCAATCAACATACTGTACAAAACAAGGCTACTGCTCAATTAATGTGTGATTTGAAAGCACTTTATAGTTAAGGAAAGCGAGGAAACTGGAAAGTTCTGACTTTTCAACATCAAGGGCAATCATATTTAATGAGGGAAGTTATGAAAATGCCTCCATTATGTTAAGAAAATGCAGCAGATTTTCAAAGAGCAGTTGACGGTAGCTTTGTTAAAGAGAGTTATCTGTTTTTGCGTATTCACTCAAGCACGCCTTTTTCAGAGGAAGTAACGCGAAAGTCTCAGCCGATGCCATCTACAATCCATCTGCCAGTCATGTTTATGAAATAGCCATAAATTACTGCAGTAAGTATTTTCCCAAGGAAATGTAAAAGTATTCTTTGTGTCTCATATCTGATATTGCACACTCACATTCTTAAACAATTGCAACTCTCACGCTGACGTCATGTAAATACCACTACACCGAATACACGCCTCTGCCCAGATTTCTCAACAAACCGTGTAAAACACTGGCACAATATGATCATCTCACAGCTGTGAACTAAGAAGTGATGACACACGTCTATTTTCAATGTCGAGTAAGTGAAGCTGAGTAGGTTACATCTGCCATAAAGCATTTCTGAGTGGAAAAAATAGTGTATTTACAAAGATAAAAGACTGTTAACTCTCAAATGCAAGTTGATTTCACTAATAAGACTAATATTTATGTACAGAAATTTGTATTCCACCAGATTCAAAACAAGTGTGTATATACTGTACATGAATGTGTTTATTTATGCTTATTTGTATTATGCATGCACATAAATACCCTCATCTAATATTGGTGAATATGGATTATTTTTGGATAACTGAGCACATGCCTACAGCTAGAAATTAGCATAATACAACCCAAACAGTCGTGGCCTAATGGATAGAGAGTTGGACTTGTAACCCGAAGGTCGTGGGTTCAAGTCTCAGGTACGGCAGGTCACGACTGGTCACGACTGAGGTGAGACCCTTGAGCAAGGCACCAAAAACCCCCCAACTGCTCCCCGGGCACCGCAGCATTGGCTGCCCACTGCTCCAGGTGTATGTTCACTACTGTGTGTGTGCACTTGGATGGGTTAAATGCAGAGCACAAATTCCAAGTATGGGTCACCATACTTGGCCACACATCACTTCCCCCTTTCCCCCTTTCCCCCTTTCAAACCATCCCCATATAAAGGCTTTTTGCCCAACCTCTCTCTTTGAACAGCTGTTTGTCATATAGGATGCATTCTTGTTTTCAAAAACAGGCGGAGCAAAACAGAACAGACTGAAGTCTGCAAAGATGCATTTTTAGATTTTTAAATTTAAATTTAAAAAGGCTAAACTCTTGGTTCAAGATGCTGATCAAAAAATAATGAAAACAACACAGAAAACATTGCTTACACATCTAAAACTAAAACTTGAGTTTGAACTGTCAAATTTGCAACAAGTAATTTTTCCATACTTGAATAGGTATATTACTTTAATACAAAAAGTAAACATTAGTAAACAAACAGGAAAAAAGAATAATGGATCACAATGGTTGACCAACAACAGCGATCTCAACCACTTGCTGCCTCATTTCTGCATTACATTCAAGATAAACAACCAAAAGAGAAGGGCCTCCTAAAGTAAGCAATATACTTTCATCACGAGAAGATGTAAACCAGATCCGACAATCTACACATGCATCCATTTTTTTGTACTGAAGCAGAAATCAGAAAGTTCTTTCTTACAATGAGCTAAAATCTCTTCCCAGCATTACATTATTCAGCTAGAACAGCAGTCTGGCAAAAAAAGAGTTTATTTTCATATCAAAGCTCGATCAGAATTGGCCACAATGGGTGTTTCTGAGACACTTTGATGGCCTGCTGAATGACATGGGAGGCTGTTCAGTCTAAACACACCCCCAAAAGTATGGCTAAATCTATCAGACGGGCTGTAAAACTGCCTGTCACCACAGCAATATAATCAAGGATGGGGCCACTGTACCCTTGCCAATGTCCCTGGCTGGAGGAAAAAAAACTGACAGTCTCCAAAATAAAAGATGACAACCACTTGAAGTTTCTCATCTGATCCATTATACACACAAGTTGTCCAGAAAAACAAAAGCAATTTGCTCTGTCCTGAACTATACTCTTGCATAGAAATAATAAAGGAAAAAAATCAAGTAATACCATGGAGAAGAAACCCTAATCCCTTTTCAAAAAGCACTAGGTACAATATTTGTATTTATGTCCTGCAGTAAATGTCTGTGGAAATGAGAATGCATTAAGTGTTCTTGTATTATGAGCCCATTAATGATTCATTGAGTTCATCTTTTCATCGACTATGGAATTGCACCTGCACTTCTGTGTTACGTTGAAACTTCTGCACACATTTTCCACAAAAAAAAAAAAAAAAAAAACTTAGCCTAAAATGTCCAAAAGAAAAGCTCAAGGAAAAAAAAAAAATCTCTTTATACATTTATACAAAGTTGCTAATCCAATTCTAAAGTGTTAAAGTCTTAAAATATTAAAAAAAAGAAAAAAAAGTATGTATTCCTCCAAGAACTTGCTCTTGTTAGACTTTCTAAAATAAAAGTCAGAATGTTTTTTTTTCTTTTTTAATTATTTAATAAAAAAAAAAAAATCATCATAGCCTGGAGTCTTTGCATGATGCAACAGAATTTCTGCTCCTGACTGAACAAAAGATATATCCCCTATAAGATTTCAAAACTCACATGCTGTGCTCAGATTTGTCAAAACAAAGCAATATAAACTTCAATATAAAATACCCACATTTTACTGTTTTAATTCTTACTGTATCTCAATAGTCTCATTTGCTTCATTCAAAAAAAAAACATAGGATAATAGTGTCTTCTAGCAATATTTCTGTGAGCTTACAATTGAAATATATGGACCAGCATGTATTAAAGGATCAGATGTGCTTAATGGTCTAGCAGGTGTGGTTGACAGCTGCATGTTGGACCTCAGAAGACGCTAATATGTGACAGCAGTGAGAATGGCAGAGAATATGTGCACCTTGCTGAGCATTTGGTTTCTACAACATGTCACGACAACTCTCAGTTACATTTGATTCATTGGAGATCCAATCCAAACTATTTGGTCTCTGGTTCCTCAGTGCTGTGTAACAATGCAGCTTTGAACACTGCCAGTGAAAGGATCTAACTTTTCGGTACAGGGATGGGCAAAACGAATGTGAGAACTGGCTGCCTTTCAACCTAGCAGTGTGAATTTAAAGTGAATTCGCAAAGCTACACAGGATGCCAAATTTGAGTGTCAGAAAGTTGAATTTAGAGAAATTCAAAGAAATTTGAGGGTCACACAACAGAAGAGTTTCATTAGTCCAACACAAGTTGAGCGACAAATCATAATTTGCATCATTAATTTGGACTAAGGGGCCATTCTCACAGAACCAACCGGATCTCATGACGAAAACGTACATGTGGGAAATTTTTCACAAAATGTGAAATCCGTACCGCCATGTACGTTTGGTGACCTATTCAATGTGAAATGTCCACTGAGTTGCGCTAAAAGACTTTTTTTCGTTGGACATTGGTTTTGTAGGTGTCACTGCAGTTCTGACTTGAAATGTCCATTGAGTGGCACTATAACTTTAATGCTCCGTGACATTTTAAAATAACATATCATCTGCACTATACCTAAAGCTAGTATGAACAAAAGCAAATGTGATATAAAAAAAAACAATCGCAAGTATGCCGTTTTAGCTTCTTTTTCGATCTCTCATCTTTCAGCTATTTCATTGCGAGTCACAGGATTCGTACACAAGGATTCAGCATCCTAAGTCCAATTCCAAGCTTGTTACGTCCGGAAAGCAAAACAATGTACGGAGCTATAATCATAACTGTGTACAAAAACGATTACAAGTGCTCGCTGTTTTAAAGCCACTAGTGTTCATTTCTCTTGGAAACTGCAGTGATATGTACTTATTGGTACATATTTCGAGTCTTGCGAAAAAGTTCCCACAGGTACGTTTTCGTTATGAGATCAGGTAGCACAAAATGCGTCTTTGCATCTAAAAGCGTGAGATACAGTGCTCAGGAATGGCTTTAAAAAAAAAAAAAAAGCGCAGCCCAGAATGCCTCCTCTGCCATGTTGCCATCAAATAAAACAGTTGCTACTGTAAACAAACGCTTGCAATGCTTGCCCCTCCTCCAGGGTCTTCTGATTAGTCCATTATTTTGGAACTGGCATTGATGAGCAGCGCTTTCTGTAAAAGATGAAATTCTTTTAACTTGGCACGACTTCTCAAAAACGCAATGCTGCAAAAGACATGACATGCGAGCGCAACGATAATACATGTCTGTCTAGCGTAGAAAAACAATGTAAAAGTAGCGCATTGGAATGGATAAACGTCTTGTGTGTGAACAGCCCCTAATTTTGCATTTTTTGCATTTTGCATTTTTCAAAATTGGTGTCTATAATAGTGATGAATTTAATTAGAGCATTCAAAGAAATTCAATTCCACCAAAAAAACAATTACAAATTAAACACAAATGCAAAATCATTAATGTTTCCAAAAACACACCATATGTTGTATGTTGTATACAACTCAACTAGTAATAGTTCTAGCAACATCTAGTGTACAGTGGATAATTCTGGTTCTTTACTGTAGGCTACCCTGTTTGAGTGTTTACTAAAACAGCCTATTGTTCTCTAATGAGATTCAGTTAAACTGTTTTAGTGGTTCTGCATCAGCTCATAATTAAAGTTCACTCTCTGTGATGCACAAAGTGCCACCCCATGCTCTCCAGGGGCCAAAGAATCACAGTCTCTCCCTCTCTTTCTCTCTACAAGTCAGTTGTGTTCTTTTTGGTCTGATCATGGTGAGATGATTACGAATTGGACATTCTTAATTACAGCATGTTAAATTGCCCATCTGCATAAAGGGATTTATACACACATGAATATGTATGCAGTTCATTGCAAACTCCTAACAGAGCTGCATTGGTTTCTAAGCCACAGAAAGTCTATGCAAATGTGTTTGTTTATTTGCTTGTAACGCAATATAAGAGAACGTAGGAGAAAAGGGAGTGTTTGCTTTTTAGAAGTACTGACAGCATGAACCCAGACTCCACTATAGCCGTGACTTTGCAGCTAAATCAAATATTAATAGCACGAAATGGAAATCAGATTGTGAATTCTCCTTGTGTTCAAGGTGATAAACTGAAGCTGTTTACCTTTTCACCTGCAATGCTCTGCCCTGCCGTCAGGCCAGGTTTACCCGTTCACCAGAAGAAAACTAAACTAATTCACTTTTGAGGAAAGAAATGTTCTAGTGCTTGCAAGGCAGTAAAAGAACAGTGTTAAAATTTAAGGAAAGCTTGTGTTTTAGGTTTTGGATCTGCATAAATTTGTAAAATTGAGAAAGTGCGATTGAGAGTGACTGAAGCTTACAATGACAAGTTCGTGGTTTTCAAAGTCTGCAGCAAAATGAAAGAGAATTCAGTGCTTTTTAGACAAGTTAAACTGACGTCAAGTTTTTAAACAAGTTTATGACGTCTTAAAGTGGAAAAACAAACATGAAAAATGATTTTCTATGACTACGATCAATAAGATGGAAACAAACATTAAGAAAAGTCTGTAAAAATACAACACCATGTACGATTTTAATATGAAGGAAATTTTCTGCATTGATTTTTCACAGGTGTTTTAGCTGTATTTTGAATGACATATTTCATTGTGTTGTGTTTTAGAGTTGAAAGAGATGCCCATAAACTTAACGGAAAAGGTACTGGTAATTTTCTGCCAGGAAATTATACATTTTTCAACCTTTTTTTGCAGTAAACTAATTCTAAAGTCCCATTTTATGCCAATAAAATGTACATAATGTTTAATTAAGTTAATTTGGAGGCTGGTCTCATACTGTACATGTTAATCTGATTAATTATAAATAAGCATATTAAATTAATTAAAAACTTTTAATCAATCAACATCCTTAATATAAAATGTACAAAATACAGAGAGCTCTGAAATGATCTGAAAACATTAAACAATTCGAGCTAAATAAGGGCAGTGAAGAAAAAAGGAATTTCAAAACCGTGTCGCCTTGCAAACAAAAAATTATTTGTACTGAACAAAAGGCCACATTTTAGGACCTTAATATTTTGCCAGCCGAAACTCCCAAATGTCTTCAGTCGAAGTCTGTTAAACTTCACACAAACTGTAAAGCCCATCTCCAGAAGCTACAGCAGTTCCAGTAAGTAATTCCCTTCAATCAAAGCCTTTTCTTCCACAAAGCAACTCCCCGATTAAGACTCCAGAAGTGAACAGCTCAGTCCGATACAAAGCATGTGAAGCCATGAATCTGCAGACTTTGTCCCCTGTGGTCTGTCAGCATCTAATCCCAACCGACTGATGGAAAAGATCCCATCGCAGTAATCTGATTTCAGGTCTCTCAAGACACCCCAGGATAAAATAAACCTTTCTAGCAGATTATATGCATCTGGTGAAGATCCACTGGCAGACAAAAACACTCTTTCACAAAATGCCTCCTCAAACAGAACTGAACAGCATTGTGAAGTGAGCTATATGTGAAAAACCATTTCAGACCAGTGACAGAAACTCTATTTGGAAACCCCTTACTAGTTGTAAGATGCTATTCAAAGTCTTCTAGACAACCTATACTCTCTTCAACAATTTATAAAACAGCATTTATCCACACAGACTCACCTTCCTGTCATAAAGACCATCCAGATCAGGAGAACCAGCTAAAGCCCTGACACCCTGAGGAAAGACGACTGACTTCATTTTCAGCAGAAAACACCAAACGCTGTGGCCATATCTGACAAATACAACTCTCACAGTTCATCAGTGATCAATAACAAGGGTTCTTAATGTGTAAATTGTTACTTGAAATTTACAAGTCTGAAATAGAGAAGATTTGTACAAGCATAATTAGGTAATGATGTCTATCATAATCGAGGTTCATAGGCTAATTTTCTCTACAGAGTTTTCTTAAAATTTACAACAGCAATAAAATTCTGTATTATGTGTCCCTTCTGCTGTGAAGCTATTAGAAGCTTTTAAAACCTGCTTAACTTTATGTGACTTATGAATCTCTCAATGGACACTTTAGCTTGGTTTCAAAATCTAGTGAACTGCCTCACGTCTATGTTTTACTTAAATATAAACTCATAAATGACTGATTTAGTAGACTGTAGATTGGCAATTATCCAATAAAATATCCAATATAACTCCACTCACCACACTATTGAGACACGATAGATAGATAGATAGATAGATAGATAGATAGATAGATAGATAGATAGATAGATAGATAGATAGATGAAAAAATCTTATCTATCTAAGTGTTTCCAGTGCAATCTGGGATTGCCATATACAAAGAATATTGGTCAAAATAAGCTGTTTTTGAAGGCAGCACTGACATGAATACGATGCCTTAAAATACCGTCTAGGTACGTAGTTCACTAGGTTTTTGTAGTGAAATCACACCGATTACTTTCACTTCTAGAGATGCTGTTTTCAAGAGGTTTTTCTTATCCGGCAATACAGCTTACTTGTTTTACACTACCAAAGTTATTTCATGAGAGATCTTCATAACATCTGCAGAGAAACATCAGGCTTCATTTACCACCTGTCACAAAGTACAGTGAAATTCACAGGAACGCTTTCGCAATTTCTGCAGCTATCCTCTTAAAAAGCATTTATGACACCCCACATGTTACGCTAAAAGTCTAACAGTGCCATTTGCAGACTGTGAACCTATTATTACCCATGAAGACACTGGAAAGAAACTAACGACAGACTAATGATTTCTCAAGCACACGGAGATAAAACAAATCCGTTAGTGTGCCATACAGCTGAAAGCCTCCGTTAACATACTCAACCACAGCGATGCCACTCAAAATGCCATACCTTCTCTCCTGGTGCAACGGCCAGTCTGTCTTTTCCTGAATCCCCCTGGAGAAGACATGGCAGATGGGCATGTTGGTGGACAATCCCGTATTGACACATTAAGTAGTGGATTTTGAGTTCTAGTGCTCTGAACTCCCGCAGCACCATTACAGCTGTCTGGGGCTCTTTGTAACACACTGGCCAGCAGCTGCAGAGCTGGATAATATTACTCGATAATTGGGAGGCTACAAGCTCAAGACCCACAGTAACCTTGTTTGACGTGCCTGAGAACATTAGAGTCAAGGTTAATAGAGTAAAACTTCTGCAAGTCTGTGGTTCATGTGTAGTACTAGAAGGGATATTCTGAGGGTGCCTTGGTTTTGGGATGCTGTCTTAAGCAGGGACCAACTGCAATAAAAAATATAAATAAATAAATAAATACATAAACATTTACATTTACATTTATGCATTTAGCAGACGCTTTTATCCAAAGCGACTTACATTGCATTCAAGTTACAGTTTTTTTACATTTGATCAGGTCTTGCTTTCCCTGGGAATCGAACCCATGATCTTGGCGTTCTTAGCATAAACATAATACGTAAACTAATATACAAACTAAAATAAACTATGGTATTATTTAGTAGTTTAGGATTTTATTTATTAAACTAATATAAATTAAATAAAACAAACTAAAAAATATATACAATATATGAACTAATATACAAACAAAAACAAATAAAAATGATAAATAAATACAAACTAATATGCAAATTAAACTAATAAATAAAGCCATAGTTCATGTATTTAATTATTTTAGTTTGCATATTTATTTATTTTTTTAGTTTGTATATTAGTTAGATTTTTTAGTTTGTTTTATTTAATTGTATTTAATTTATTTTATATTAGTTTTAATAAAAATCCTAAACTACTAAATGATATCGTAGTTTGTATTATTTTAGTTTGTATATTAGTTTGTATTATTTATTTTAGTTTAATAAATAAAATCAAAATAAATAAAGCCATAGTTCAAGTATTTAATTATTTGTGATTTTATTTATTTAAATAAATAAATAAATAAATAAATAAATAAATAAATATGCAAACTAAAAACTATGATTTCATTTTAGTTTATGGTTTTATTTATTAAACTAATATACATAGAAAGAAAAAGAAAGAAAGAAAGAATTAAATAACAGCACTCACAGAATTATTTTAATATAAAATTGTATAACTGAATAATTAAAAACAAAAAATATTATTAAACACAGTGGAAATATTTCACTGAGTGTTGAACTGGGACAGAAGGGGAGAATTAATATAAAACAATAATATAAATATAAATGTTAATAATATCAAAAACAACTTCCTCTTTTGTTATTAAGCCATGGGGTCTATCAATCAATCCAGACTCACGCTGTCACTTTCACCTAAAAACAACCTTGAAACTCCATAGATTTTACTCAGTTTACAAAGAATAATATAGAGTACGATTTAATGAACTGCGAGGCCATTAAAACAACTACTCAAAGACTTAGTTTTTTTCGATCAGGTAGGGTACAACAAGTGATTTCAAAACGTTTCAGTCGGTTTATTTATATCGTGTATATATTATTTATCTCGTATAAGATGCATTTGGTTGAGTTACGCTACAGTAAAGCGCTTCATTGTATACGTTGACTATCTCTTCAGCGCGTGGTGCGAGCAGGACAACAATGCTGAATATTAATAACTATGACTGGCACTGTCATATACATAGCATTATAATGAAAACACTATTATAATAAAACGCTGTGATTTTTTTAGTGTTTAGTTGTGTTTCTGCATGTTATTGTGTGAAGAACGTGTCCACAAAAGGAGTTCATTCAGAGCCGCGCAGACACGTTCATGTGCATTCGGGGCATTTTGTGCAGATAGCCTATAAGTCGTAATAGTAACGTTATGTTATATAAATAACAGAGCATATTCTATATGAGATAAGTTAAATCCCATTGATTAAAAACCTGGTATCATGTGCTTCATTCTACTGGTCATCTTCAGCACGCGCAGCTCAAAACAGAAATGCAGAACGTTATAACTACGATCATATACATAACGTTATAATGAGAGCACTATTGTAAAAAAAAGTTGTGAATTCTTAAGGGTTTCGCTGACGTTTAATGTTAACTATCTTTTAATCAAAACATAAAACATTAATTTACCCCGTTTGTATCTGCGAGGCGTCCGTTACACATTTTCCCTGTGTATTTATGACTGTCGAATGTCTGACTCGATTCTTGGTAATGTATTTTGGCCCCGCCCCCAAACATATGATTCGACTATTGGCACGATTCGAAAATTCCGATTCGACTATGAAAATCCTTAGTCGGGGACACCCCTACTCCAGTTCATAAATAATTCAGGCATGCCAGTGGTCCCTGAATTCAGGTTTGCTGGCCAAAAATCACTCATGTCATTTTGGTTTCTAGTTGAATATTGGATTACAAGAAGAGAAAGCGAGCTCTTAGGGAGGCAGTGTGGTTAGAAAGTACATCTCCATAACAACAAAACCAGCCCAGGTAATTGCATTTTGGACGTGTTGTGCATCGGCTAGTATTGAGGATCTAGAAATGCTGGTTCACTCTGAACAGAACTCATGCGTTTAATCCCACTTCACTCAATCCATGAAACACGATTGAGACTGGCAATTTTCATCGCTGGGTACAAACTCTTTCAAGAGACACGTTCGAAATCATCCACAAAAAGGGTTCTTGTGTAGGTCACTGCAATTAACCTTTGAGTGACATTCTGTGAGCTTAATAGCTCAGAACGCTGTAATGGTCGCACCCTACCTTGCAAATTGGCAGCATTTTATACTCACTTTCTCTTTTGGGGTTAAAATGTGACCATGTTCACGGTCAAAGACTAAGACTCTCTTTCTGTTTCAAACAGATATAATTCACACCACTAATTCGTCTATTAAAACACCTGGCTAGCGTGGCTATGCTTTGAAATTGAACTTGAATTACAACATTATTAAGCTATTGGGCTGATTTAAACTGCTCATGTTTCATTTAATCACATTTTAATTAATATATTTAGGTTAAAATACATAATTTAAACAATTGTTTAAAACTGGTAAAGTTGAAGCATACATTATGCATGCAAATTCAAGATAAACATGATTATCATGAATGTTTAATAAAAAAAATAATATAATATAATATAATATAATATAATATATAATATAATATAATATAAATCATACAATATATAACTATATATTATTATTATTATTATTATTATTATTATTATTATTACTACTACTACATTTAGATTTAATGACATAAGTTTTATTATAAAATATATAACTGCCAGAGTGTGCATCAGACAATCCATGTGAGGTAAAATACTTTAAAAATAAAAAATAAAAAATAAAAAAATAATTAAATTAAATTAAATTAAATTAAAAATAAAATAAAACAGACAGACCCTATAGCACAGTGGTTCCCAACCACGTTCCTGGAGGCCCCCCAACACTGCACATTTTGCATCTCTCCTTTGTCTGACACAACCATTTCAGGTCTTGGAGTCTCTACTAATGAGCTGATGATCTGAATCAGGTGTGTTTGATTAGGGAGACATGGAAAACATGCAGTGTTAGGGGGCCTCCAGGAACGTGGTTGGAACCACTGCTTTAGCGCACAGGAACAGCACACAAGATGCAGCACAAGTCAAGCAACTCAATATAGTAAGAAATACTATCAGGCAATTTAAAGATAGACACTTTAGTAAGTAAATAAATTTTGCATGCAGTCTATAAATATAAGATTTTATCCCCCCCCATTCCATTCACTGTGCTGCAGTAAATCAGGCCTGTGCTTTAATACATATGCATGACTCTCCCATCCTCCCTGCCTCCATAACTTTGCATTTCGTTTCTTCTTCTTCTTCAAAAAAAAACCATCACCAAGAATGGTGTGTCGCTGACAAATTACGTTGCCAACATAAAGCTTGAAATGTCCAATTGATACCCAGTTTGCTTGTCTATGATATTCAAATGTTTCTCTTTGAGGAAGCAATAACAGAACAGAACCAGCGGGAGATTCCGAAAATATCACCAACCGTAAAATGCATGTGCTTCGTTTATCTGTAATGCGTTTTCAGTTTCCAACATTCATGAATTCCCACATAGCAGAAATGTGGGTCAGATTCTTCTCTCAATGCTGGATATGAGCCTTCTGGCTAAAGCGTAATATCAGAAACATGGGGCTTAGATTCTCATGAGCTTTTGTATTACGAGTTTAATGTAAATGTGGCAAATGCACACAATAGGTTTACGTAACCACAACTTTCATTTACATAAAGAAGCCATGTAATAAAAATCTAAGTTTTGTGGCTTTTTTTTTTTTTTTTTTTAATGTTTATTAGCTCTGAGGCCAACGATATTCCAGCATACTACTGAAAGATGACAAAAACATGGATACGCAAAAATCTAAAATAAAATTTGACTTTACAGGGACCTAAACAAATGTTTATCCAACAAACTGCTTTCTAGAATGAGACTGTCATTCCCCATTACATCTGAAATTAGCTAGCATTAGCAAATGGTTTACTACTAAGCAAATGCTACTGAATACAGTATATCAACAGAAAATGTGTGACAGGAAAGAAAAAAACATTTGTCAAAAGATTGTATGGGGTCATAAAGTGAAAAATAAGTTGTTAAAATGAGCTTGGACAGAAATTCATTATAATACGTTTACAAAACTTAACGCCCACTTAATCTTGTGTTAAATGAGTTTAAGGCCTATGAGTGCACATCTAGTAAATAGCAGGCTAATTATATCAACAAACTTTCATGGAATCATCACTTTCATTGGCGTTTAATCGCAGTAAACATTCAGAAAATCTTACAACCAGATTGAGTACTAATATGGGCAACAAATTAAGTGTCCAGACTGTTTTGACAGTGAACATTGATTAATGAGTGCCAAGACAATAGCCAGAAGACAAAAATGCAAGAATACTTGATTTTAATGACAAACACTACAAAATAATACTCAAAAAGACCCCATGTAATTAAAAATATCTGTGCGCTCTGAGGCCAATTAAGTTTGTCCAGACTAAGCGGCTCATTGTGTCCATAGACAAATACGCTAAAATATTTGATTTTGGATGAGAAAATGCCATCGAAACAAGTGTCCAAAAGTCCCTCACATAATCAAAATACTCCTAAAAGTTGACAAAATAAGCTTTTACCAGATGGACCTAAATGACTTGTTCACTGCAGTCACTGTCCAATAAAATGCTTTCTAGAATGAGAATGTCCCTTTGCCTAATACTATCACTTACATGGATAACAAATTAAGTGTGTCCAGACAGTTCTGACACTAAGCGCTGATTAACAACCGCCCTACTGTGTAGACAGATGACAGATGCATAAGAATGTTCATTCTAAAATAGCACAATGGAAGACAAAATTCCCTGTGATATCCTATTGACTTTAAACTACTGCAAATGGAGATTTGACTCTCCGACAAGCGTTAAACCCGATCCTAGAATATCCTATGGGATTGTCCACTTATTCCACGGGAGCTGTGTAGCATTCCAGCCATGACAACTTGGGAACCTGAGCATGAACATCTATAGTGAGTCACAAAGAAAGAAAACAATAGCCTTGAGTGTCATGAAATGCTGAATTAGCCAATTATCTAGCCTATCTATCTACTGTAACAATACTTGAGATTCACCCCAGAGGCACCTACGAAACAATAAAATTCACTTTCACCTTCAGCAGACCTCTATTAAAATGTTACATTCGTAGCACTGGCACAATTTTTTGGAAACGCATCATAAATTCAATATGCGCTAATAACAATTTCTTGTTCCAAAAGTATAAATTACCTGTTCTGTATTCTATTCCATTGAGAAAATCCTGGAGCATATTTGAGGTTAACAAATTAATGTAAGACACATTTAGTTTGACATTGAACAGCCAATTTCAGAGGAATCTATCACTGAAAAGGGTGACATCTGAAGCAGTAGATGGCACAAAATGCAACACCACAACAATCAATTTCATATGCATAGTTTACAATTCCAGTTGCAACGCAGGCTTCAGTAATGCATCTGTTGTGCAGTATAATTTAAAAAAGATCAATACAACAACCATAGTCTCATTTCCTACCGGATTTAAAAAAGAAAAACTACTTTGGCAGCGGCTGTATTAATTATGTAGAAAGTAAAGCAAAATTCCTCAGAAGTTGGTCCTATAGGAGTACGATTTATTGGCTGCTTGTTCTCAAATACTATTCTAAGTTTCTACACCAAACTAAGCAAGTGGTACTTGTCAAGAAACATCTCTATTCCAAAACACAACAAACTAATTAGGCTAATGACCTTAAAGACCATTTGTCCTCAACAAACATATCATCAGCTGTTCATTTGTAGGGATTCCAATCATTCTTGCAGTGGCTCGAATCTCAGTGAAACACAAGGGAGAGAACATGGCTATTTACTGCTAAAATACTTCACACTTTACAGAGAAGCCAAAAATCCCTTTAAATATGTTGGGTTAATAATATTATAATTTCTGAAAAAAAAAAAAAAAACACTAAAGCCTACTACAAATTTTATATATATATATATATATATATATATATATATATATATATATATATATATATATATATATATATATATATATATATATATATATATATATATATATATATATATATATATATATATAGGTGAATATTTAATGTTATTAAAAGAATCATGAGAATAAAACTGCCATTAAAGCAATTTTAGAAACCTTTACTGAAAACCAGAGATCGTAAGTTGTAATGCACATGCACTTTGTCATGTCTTTTAAAAGAAAAATCTATTAAATGTCACTGAACAAAGAACTAAGCAATTTTGTGTTATTAAATGAAAAAAAAAAAAAAATCAATGTGTGATGTTGATGAAACCCATTCCTTACCATGTCTCCTTTATCTCCCTTTTGTCCAGAATGTCCTGCCAAACCCGGAAGCCCTTGATCCCCCTTTCAAATACACATAAGTCATATTATGCAATGTTAATATGCTAAATCGGCTCGCTGTATCAGGTCTAAAACGCTGTGATCAAAATTCAAAGAGGAGTCCTAGCCTGAACTCTGGCTCTTTGTACTTCAGAAGAGATTAGCCGAACATCACCCACTGATGAAGTGCATGTCTGTGCCCAAAACCCCCTTATTTGTGCTAAATTGCTTCTAATAAGCTTTTATTTCTGCCTCTGGCTGTCATCCAGGTATACGGACTGGCATAAATGTGCTTTAATTGGCCATTCATTTTGTATGCAGCATTACCTCAGGATCCATTGTGGAGTGCTAACTCGCTCATTTAAAGAATGCTTTCATAGTTTAACTTTACCTTCAGAGCGGGACAGTGGCATCGGTCGGTGGGCAGCTGGGCTGGCATGGACAGCATTCTGTGGAGGTATCCTGTGACCAGTGGGGCTGCTGTGGGGTTGTGGGTCACTACAGGTTCACACTGGTTAGATTAAAAAAAATAAAAATGTGGATTAGTGTTAAATTATTAAAATATAGACCAAGATAATCAATTATCCACAATGAATTGCATGAATATGGGATTTATGGGGATTTTCTACATTATGCATGCATAATAAATACATATGCATCTTCTTGTGGTAATGCATAACTCTAGCAAACTGAGCTACATAAAATATATAATTTGGTTCTGTAAAGCCATATTAATATGATAAAAAACAGCATTAGAGCTCAATTTTGATGACTTAGGGAGCAGCATTTGCACACTTTCTTCAGTATTATTTTTTGAGTTATTTTCTGTGAATCAAAACTGAAAGAAAATGAATTAAAAAGTCTGTCAAGAATTGCACAAATACACGTTCAAAAGTTTGGGTTCAGCAAGGCTGCATTTATTACAGCAAAAACAGTAATATCGTGAAATATCGCAATTTAAAATAGGTTTTTAATATATATTTTAAAATGTAATTTATTCCTGTGATTGCAAAGATGAATTTTCAGCAGTCATTACTGCAGTGTCAGCTTCACAAATCATTCTAATACATCGATTTATTGATCAAGAATAATTTCTTACTATCATCAATGTTGAAAAAAGTTGTGCTGCTTAATATTTTATGGGAAACCTTGATCTGTTTTCTCTAAATACAAATTTTACTTTACTATCCCTTTTGATCAATTTAATGTGTCCTTTCTTAAAAGTATTACTGACCCCAAACTTGTGAATGTTAGTGTTCAAATAAAGTAGTTCAAATAAACTGAATATATTATTAAATTAAATTTATCTTATCATTTGGCAGTGGAATTTGGTTTCTTTCCTCTTTCTTTCTTTTTAATTTCTTCAAAGTCACACAAGAACTTTTGATTGAGCCATGAAACGAAGCTGAATTGTTATTACCCTGAATTGTCATACCCCAGAAAAACTAGCTCAGTAAACTGTGGCCCCTCAAGATCTGGTGCCCTAGGCAATCATCTGTGTTGCCTAATTACATGTCCGGCCCCACTGGCCACTTGGACCATTCCACTTCCATGTGGAAAACACTAAGGAAACATTATCCCAAACGCTGAGAGGGTGGATTAGCACACAACTGTAAAGACCATGTACCAATTACAGCATTGAGCAGGGATGTGGATTTTCTCTAATCCAATCGTTTAAGACAGAATGTTGCCTTTAATTAATCAGAAATTATTGACTGGAGCAACTCGAGCTAAAAGGATGCCCTCAAGGGCTTTGTTCACAGTGGAAACGATCGGTCCAAGAACAATACATGGAAATCACTATGGCTCTGTTCCAAAACCTACATCTTTGCCTTTGTGGACGGCATTTTAAGACTGTTTCAAGATGTAGAATATCTTCTTTAGGTTAAATTCTAAGGCAGAATTGCATGTATCCTTCACAGAGAAGGAAATCCCAAAATGCACTGCAATGAGTTCAGTGAAAAACAATGGAAAATGGTAGGTTAAACAAGAGAAAGATGAGAGATTTTCAGCCAATGCCTTAAACTTACTGTAAGTCTGTTTCTCAAACAAAACTATCATATGGAGTCAGAAAATTTATATAATTCAAACAGACAACTTTTAGTGTTCTTCTATGTTCTTTTGGGAACTTGACTAATTAAAAATGGACTGTTTTACCCAATTTCGGTGCACAATGTATTTTTATGCTTTTCAATATATCACATCAGATTAGCAATGTGTTAACAAATTCTATCAAAATCAATTGTGAATTTTTAATTGTTCAGTTGTGTCAAGAGATTGCACAACACAAGAAACACGAGAACTACAACTGACTTCACACACACGATTGCTACTGCCTATATAGAGCATTCCAGATTAGTCACTCATGAGCCAGTTGTCTATGTAGGCAGTAGACAGCAAGGCAGCTCACTTGATTTTAGAACAGAGTCTTTGAAAACTAACTAGACTTCACAATCACAACGTCTTTTAAACATTATCTGAATGATTAACGTTATTCAATAGCAGTGTTGAAATGTAACTGGCCTGTTGAGATTTTATTTGATGAAAATATCAAGCCCCTAATTTTAGTGCAAAATTATGTGCTGGGTTTACAGTCGGTTAGGAAGAATCATCGAGTCTGTATCATCAACACTGCTGCACCATAAACCTGAGCATCTTACGGTAACTCCAGGAGAATCGCAGCATCTGTCCAAGTCGGCTATTCTAGCATCACAGAAGATCAGAATCTCCTGAAGTTCAATCTGTGAAGGTAAATTGACATTTATGGACATGAACACACATACCTGACAAATCAATCCAACCAATTTGCAGCAAACCATTCAATTTTAATGGAGTTCCCTCAAACTATAAGTGGTTTCCACCATAGTTTGATGGAGCTTTAACAATTACTAACTGTACTAAGCTTTGCCATCATATTCAGATTTAGCAAGTGATGAGAACCTCCGTCCACAACTCACATCCACTGGACGTCCATCCTCCACTCGAGTGGTGATGAATGTGCGTCCGCTCACGTTCATGCCAGACCTCTCAGCGGTCACCTGACGCTCAATTAATTTGCAGTCCAGGTAGATGGAGACAGCATTGCTCTCGACAGATACACCTAACTTGTGAAACTGTCGATCGAAGAGGGCGTGCAGGTCTCGGTTCTTGAACACGTACAGAAGGCTGTTTTTCAGAAAACCCTGTGCCAAAAACTCGACTGTTTTTTTAGCTCCATCCACTATTAATGACACCTAAATGAAGGAGAGAAGAAGGGATGAACATT
Organism: Spinibarbus caldwelli; assembly: GCA_039654775.1. Taxonomy (NCBI): domain Eukaryota; kingdom Metazoa; phylum Chordata; class Actinopteri; order Cypriniformes; family Cyprinidae; genus Spinibarbus; species Spinibarbus caldwelli. The sequence continues at coordinate 8,299,923 of CM077243.1, forward strand.
AGTGGCTCATTAAGACAGTTAATGAGATAAGCTGACGGAAGTCTGAAGCGATCACAGTGTGCAAAAGAGTGCCATTTATATAATGATTATTTTGCCAGTCTTGCAGGAGTTGACTGATCAATGTCTTTTTTACAGGATTTTTCACATACCTGTGTATCTCCACCTTTATCAAAGATCTGCAGAACAAACCAGCGATCTTTCTTTGTGGTTTTTCTGAGCCGGAACGTGGCAGTAATGGAGTACTCATGAGAAAGTCCATTTGGGAACACAGATCTTTAGAAAAGAGACAACAATAACATCTAAAATTAAAATTGATCAAAATACAAAGTAAAACACAAAAACAAATACATGGCCATTTACCAATTAAGACTGCATTTATTTAAGTCACAGTAAAAACATTCAAATTGTGAAATATTACAATTTCAAATTACTGTTTTCTTTCTAAATATATTTTCAAATATAATTTATTCCTGTAATGCAAAGCTGAATTTTCAGCATCATTACTCCAGTATTCAGTGTCACATTATCCTTCAGAAATCATTCTAATATGCTGATTTGCTGCTCAAGAAACATTTCTCATTATTGTGAAAGTTGAAAACTGCTGTACTGCTTAATATTTTTTGTGGAAACTGTAATGCATTTTATTAGGATTTCTTGATCAATAAAAAGTCACTTTAAATCAATTAAGTGTATGCTTATTGATTAAAAATATTAATTAAAAAAATAAATCTAACTGACCCCAATTTTTTAAACGGTAGAAAGAGACCAAGTAAATGAATAATTGAATTGTTTTTGAACTGGTCCAAACAAAATGACTCAGTAACTGAATCAGATTTCTTAATGCCGCATATGAAAGAAAAAGAATGTTCTAGAAAGCGTTTAATTACTGCTTCAGTTCAGCGGTAAAGTTCTATTTTCACTTAAAAAAAAAAAAAATAAAAAAAATAAAAACATTAAAAGCTTCAATAAGCCAAGTGCATTGGCATCAATGTTCTTCTCTGTATTTTTCTCTTTAGTCTTGCCTGTAAGATTTATCAGATCAGTTCATCAAAAAACACTGCAAATGTGTCCTTTCATAAACTGAGATCATTCTGTCTGTTGGTCTATTGTTTGAAACCACTGAGATGTTTTCTCTCTTCTGTACGAAATACTGTAGCTGTGACTTGAAGCAAACTCATGGTACAAGAAGGAATGCTAAAAAACTTTTAAAGCTTCTATCCGGTTATTAAAATTGTTGAAAGAGTAATATTACATTTTTGAGTGAATCTCATAACACTGTAAGTGTTACAGAAAGAATTACTCCCATTTTCCTTTTTGATTTCTTTCACACGCTATTTGGTAATTTACTGGCACTTCATCAAACACAATCAGCAAAACTGACAATGGGAAAATCTCATGTATGAATACTTTAAAAAGGACAGAAGAAAACGAGAGAGAGAGAGAAAGAGAGAGAGATCAGACTTGCAAGAGACCGGCTGAAAATGAGTTTCTTCTCAAATAGATCATTCTGTATTCTCTCTAGGCACATCTGCATAGCGTCTCCTGCTTTCACAGGCACAGTGGGGAAAATGCACATTATTAAAATGATATATACTCTGACTTTACATGCTGGCAAGATCAAATGCTTTTGCATAAGAGGAAGAGACACACACCAAAATCCCCAGAGTTAAATCAACTCTGCTCAGAGTGCATATTGTCCCAATCTACAGAGAGTTAAAATAACTCTGAAGCAGAGTTGAAGTTAATGAGATAATTAAGTGATGAATTATGTGATGATTGACCATTAATTATGAACAGCTGCTGTTAACAAGCAGAATCACTGAAGAAAAGAGAAACACAAGAACTACAACTGACTTCAGCCACAGCCTTAGATGAAATCAACTGGAATAAAAGAAAACATTAAATCTCTCAAGATCTGACTAAACAACTCCACAAACAGCAGCACCAACTTCACTCATTAACCAGACTGACTTTATTTCTGTCAGACAATTACAAAAGTTCTTATTCAGAATTACAGAGGTTCAGATGTTGATGTTTTATTGGTCAAAAAATAACGCCACCATCATTGTGGTTAGTGTTTGCTTTAGTTGGCCTCTTGAATGCTTATCATACGATCCTCAACAGTGGTGACAATTTTTCATACTGCAGTGCATGATGGGAGTTTTTAACTATGGTGTTACCCAGCATGCATTGCAGCATGAAGCATTTTGTTGATTGTCACCATTGTTGAGATTCATATGCTGGTTCTTGATGTCTGTGTGTCGAAATAGTGCTGGAGTTCAAATTTTTATTTGCATTACTACTATAACTATTAGAGCAACACTTTGTTTGCACGCTGAAGTTTCACAGGGTTGATTATACAAAATATATAAAGAAAAAAAAATGTTATTTTAATAGTCATCATGAGCTGGTCTGGTTACAATCTCATCATATGAAAACAGGTAACAGCAGCTCACTGTCCAGCACTGACCTCTCTGCTTTATAACACCACATGTATTGCTATAGAGAAAAATCTAACGCAGGAAGTTAAGGGTCAAGGGCCCAACTAAAGCAAACACTGTTCTCCATGATGGTGGCATCATATTAACCAATAAAACATCAACATCTGATTCTCTGTAATTCTCAATAACAGCAGGTGTTCATCACTAAGGCACAATCATCATTTAATTAGTCACTTAATTATCTCATTAACTAACACTGCTTCAGAGTTATTTTAACTCTCTGTTGATAGTGACAATATGCACTCTGAGCAGAGCTGATTTAACTCTGGGGATTTTACTGTGCAGGAGAGAGGCTTATAGGAAACTAGTACAAATGTTTTATAGGACAATGGCTGGACTATTACTAAAACTGACCGCAACATTTTGTAATCTACTCAGAATATCGCTCAAGTCATCACTTATTCACCCTCAAGATACAGTGGAACACATTGGCCTAGGAGATCCAGCTTTATATCAAGCTGATGTAAAGCTGCTTTGACACAATTTACATTGTTAAAAGCGCTATACAAATAATAGTGACTTGACACAAAGGAAGATGTGTGAAAGCATGAATAAAGTTTCAAAACTTCAGTAGATAGGTGATTTTTTTTTATGAATATTGCTTTAAACTTCAGTCTGTTTCTCAAAAAAAATATAATATGGCTTTAGAAGATATGGCATGTTCATACAATGAGAATATATTCTTACAGCATCTCCACTGCATTCAACAAAAGAAAGAAAGTCTTCTTGGAACGGCTTGAGAATTCCATAAAAATTCAATCTAGCATTTATCTAGATAAGGAAGGAGGCAATAATAGGTTCAAAATGAGAGAATAAAGACTTTTTTGGAATTGCTGAGTAATTGATTTTATGAATGCAACCGTAAATTAGACTTGATATGGCCAGCCGGTGGAATGGACTTGTGCCGAGTGAGACCTCATAAGTGAGTGCAGTGTTTCGGAGCGCACCAACCTGGGCACCGTGACATCAATTCACTTCATCACTGAGCTGTTAAATAGGGACATCAGAGGCCTTATGCCAAATATGATGGGATGTAACACTCTAATGCAATCCATATTAAACTAATCTCTGAACATGCAGATTAATAAGCAAACAAATGGTACCACTGCTAAAAAAAAAAAAAAAAAACTCTGACAATGGCCTAAGCTTGTTCCCCCGTGATATTATATTATATTGTCAACATTTGAAGTGGTTCAAAGAAAAGTTCAAAGTTGTCCTAAGACAAGAAAGGGGATTTGTTTTGGTTTTAGGACAACTTTGATGAAAGGTTGTGATCCACTTAAAATGTTGACTACTGTATATTATATACATTTAGTATATATAATCCTACATACATAAAATCCTACATATAATTAAATAATAAAATAATTTAATTTAATAATAAAGGTTTGTCCCCCATTATAATAATCCAATACAATATAATATAATATAATATATAATGATTAAAGTTTAAACTTTAACTTTAAAAGTTTCTAGTGGCACTACATAGCATTGCAAACAATAAATAAAAATAAACAAAGGATATAAACAGAAAATTCTACCCCAAACTTATACGATTAGTTGAGCCAGCATTATTTTGTCTCATACTGGGCAAACAAACCGACTGCAATTGTTTTTGGTGGTTTTGTGCCAATAATGGTGCAAAAAGTGTTTCATTTTGCCCACAGTTAAAAGAAAAGAAAAATGTATTCAGCCACATAGAAACAGCAACATTTCAGCAGTGAAATGAACAAATGTGCGGTACGCCTACTATGGGTCGCGCCTGTTTATCAACATCTTCCTTTCAGCAGTTCAGTTAGGACTACCAGGCGAACATCACGTCACTTAATTAATATTGATGAGCAAAGCTCATAAGCTTTATATTGTGCTTCCCCCAACACTTTTCAGATCGTTCCCACGCCCCTTGCCTCTCATAAAAACGAATACCAAACATGCAATTAGCACATCTTAGCAGAGTCATCTGTGAAACAACTAATGGAAAATAGTCTGGAGGAGTGGAGCCTTCTCTTTCCATGTGACCGTATCAACTGGACGACAGGGCACGGCTGCATTTCCTACAAGTAAAGTGAGAGATGTTTGGAGTTTGTGCTGGGGGCTCTTTGACCCCCTTTCTCCACCCCCCAACACATCCAGCTGACTAACGCCATCACCTGTCAGAGTTCAGCTTAACTGAGGTCTGGCGGTGTGTGTGAGTCTGTATGGGGGTCTGAGCAGACAATTTGGCATTCTCATCCCTCAGAACTGCACTCCACCTCCAGCCAAGGAGACTCAAAGTTGGTCCCTGAGGGCAGGTCTGAGCAGCAGATAGAAGGCCCCACAGCAGGCCGCTGACCACCAACTGTCAGCAAGAGCAACAGATCGCAAATCAACTGACCCATGGTTCCTTCAGGGTCCCGGGGAGCAAACACTGTGTTTACAGTTGTATAAAAAAACGCTAAAAATATCCCCCCTTTCCCTGTGCAGATGACCGGGTGTTATTTTTCACTGGTGAAATGCGTGGAGGTACAAGAGACATCCACTGGGTGCTGAATCTCTATGGCCAAACCGGCAGGTGTGCTTGAAACCACAGAGAATAATCAGTTAGACTGAATTAAAGACTATGATGAAACGCAAAGAAACAAATGACCTACAAACGTTAAACAATGTACTGTTTTATTGAACAATGTACGGCCCTGAAATCTTAGACGCTTAAAAATGGATTCATCTTATTGCTTTAGATAACAAATTATCAAACCAAGTGGCATTCGCAAAAACAAATTACGCTAGACCTTTTCTCAGAACCTCTTCTGGTGATTACAATTAACTAACTGGTCCTAGGGACAATTTAAATGGATTGATGTAGTCGGTTCTCCTCAAGTTTACACAGATGTAGCTCATCACATTAACTAGGAACATACTGAAAGTGTCCAAATGCTTTAAGCAATAATTAATGAGATGCTGTGTGGTACAGTGATTTTAATCACAGGAAAGGGTAAAAAAATACTTTTCAAATCAATTAATACTTTTATTCAACAAGGACACATTTGATCAATCAAAAGTGACAGTAAAAACACTTACAGTTTAATGTTACAAAGGATTTCCATTCCAAATAAATGCTGCTCTTTGGAACTTCCCATGTAAAGAATCCTGAAAAAAGCATCACGGTTTCCACAGTTTTCTTTTCAACATTGATTACAATAAGAAATGTTGCTTGAGAACCAAATCAGCATATTAGAATAATTTCCATTTCTTTAATTATTATTTTAATATATTTAAAATATATATATTTTACAATTACTTTTATTTTAGTGGCTTCACTGTATTTTTGATCAAATAAATGCATCCTTGGTGAACAAGGTTCACCAAAAGCATGAAAAAACTGTCTCTCAGTGTTCAATAGATTGTAATTTAGTTTATCATTTAGCTTAATTTAGCAAATTTATCTGCATTTTACAAGTGTTTACAACATTTACATTTTGCTTGTGAAATGTGCCTGTGCTATATTTCTTAAATGAATGTCACTAGGTTTGATACATTGTGCCCAGATACTGTACTTTTTGGTGCCACTGTCCATTTGGTCTTGCTATAAAGACAACTCTGAACTCTCCTACTTCCATCTCAAAAAAAAAACACTGGAATGAAACTCTACAACAGACATCAGACTTTGAAAAAAAAAAATGGAGCAGAATAATCAACCCTGACTTAATTAGATCATGAGCATAATTTAAAGTAATTTCCAAGACTATGGCAACAGAACTGCTAAGCATTGAAGAAAAAAAAAAAAAAAAAAGTTATGAAAAAAAAACAAAAAAACAATACTATTAATAAATCACTCAGGAAAAAATAATTAGTCAAAAAATATGGAATATACCAATGTTCACTGCATCACAATGAAATAAAAAGCTTAAACACGTAATGTTTCTTCTTAGAAGGCATTATGTTTAATGTAATTTGCATTTATGCATTTAGCAGATGCTTTTATCCGAAGACTTGCATTGCATTAAACTTACAGTTCATGGATTTCCTGGTAATCAAACCCAAGACCTAGGCGTTGCTAGCAGCATGCTCTACTGTTTGAGTTACAGGAATGTAATGATAGCATTTTTTACTTTTTGTCAGATGTTTTTAGTGCAAACACCATGCTTTTATGTTTGAGTCATAATTATCGTAAGTCAAGGCACCACCCTATTTTGCTTACGTTCTACCATGACGTACGACCGACTGGAACGCTTTGAGGTTGGAAGTGGGGAATTTCAACTCTAGTCTTCCCACCTCCGACCTAGTCTGGAACTTGCCACAATCCCACCAGCTTTTCAGCAAAATACAAAAGAGTTCTTTTGAGCATCAATTTGAGCTCTTTGGACTCATGAATATGCTGTGGGTTCACACGGTTTGGACAGCTGACCTTGACTGAACACGGCCTACATAAGTGTACATGTCCAGGGCTGTTATACATACATTAAACATACCTGAAAAGTCTAACTAACACAGAAGCCTTCTTTGAACTTGGTGTCACCCTTGAGCTATAAGTTATTAAAGTCATTTTAAGGCAATTAATATACAGGACATGATTCCCCATTACTGCTTGATTTCTCTTCTAGACGGTACTCTATTACAGTCACCTCTCTTTCTCCTTGGTCGAGCCCACTGCCCACGGTCTGCAAATTAATTCTGTCCAAATTATTCAACATGTCTCACGGCTCACCTCACAGTTTATCCTTATTAGCCAATGCGAGGGGAATTATCTCAGCGAGCTTGTGATATCTGGGTCATCCCATGTCAACACACCATTAAAAGCATACACGGCATCTCCCGAGTTTTCTACCGGATATCAGTTAAAGTGAAAGCAAGCTTGCACCATGAGAAAACATTGGTTTGCATCGCAGAAACCCAATAACGGCTTGGCATGTTTTCAAATCTTGAGTGGTATAAACTCATGCAAACGGCTCTGAGAACGCAGTTGTTCAGCGAGGCAACCTGCGCTCTGTCCCGTCCAGAGATTTATAGGAGAAGCTGTCAGAAAGACTAACCAAAACACGCAACATGTGGATGTGGGCATTAATTCAAACTACTATCATAACATGCTCATCACAGCAGTGATTCTGCAAGGAACTGCCCTACTTTCTGCTCTCCAGATGCTAGAAGATTCTGCACATCGTTGATCACGTCCAAACTACGTAAACATCCATATGGATATGCACACTTGCTGCAATAACTTCCAGCTTAGCCATCACAGTTAACATTGTTTTCAGACAAAACAATCCTCTGAGTGATGTGCGAGTGGAAAATAAATTGCGCAATATCAAAACCACATCAACATTTGCAGAACTTACTCTGTTGGTTTAAACAAGGGTTTACTCCCCAGTCTCAACAACGGCCTGTTGTCCGTCACCGTGCCTTTTCTGAGAAGAAACTTCTCCGCTAAATCAAACCCTGTAAACAAGAGATGAAAAAGACAAACATGCATTACGTTTATGCATTCGCCAGACACTTTTATCCAAAGCAACTTACAGTACATTGTGTAAACATTTTGGGAATTGAAAACATGACCTTAGCGCTGTTACCACCATGTTCTGCTAAAGGAACAACATTAGCTTTAGGCTAAAGAGATTTTCAGCAAATGTTGTCCTGTACAAACTGCTGAACACACATTTGTAGTCTTTTATGTGGAATGATTAGTATTAGCAAGGCAGCACTATTGTTATTCCTCAAACATATTGGTTTGGGACTTTTTCTAAACTTCTGCGATTAGTGCAGACTCTATTCAAACTTTGTTTTGTAGATGATTTCAGCCTTAGGTGTACCATTTTTAAAAGACTTCATACTTTCAAACTAAAGTTTGACAAACTCCTAGTATCTGACAGAATTTGCACTGACAGCAACTAGCTTTCAAATCTAACCTACACTGATGATGGCATTGTGGTATTTGCATAACAAACTGTGATTGGTCATTTTCATTGCATTTATTTGTATATTAAATGGTGATTGGTCTTTTCTTTCATGCTATCTATTTAACTATTAATACTACAGTCCAAAAGTGACAGTAAAGAGATATATATATGTTACAAAATAAACATTCTACTTAAAATAAGTGCTGTCCTATTAATCAAATAATCCTGAGAAATTGTATTACAGTTTCCACAAAAATCTCAAGCAGCACAACAGTTTTCATCATCGATAATAACAAGAAACGTTTCTAAAGAAAATGACCAAATGAGCATATTAGAATGATTTCGAAAGGATCATGTGACACTGAAGACTGGAGTAACGGCTGCTGAAAATTCAGCTTTGCCATCACATGAATAAATTAAATTTTAAAATATATTACAAAAGAAAACAGTAATTTGAAATTGTAATAATATTTCACAATATTATTGTTTTTACTCTATTTATGATCAAAATAAATGCAGCCTTGGTGAGCATAAGAGACTTTTTTCAAAATCATTAAAAAAATCATCTTACCAACTCCAAACTTTTGAAACTTTAGTGCATACCCATCTTCACACTTTGCAAAGTGACAATGATTTTTGTGTGCAGCCAACAGATAGCAAATGCTCTGATACTGTATTTCACAGAACCACATTTTAAAAACTCAGCTCACCTACAACTTTGACAGTATTCTTTAGCTGGCTTGCAAGAACTGGCATTTCCTTCAGGAAATGCAAAATTAGCTGTATAAACTGCTCTGTCAGCTTCAGCCATGTGCAACATTAGGGATGTTTTAAACAGCCAGTTTGATGTTTAACAGCACTCCGTAAGCACGAGCTGTGCTTGATTTCTATTTGTAAATACAGTATTCTTTGTTGTACCTGTGAATTCTCTGTGAATGTTCACATTGGTCTGCCATTTCTCTTCCAGCTTCAAGGCCGGACATGTATGATCTGCAGAGGAGAGGAATATTATGCGTTAATGAAACAATTGAATTAATTTTTAAAAACTGGTAATGTTTTAGCTTATTCAGTATAGAGGAGACAACAGCTAGTGTCACAATTTTTATTCCACTGAATATTTCTAAGGGTAGGTTTGTATTTAAAATCATTTTTTTTTATAGTCATGTACCTTAAAGTCATTGCTTTCAACAGTTATTGCACAGGAAAAAAGATACAGTTCATTGAAGAGGGTAAGTTGTCACAATGGGAACCTGCCATTAAACAGCCTATTCACTTGTTTAGTCGTGATGTATGAAATACTGTTTCCAGGTCCAAACCTCCACTCCACTTTCAAATGAGAATAATATTATGAGCACTATTCATTTAGGCACATCTTTAAGCTAAGCTTTTAAAAATATGTGGCGTACGCTATAGTCTCCATGCTCACAGTGTCCCAGATACTAATACTTTACATATACATAAAGCATGAATAACTGTCTAACTAAAATTTTGCTCAGATAAAGGTTAGAATTTAAAATCTCAGATTTATCAGTTGTATTATATATAGCACACCGTGAGTGTATATTAGAACAGTTTTTTGTTTGCTTTAGGATCTGATGGAGTGTTTTGGACCTGGAAACTGTGACACATCATGTCAAGCACATAGAGTGCAACTGTGCCCGTCCAATTTTTTCAGCACCTTGATCCAGAAACATTTTAAGAAAGTCTTCATTTAAAGAGTTATGAACCATGAATGAAACCATCCAGCTACAAGGTGAATCAGAATGTTAAAAACTTTAAATTGAAGCAAAAAGACAACAGGCGTAAGACTTACTGCACATGGCTTTAATGAGAAATACAATCACCTGAAGCATTGTGAACGACAGTCAGAATAAAAACTATTGATTTAAAGATGTTATGTATACAGAAACAATATATTTTTTATTTATTGCAAAACATGCATATTTATATAGAAATTATTTAAGGAATTTCAGAGCATAGGAAGACTATTACATAATTCACATTGTTTCACGGGAGTGAGGGAGCACTAAAGAGTTATTTTGGCATGATCATTTGTTTCAAATCTCTGATTGGCTGTGATTTTTTCCAGAATTATGGGTAATGTAGACTTCCTCCAGAAATTTAGCTATTAAACAATTATTTTAAAAATGAGTTACAATAATGCAAGCTGATGGCTACAGCAAAAGCATATACTGTACCATTAATTAACAACCTCATAACTCAAAGTAGTTCTTTAAAAGTTTATAAATTATGGTTAAAAATCAATTCCCCTACAGATAAAAATGAAAGAGTTCAGAACGGTTGCAATCTATTAGTCTTTCGGCAAAACCAAATCTGTAAAACAATTATGAAAGAGCAAAAAATACATAAAATGTAACATCCAAAAACATCAAATCATTGTTTTGGTTGACAAATATTGCAAATGAAACTGTATAAAACTTAATTTTAAGCAAATGTGACAGCTTGCCCCAAACTGATATTTCTTTAAAAACTGTTTGTCCTGAGAATGCAATTCAAAGTTTCAGTTAAAATCCACCTCGGTTAATAAGATCAAGCTGAAAATCTGAAAACTCATAATATCAAGCAAAAATTACATTTTTGTAACATTAGATGGAAACAAATAATGGTTTTATTTAATAAAAAGCCTACTAGTTACTGAGATCCCAATGAAACAACAAGCCCTGGTCTCTCCTCCCATAACACTTGCAGCCTGATATTGCTGAAGGACAAATTCTGCTTCATCAACAACAATTATCCCAAATAAAAAGGAAGCTCACACAGACACAAATGCAAAAACACACAAACATATCTACATCCACAGACGCAAACCCACAAAACACAGCATTAACAGGAAATTCCAAAAATCAGCACATCTGCTGGCAAACTGCCGACTCTTAAGGAGACGGGACACATGCTGTAAATCCTTTCTAAATCTCTTCCTGGATGTCACGCTCGCACAGTGGATCACGGGAGATAGCAATTCACTCAGCTGGCAAAAATATTGCTTGCCTGTCCTCTTGTTCAGAGGACTCTCATTCGTGGGCATTTACACTGTGCAATAATATTCCTTAATCGCCTCAAGTTAATCTGAATGGGGCCAATAAAGCAATTCTATCGGACACATAACACCAGAGCGGATGTGTCCTGGTGGCTTCTGACTAATGCCACCCAGGTCAAGAGCTTGACGCCATGTCCTCGCGAGCAAGAAATTCAAATAGCCCTGCAAGAGTCCCTGCTTCTTAAAGGAGGGTGTGACGTCTTTCATCACAAACAATTCATTTGAATACAAGGATTCCAAACAAGAAAGCTTAAACAGAGCGCTAATTAAAGGTGACGACAGAGGCGCTCTGCACTAGAGTGGTGAAGTCAACATTGACTTCTCGCGCGGAGACGAACAAGGCTCAAAAAACCAAACAGATGTAATCGCTTCTAATCAAACCTTTTGTAAACGGACAAGAATAAGCAAACATCTTGGTGCGGCTCTTTAGGTGACAGCATACATACCTATTCTCTCATTCACTGTCATTCCTGAAGTAAAAGGAATGGAATTTACGATCCACAGGAAAACAGTCCATCTGAGACACTGAATCATGTTGTCTTTGACACATGAGAAAGGGCCCCTTGAAAACCTAGAAATAGAAAACAACGTCACATTTACAACTCTTTTATGCTCTTCTGGGTAACGCAACACCACTTGTTACTGCCTATGTGATGACTGTTTGCAATGGATTTACATTTTAGTTTCTTTTCAATATGTTTTACTGATTAACAACGGATTTGAACTTTAAATTGAATGTCCTATATTCGAGTATAGTCGATATCAATGAAACTGAGATCTCTTGTAGGAACAGATCATGTTTTGTAAAATCCGTCTAGTACTTCAATTATGTGGTGAAACGTCTTAACACAGTGTGTGACATTTCACTCAGAATAAACTCCAGGCCAGAGTAAGTTTCCAGCATGAGGTGCTTCTGGGGACCCAGTGCCAGATTCCTGTAAACCAATATGATCCGTTACCCACCGCTGACTGTTGTTATTGAGCTCTTAAGTAACAGGCCAAACAAATTGCACTAAATAATTAAACACTGGTGCTATGGAGTTTTGAAGCACATGCAGTTTTGTAGGCTTCAGTCATTAGTGCATCTCTGCATATAAACTTGTGGTAAATTGGTTTGTTGTGAACTTCTAACTCAAGGTCAACGTTTGCCTTTCAAATGAATGACAAAGCGACAGAAAAAGCTGTGTTTTTCTAAGATTTCTAATTAAGGCTAAAAAAAAAAAAAAAAAAAAAAAAAAAGTTTTGTAAATAGAATATTGTCTTACATGGGTGGTGTAATTTACACAATGTCAGGTAGTGAATGAAAACTTTCCACCCACCCAAAAAAGAAAAAAAAGAAAACATTTTTAGGTAAAATCAAAGTTTCACCCTGCAGTCATGAGTTTATTGCACTTTTCACCCACTTTTTACCGATTAATAAAATCAAGCTGAAAATCTGAAAACTCCTATCAAGCAAAAATGACACATTTTGTTGTAAAAACTGGGAAGCAAATAATGTCTTTCTTTAATTACACATGCATGTCTAATTGTACTTTGTGGGATATTATACTTATACTAACCATATAATAAAAAGTCATTTAAATGAAATAAACTGCATAATTTTATCTATGCATGCATTTGATGTTAAGCTAAAGCTTGAGTGTTCAATATTTGATGTCAGCATATTAATCCATCAATAACAGTGTTAAAACGCCACGTGCACTTCAACCAGATTGTTTAATAATATATATACCATCATTAATATAATCAAAGTCGCTTCTTAAAACTTCATCCAAACTGACTAGCAATAAACACAACAATAAAACATAACATGGCCTCACTGGTGTGCTTAAAAAGCATAGTTGCGAATATTTAATTTCCACATTTGCTTGCCAAATGTGTCATGTACGTGGTCACAAGCTACAGTTTACTGCAATTTCTCTGTGTAACCGAATGATGATAAATCAGCAATGCTGGATCTCTCTCTCTCTCTCTCTCTCTTTCTTTCAAGTACACGAACGCAGACAGCACAGGACTCACAGTGGCGTGTTAAACTCAGATGACATCAAACATGATCATTAAAAAATGACACCGCACATATACTCTGCAAAAACATCTACAAAGTCACAGCAACCGAGACAGATGAACACCGGCTACTTACATTTGCTGAGAAAGTTTATTATTCCAGCGTAAACACACAGCACAAGCAAATCCTGTTTGGTTAATTAGCGCATTTTAGGCAGCTGTGGGTCCAAAGCACACTTGCAAATAAAAGTGAGAATGAAAGCTCGTGCAGGAACCGTGTCCTTATTTGTCGCACTGCCTGACCCTCCCACCCACTCATTAGAGCAGCACACATCAGGACGGACAGGACACTCTGAGGGGCTCCCTGTGGAACACAGGCTACAGTACACAGGCTACTTGACCAATAGCAGGGGTACTAACTTTTCTTTCAAATTAGAGGTCAAAATTCAAAGATAAAAACTTAATACAAAAAGAAAGAAAATGTATATTTTTGTGCTTTTGTTTTTCACATTTTAATCAATTGTATACATATTGAAAATAATGGCATACTGCATGTGTAATAATTAAAATACAATTAAAATAAATTTAACCAAAATGTTGTGAAAATAGTTTAATTAACATTTGCATTGTCAAAAACTTTTGTACTGTGAACTGATTTTGCTTGGCTATATATTTCAGTAAATATTATATTATTAATAATATAAATATTATATTATAATGTAAATATTATAATATTATTATACTGACTACGTCATTAAATATTTTTCAGGATGGGTTTACAGCACATATTACAAAAGTCTTTAGCTAAAAACATTTACCTAAAAAGTGAAAAATTTTTGATACACAAAACAAAAATTTAAACAAAAGCTAACATGAAAATATTAGCTGGTGTTTTGGATGAGAAATATTTTAACTAAATGTAAAAACTTTGTGGGGGTTTTGTTTCATATTTGAGTTAAGTTTTTTTTAAGTGTATATAGTTTTTTTGTTGTTGTTGTTTGTTTTGTTTTGTTCTGTATCTTGCACTGTAAGAAATAAATCTGTAAAATAAATGCTTATTACTGGGACATTATCCAATAAATTTAACTCTAAAATACAGCGCAATGCAGTTCAAAATACAAGTGAAAGACCTGTAAAAAATGAATGAATGAATAAATAAATAAATGCAGAAAATTATTTTAAATTAATACAGTACATTGTGCCCTATTTTATAATGGATTTTTTTTTTTTTTTTTTGCATGCAATTTCTTGCCTGTTTACTTTTGTTTTGTTTTGTTTTATATTGGTTTATTAATCCTGTTGTGTCATGTAATCAGTTTTGTAAAGTCATTGTTTCATTTGGACTTGTTATCTTGTGTGTTGCACTCTATAAATACCACATTTAAAAAAAAATACAAATAGCCTATTATAGAATTATTATTAGGTAAATAAAAATTAAATATATTTGAATAAATTATATATTGAGAGTATACACAATGCTTGCAACAAAATAAAAAACATAGGATTTGAGTCAACATTAATTTTGAAATGCAACTAACACTACAAATCTCCAATACATATACCACAAATCTTCAATATATAGGAGATTTGTTGAGTTATTTGTGGTACGTGTTCCTCAAGATATGAATTCTAGCACTGTCTATATTAAGTTATCTATATGTCTACAACCTGTTAATTCCTCTGGATGCTTTCATATGAATCTACTACTTTTGAAAGCACTGTTCATTTGAAGCGGGAATTTGCAGCACATTGCAATATCTCACCTGACCATCTGACTCTTCTGACCACCACCTTTGTGTTTACACAAGACCCTCAACACTGATGAATAATGAGACACATTTTTAGGATTGTGTTTGTATTGGCCTTATTAGTGTGTCTCCACATTACCATGCACCCCCAACCCAGCTGCTTTCAGAACAGCTGTTTCTCAGACAAGGAATCAACGAGACTTCTCAGCTGTGATTCACTTCAGACTTGCATTTCTGCTACGATAGCATCATAATGTGCCCTGTGTTCTGTTGAAGAATGCCCCACCACCGAGAAACAACCACCTTAAGCCTGCAGATGGGAAGTTCAGCACAAGAACAACATGCAGAAAACATGCTGCCCATGCTGACCGAGAATCAAACTTCCCTGTGCAGATGCATCAGTATGAAAGATCACTATCTGCTGAGTCTGTTCCCCTTGTAAGGATGATGAAAATTTGATGAAAAAGAGTTTAGTAAAAATAAAAATGCTTCTATTTACCCCTAATTTTGTTGTCTTTGGGTTTCTCAAAGCAAGTTCACCTATATCAGAGCCTTTGGGCCAAGAAGTCACTCGAAAAACATTCACTTGTTTACGCATGAACAAGGAATCTGTTAAAAATTAAAAAGCGCAATCATGTATGATTTATCATAATCCCCCAGTAACCCCTTTAAATCTTTTTACACAAGTTTTATCAGCAGACATTATGTTCATATCTAGACTGCTGATGTGTCTTACAGTAATTAATTCACTTTCAAACAAACTCTTAGTACATGGATTTTAAGCTGCTCTCTTATAGCAGAGGAATACACAAACCAGTCTTCTGATCCACTTCAGTAGGTGATGCTGTTTGGTTCCCAAACAGCACGTTTTGTGTATTCTTTCACTTCTTCACATTTAGAAACTTTCTCGATGGCTGTTTTCCTGGCAAACAAACATCCCGATCTGCACATGATATCAACTGATATCAGACGGAACACCTGTTTTTCCAACGCACCTGCTGTTAAAAAAGACATACTATTCACATTCTCCTTAGTTGTTGCATATTTCTCACTATTGAAATGTCTGTTAGCTTAATGCATCACCCGGAGCATGGGTTATATTACTCTTTCTTATTGCCATATGGTTTGTATATTTTGTACACAGGCTTTGTTTCCCCAAAGTGCTTCTCAAACAATAGCTCTGTTCCTGTGTCTCATGTTGCTCCAGTTTGCCAGTGAAAACTAAATAAATGGATATTGCAAACAACTGAGAACAAGAGGTCCTAAAAACCTCATTCACTTTGCTGCAGTGGTGAGCTCACATGCCCATTTATACCGGTCTAATACAAAAGACAAAAGACTAAATGCAGCCTGTCAATGTTTGGAAAGCCAAAGTCATTCATTGAAATTGAATTCAACAGATATGTAAAAAGCTCCCATGAAGCACAGGGTTGATGATTTCCTGGTAAAACTGAGATGTTTAGACTTATATGAGCAGACTAGATATATTATGTTTCAATCATTTTAGCAGATTTAGACTTAAAATTGTATTTGCAGATCAAAATAGTATATTTTAAATTGTGAATATTAAACTTTGTTGTTGTTGTTGTTGGGAATTTGGGTTTGAGACATTCTGGGAAGTAGATAAAAGCAGGTATATCATATAATAAATGGGCCACTTTGAAAATATGACTCACAAAATTGAAGAAGGTTGCATTATGCTACTTATTTAAGGGCTCACTAAGTTCATGCTGCGTTTAACCCATTTAAAATTTCCATCATGCTCTCTGTTCTGTACTTCCGGCTTTTCCTGTCAGGTTATTGTAGAAAGGACAAATGAGATTGATAAAACGATGGCAAATGTGACCCAGAGACTAAATGAAATCAGGGTATTAGATTCAGTACCTCACGGCTAATGGAAGTTTCCTGGTGCCTATCAGTCTCCTTGAGACTAGACAATACAGTCTGTAGTGCACTTATAAAGGGAATGAGAGCATGTATCAGTGCTGAGTGTGCATTTTAAAGGATCCTGAGAGAAATGAATATTCCTCTCCTAAATATTCCTTCAGATATTATTTTTCAAGAGTAAAATTATAGAAAAAATATTTTTTGAAGAACTCATGCCTGCATGACTATTTCGACCAGTGGCTATTGAACATAAACATCAGTCTTGTGACACCACTGCTTATTAGTTGCTATTTTTAGCCTCTAAAAGAATTGTTCATTGTTATCATAAGATAAGCAATCAGTTTCATTCCTGTAGCTCAGCTGGTAGAATATAGCATTAGCAATGTCAAGGTCAAGGGTTTGATTCCTGAGCAAAAGTGTACAGTTGATGCACTGTAAGTTGCTTTGGATTTACAGTAAGTGTGTGCCAAATGCATAAATTAGAATCCTGAGTTTACAATAAATGTTCAATGTTGCGTGTCATTTCCTTGCAGCACAGTTTGCACGAGGACCCAGGTCTCATGGTCAGTATCATATATCGGTGATTATCCTGTGGCCACTTGCTCTCCTGCCTGATCACTTTGCACTGGTCTTTAATCACTATAGCAACTGTTTGAATGTGCCAAAGTGTGTAAAGTGATGCCATGTTTATATAAAGTCCAGATACCTGAGCAGCAAAAACAACATTCACGGGAACAAGCAATGCAGCTAGTGACATTATTGCCTTTGGCTTTGTGACATGATTGCAGTGTCATATTTTTCTATATTAAAATTTGTGATGACCTTATTCGAAACACTGATTCTTTGAAAATTTCTTTTGAATCTTTTGTTTTGAATCAGTGCTTTGAAGTGTATGAACTAAAAATGCCACGTGATTTTAGCAAACAAGGCTTCCTTACGTACTGTTATTGGAAGTGGTTTCACTGTAGTTTTTTCCTAATAAGCGAACCAGTATTAAATGGATGGTTGTAGCTTAACTCAAGCCAGTTTTATACTTTAAGTTCGTAAAAACTGCAAATGGATTTAACCAGTACGTCATCGTGCTGCAGTTCGAGTAGTTCGAAATAGTCAATCATTTGAGAAGCAATCAGTTCAATTGATTCGAATTTTCGAATAGCCTCACTTCTCCCATCACTAAATCAAAAACTTTCTCTTATCCCAACTTAAATGCAGTGACAACGATATTTTTTTTAGTGATGTTACGTTTAACACTGAAGCTTCGAAGCTTGTATCAAAAAGACAACACATTTCACATTGAAGCACTGTATCGGAGCTTGATTCGTTTTGAGAAAAGCACGTGATCTATGATGTCCGAAGCTTCGTTCGCCTGAAAACACTTTGGAAGGTGTTATTTATTTTATGACCACTAGATGGCGACAGCATAAACCGTTTTAAAAAGCTTTGAGTAATGAACCTTTTTCCGATACAATTGTGTTGAAAGCTTTGCTGGTTCAGAACGCTTCACTTTGCCATCACTACTTTTTTTTTTTTTTTTTTTACCATTCGTGAGTTTAACGAAGTGTAACACTGTGGTTCCACTGTGCTTCAAAGAAATAACTCCGTTTGCTTGAAAATCCAGACCACTCTGAATCCGACACAGACTGTCGGTGCGTTCCAAACGGGATATATCGCCCTCTGAAGGGCACTTCGGAGTGAAAACAATCATGGCTGCCATATTGAAGGGTCGTTCCAAACCGAAGTGCTCAAAACTAGCCACTTCAAAGGGCCCTTCGGAATGAAGGATTTCGAAGGGTACAACTGATGGACACTTCGCGTTCCCATGATCCTTTGCGCAGATTCTTTGCATGATGACGGTGCCTCCATGTGGGCACGGGATGATGACGCAGAAGGGCACTTCAAGAAACAGTTGTTTGGTCCCCTACACCCTTCAACCCTTCGAAGCTCTCACTCCGGAGGGTAAACAACCCTTTGAAGGGATTAGGGCCAGTGTTGCCAATTTGGGGATTTTGTTGCCAAATTTAGCTACTTTCTCATTGTTGCTGCGACTTTTATTGATTTTTTGGTGACAAGGAGCTATTTTAGCTATATTTAAATAAAAATAGCGATTTTTTTGGAGATTTTTTATTTTTACTTGGCCACACCCTGCCGTAGGCCCGTTACCTTTCACGTTTGCGCTCAATCATACCAATGAGTCTACACAGTGAACACACATCAGTACGCCTGCCATTCAGATATGATGACACACACCACCATTTCATTATAAGCATCAAGATGGCGGAGAAAAAATATCAGCAGCACTTTAGAAATTGCTGGTTGCAAGAACTCGCTTCAGCCTATAATGGGAAATACATCAAAAGCTTTTTGCAAATACTGCAAAGTCATACTAAATGCTAAGAAGTCAGATCTCAAAAAACATTTTGCACTTACTTTGTAGTAATAGAGTGTGTTGACTGAAATAAGTTTGTGTGAATAAAGGTTTTGTTTTTGGAGAATCATAGTATCTCTTATTTGTTGTATTTGAGCAGGAAAGGGATGCACTTTGGCGACACATGAAACAAATGCCCAGCATTATGTCTTTTGTGTCATTACATCATTTCCATCGTGTTTGATGTGCTTGCAGATCACAGGAAGAATTTACTGATTCAAATGTGTCGTGTAGAGTTACAAGTGAGCATATGCTAATTTCACTTCAGAATTTTTTTTGTTATACTTCATCTTTTGTTATATTTTTTTATACTGTCATCATTTGTAAAGTATATATATATATATATATATATATATATATATATATATATATATATATATATATATACTTTCCTTTACCTTTAACAAATTTACCTGTATTTAATTTCTTTTCATATATGGCGACTTTTTGTGACTTTTGAGGGTGGTTCTAGAGATTTTCTGAGGGAGGGGTTTGGCAACACTGATTAGGGCATAGGGATGAGCCCTCCCGAATGGAACGCAGGGAGTAACCCTGCCTTAATCAATGGCGTGAGTTTGGGGGCGGGGCTATTTGTTTTGTCTCACCAATCAAAGACGTTGGAAGTGTTGGGGAACACCTGTTCGAACCAGAGCCGTAGAGACAGAGATCTTTTAAAAACAACACTGATACAACTACATATATATATATATATATATATATATATATATATATATATATATATATATATATATATACATATATATATATACACACTATGCATCAATGTATACATTATTTATATAAATAATGTAAATAAATTACTTTATAGTCTACTAATTACCAAAAAACGCAGTTCTGTCTCTCTAACTCAATGTATTCCAATTGCCCGCTATGAACTTCCTGGAACTATTTGAGGTCTACGTCTGTCTCTCTACGGCTCTGGTTCGAACCAATTCGAACGCCATTTACAACAATCCACTTGGCGTCACTAGTGGCGCAGAAATTTCATCTTCCAAAAAAAAAAAAAAAAAAAAACAATTATAAATAACTAAATTAATAAATAAAAACTACAAAAACGGGACGCAATTTAAAAATACATTTGAAAAGTGCCTGAGGTACATAACAAAACAAGGAGAAGTAACAAAACAAGGACAAGACATTCCACCAGCATTATACATTTTGCATGGATGACATTAAATTTAAAGCAGTCTTTAGCAAATCTCCTGTTAATTTCAGTAAAATCCCACCTTTCCTGCGGTCCTGCCCTGTCAGTTTTTATTTTTTTTTTTGTGGACTACAGCTCTTGGTGTGGATTATCATGAGAAGAAGGTTATTCATTTACACCTTTTACACTGGTAATTATCTTCATTAAATCGAACCGGATTCATTCTCCTGATGTACAGCCAAGTCATTTGAGGAGATAAAAAATTAATTAGAAATAGCGACAGAAAGCAGATTATGTTTGATGAATCTCAATGAATAGAATAGCTGAGCTAGACATTTTCTGTTAGCACAGCCAAAAGGAAATTCTTAGATTGCTGGTTATAGGCAGTGTTAGAATGCATGGATCGTGTGTTTGTGCATGTGTGGATAATTGATAATGTCTGTACTTTATTAAGAATAAACTCTAACATGATTTATCATTCCACACTTAATCTAGAAACATTCATTGTTCAGAGAATGTGAAGTGGTTAAACTGATTATAGGAAAATCTTTCAATCATAGATCACCGTGTGTATGTTTAGACATACATTGTTTTTGTGCGGTCTGTTTAAAATCCAGATGTATGACAAAGATTATGTATTTCCTGACTCCTTTGTTGTACTTTAAAAACATACAGTGGAGTCCTGCTTCAAATCACTGCTCACCTGTGGATGACCTCTAGAGTGAGATGTCCATCTCAGGAACAGCACTGACTTACTCTATGCCAATCATCTGTGTGGTAATTGAACTCAGAGGTTCAAAAAGCTGGCACTAAATGGAGGTTGGTAATATTAGGTCATTAGTTCTGAGGTGTAAGGGATGGAAATAGTCTTGATTACATTATGGGTTTAATGGCTCCCAATGTGTCACTCAGTCAAAAGTTGGCAAGCAGGTACACTTGAAGAAGATCCACCACTTACTGTACAGTTTTGCTCACTGGTTATCACCAAGAACAATGGATTATGAATTCATACATGGTGGATCTCAAATAAAGAAAGGGAAATTAAAATTTAGCAAGTATCATGAATTATTTCAGAGACACTTGGGCTATACTAAATATAAGAAGAGTGTGGATGAATAGTTCCAGTCAAAACATTTGCACACTGTCCCAGCAGAAGGGCTAAGGGATTTTAAGAAATTAAACTTTAAATCTGGAAAGCGATTTCTTTCTCATGAGGCAAGAATCAAGACAGATGGTCATTTTGTTTTTGGAAATTCACATTCTCCTTTTTTTCTTGCATATTCTTGTTTCTTAAATGTCTGTCAGCTCAAAGAATCACCCACAGCGTAGGTGGTTGTATCTTCTATTCATTATTCTCTTTTCATGTTTTTAATTATATTTTATTTTTATTCCGTGTTTAATTCTTTTTTATTGTTGATTTTTATTTCTTATTCATCATGGTATAATTATTTTATGATTATTTTCAAATCCTTTTTATGTAAAGCACATTGAATTACCATTGTGTGTGAAATGTGCTTGATAAAAATAAATAGTAATATAATAATAATAATAATTATTATTATTATTATTATCAAACTAAATAATTTATTTTTAGTGCATAATTGTATTTTTGGTTTAGGTATTTATTTTTTGGACATATTCACCTCAGACTTGGCCAGAGTTCACTAAACAGAATGATGTCCACAACATTTTGGCAACTATAGAAGGTAATAAAATGAAATAATGCTTTACACGAATACCAGAGTCATCTGTGTATATATTGGTAGGGAAAGCACATGAAACATGCTGCTTCTATTAGAAAGTCAATATTTTCTTTACTTGAGAGTCAAGTCCCCTAATATATCATAAAATATTATATTTCATTTCATTGTAAGAGTATAATAAACCTTATAGTGTTAAATGCATAATGCATAACCAGAGCAAAAATACACATTCAATTTAACAAATGTGCACATTTAGCTCACAGAATCAAAAACAGTAAAGGAATAAAAATAAAAATAGATCACATGAAAATAAACGAAAATAAAATAAAAAGACAATACCAACAACTTTCTAACAAGAAATGATCAAATCTGGGTATCATTAATGTATGTAAAGTATCAAAAATATGAAAATGTTCAATTTGTTTTGTCTTTGAGCCAGACTGTCTCGCCCGTGTGACGTCGCCGGTCACGTGGCGAGCGTCAGCTGTGTTGCAGGAAGTGAAGCGGTCATGGCGACGACTGTAGCGTTACTCTCTGAATCTGTGCTCGGATGGTCGATTTTCACTATTGTTTTACTGGTGAGATACATGAATTATCCATTATAACTTGTATTTACTAGTATTACGTTGTTAGACGCGTATATTCTGTCGCGTGTTATCCTGGTCGATGTTTATCTTTGTACATGTAGCACATTATAGATCTATCTAACAGTTATGGTTATATACCTCATATCATAAACCTGTTTATGTTTACAGTTACAGTATATTGGTAGATTTTTACTGAATTGCCACACTGAACTGTTTTGCTAAAGTACGTAAAGACCCTCCAATTTCAATAATATAGTGCAGTTCAGATGCAAGTACATTTGTTATTGATAAAAATGTATGACCATAATTAAAGGGATCACAAATATCTAAGCCACAAGTGATTGTTTTTATGGTTCGTTGTATTTCAGATATGAAGATATTAAAATACATTCATAAGTGAGTTTGATTCCCCCCCAAAATAGAAACAGAGCTAAGTCTGGTGCTGTTATTAATAGCTTTGTTTGTTTGAGGCGGGACTATCTGTTTGGTGACCAATGGCTGACGAGGGGAGTGTTCAGGAAATGTTATTATTTTTGCAATTTTTTTTTTTTTTTGTGGTACAGACATACCTCACCTTTTAAATATATAATTAGTTTTTATTCTACCTGGTTGAGGTGTTTAATTGAAGTGCCGCCAGTGTCTTAATTTTCTAATTAAAGTGCATCCTGCTCAAGTTTAACAAGTGCAAAGAGAGCAGTATTTCCTGTTATATAAGTGGTTCGGCGCGTCCTGATTTAAATGCAGAGCGTTGGGTCATTATCTGACCAACAATTCAGGCAGAATCTAATACGCATAGGGCTTTTAATTGATCCTGTCTGAAAACAGCATCCCGTAATCACAAGCTCATTTTAGCTGCGTCCTGAGAGCTTCTAGAAGATGTGTTTGGAATATGACCTTTCACTCTGAAACAAGTTCCTCTTTAAAGTTGGACTCTATTAGTGTTTTGTTTTGTTTTTAATGAGATGTAGCGTAATACTTTTCAGAGACAACTGTCTCAGAGGCTTCTAAATCTGTAGTCAGGTCTTTCCTCTTCTTTCTAACAGAGGAACTATTGGCTGCTAGACCAGAAGTGCAATGCAGAATCACATTTTGAGTTATCTAAATAGAACTTATAAGCGGTTTTGAACTTGTATGGCCTTTAAAGTGTGTTATGAAGAGGCCAGCAGTTGATATAACACACATCGGTTTGACACCAGAGAGATTTAGGCCTGTTAAAACAGTGTCACACAACTTTAATGCAATTATTAGAAATGATCACAAATATCAGGCCTCTTGTACATTTTCTCAGTAACGCTTAAAATTTTTTTGTATGTTAATGATTATGAATGGGGCTTGACATATGGGTTAGTTAGTGGTGAGTTACTTTTTAATTTTATTTTGTTAATTTTTGTGAAATTTTGTTTGATTGTAAAAATGGTAAAATGTTATTTTAAAGTGATATACATGTGAATGATAAATTTATGACTAGCTGATATCCCTGATATTCTTACCTGCTCTCCGGTCCAACTCGTAAAAAATAAAATAAAATAAAATAAAATAAAAAATAAAAAAGTAAATAAATAAATAGATAATTAAAATTATTTTTTTTGTACAAGACATTTGTACATAGAATTAATATTTGTCTACACAACTAATTTCATTTAATCAAAAGCCTTTAGGTTCAGAAATCATGAGACTAATTTAAATGGATTATTTTGATGCAAATCTCATAGTGTCCCCTGTATCTTCAGGTCATCTTGGCCTTCTGCTGGGTTTATATTCGGAAATATCAGAGCCGGCAGGAGAGCGAGGTTATCTCCACCATCACTGCGATATGCGCTCTGGCCATTGCTCTCATCACATCAGCTCTTCTTCCTGTTGATATCTTCCTAGTATCCTTCATGAAGTACCCCAATGGCACTTACAAGGTAAGGTAAACCATATTCCTGTACAGAAAGAGGAAAACTCAGATCTGTGCTTAATTCAACCCTGTAGCTCCATTATTCACGTTCTCATTCATTGTTAATTTTTTCATTGTTCAAAAGCAAAGTAATCATATGAGACTGAGAGCTCTTCACAATAAGTGTTTTGGATGTCTGGCATGAATGTTACTGCTATTAGTAGTTTACTCTCACCACTTGTGAATACAGTGGCATTTCTTTCCTAAAACATCCCGTTATTCAATCAAATGCAATAAGAAGAGAGATCAATACTTCAGGTTTGAGTTCACAGACTGAATTGAGCACATCTTTCTTTTACGTTGAGACTCAAATGGTCTAATGAGACAGTGGTTACTATGGCAACTGAATGGCATAATTAATGAAACCACGGGCCCACCATTCTTCCTTACAGATAATGAGTAATTAAGCATAGAATTACCTCCTCTGACATGAGATCTTTAATGAGTGCTTCACTTAGAACTTCCGTGTAACTTGGTTTCTGCATACAATGAAAGCACATTATGACCCGAGCCTGTCAATTTGTAAAATGGCAAAAAGTACCCTTACCAAAAGTAATTTAAACAACTTTTGCAAGACAGAAATTTAAGCTGTTATTCACTGATAATTTTGTCCTTTTCTGTAGCTCTGTAGCTATGAACTTCCACATATTCAAATTTGCTTTACATTTGGTTGCAACATGTTAGAACCAATGGCAATTTGAAAACGTGCACAAATCAGATATTCTAGTTATGATGGAACTTAGACAATGAACTGTCCCTTTAATTGGAGAGCAAGGGCCTGAGACTTTTAATTCTGGTATTTGTATTCGATTACGTTACATTAAAGCACCATGAACTTATGGATGTCTTTGCAAAACACATGGATTGTTGTATAGACTTGGGCCAGAGATTAGGTTATTTCCATTGTTTAATAGTCAAACATGTTTTGACTATCAACAGTTGTCCACAGAAACGGTGGATCTGTAAATAAATACGTTAGAAATATCACAGAACACACCGGCAGTATATTCACCAGGCAGTGTAAATCACTATACAAATGTGTGTTGTCCAGAATAAATTGAGATCTACAGACAGTGTTGGCCTGGTTTTCATTTGAGATAATGGTCAGCCCTAAGATTGTTAAAAAGGGCTTGTAGAGGTCAAGACCAGATATAACTTTATCAGAATTAGACGAGATTCATTACTGGTTTCATTTCGTTAATTGGAAGTTGAGGGTTTTGAAGTGTTCTGAAGAAGACAGACTTGCTCGATCATATCAGAGATCATCTGACTAGGCGGAGGAGGTTAACCTAAAGAGATTCTCAGCAACTCTATCAGGTTAATTATATCTCTGATGAAGCCGCTGATCTTTTTGTACCACCCTTCCTTAAAACACTTCAAAATACATAGTTTATCTTGAGTCATAGCACTGTAGTGTAATGTGGTGACTAGATCAGCACTGTATGATATATGATCATGTCAATTGGAATGACCTTACCTGTATAGTCTGAAAAATCCATTCAGAAAAAAATTTGATAGTACTTGATAATATAAAAATGCGCAATACTATGTTTCATTCATCCAATCAGTGACACTGATAGTGCAAATATGCAAGTAACGTTTGGAATGTACAGTGAGAAACGTCAGTTTTTGAGTACCCAGGAATAATTAATTGTTGTTAATTGTTATGAGTAGTGTGAAATATAAATCAAGATAATCTAGGCTTAAGAAATGCCTAGGGTTAATTATTTCAAGTCTTAAAAGCCCTATATCGCAGTTCAATAATATATAATTATTAGGTTTATTAGTGGTGTTTACTAAGGTAAACTATTCCTCATATAGAGTTTTATGAGTATTAAACTTCATTTGTGCAACGAGCATGAATAATATCTCAAATTGTGCCGCTTGTGAGTACAGTTGTGTTTTTATTTATGTAAGTACTGTTAGCCCTAATATGGGGTTAAAATTGTTGAATATTTCTAGATAATTAAATTGATTTTGAGCCACAAATAAATGTAAATAGAATCAAAAATATTAAATATGTTAGCATATAAATAGGATGTGATTCACAGATATAGCAGTTTAACAAAAATCAATTAAATTCATAAAATAAGATATTCAAATAAATCCACAAATATGTTTTTATGTTGCAAACGCAATTTGCCTAAATTCATTTGTATGAATTCGTGGATCTCATTCTATTTATTTGTTGAATATTTGTGAATCTCTTTACATTTATTTGTGTCTCAAAATCTCTTCATCTGGAAACATGCAACAAGCTACACAGGCCAAGAATATCCCAGAAATGTGAAGTTTTGATGGTGACTTGTATAAGACTCGTTTGCCCTTGTTATAGAGCGCAGAACAGTATTTATTATAACTGTTTTGGGAAGATTACAGCAGATTCTGATGAAATACGCTCACCCAAATGGGTGGGAAAATGTCGTTTGATAATCGTTCTGAAGCTTGCTGTGATTCACGTCACATAATAAATTAGGCAGACAGGTGCTTTTTGTTGTAGGAGGTTGAGATGGAAGGAGCCATCAAGTCTTGGATGAACACGTAAGATTATGGCAGCGATCTCCTTGGCTCCAGCCTTACGGTAATCCGTTTTTCTGATGTGACGATCAAATGTATCTCTTCCTCCAGTCGAGTAAGCTGGCTTAATGGGCAGAGGAACCTTCCCGACTAAACATCTTCTTAATGCAGCCTGTGCACGTAGGACTCTGTAGGTTTATTTCTGTTTCTCTGCCCTAAAGAGATTACAGCAATGATTGACAGGCCTGGGTTTGACTAATGAGGATGCACTCTCAAACGCTAAACTTGTAGCAGTGCTAGAGTTTTCTTGATAAATTGTTGTTAAATCAGGCTTGTTTTGTTCTTCAGATCTTTGTTATTCTGTGGGTGTTCTTTAGAAACCCACAAAGCTGATCTGCTTAAACCAGGAGACAGATTTGTGGCACCTACAGAGGCCTCAAGAAGTATTTGGACATGTAAAGAATCTCAGTTTTGTTTACTGCATTATCTCGTTTTTAAGTGAGATCTTGTCCCCCTTCTCCCTTTTTTCTTTTTTTAAATAGCCAGTATGCTTCTATAAACGATATAAATTGATCAAAAGGTATTTATGATGTTACAAAAGATTTTTATTTGATAAAAGTGCTGTTCTTTTGAACTTTCTTTTCATCAAAGAATCCTGAAAAAAAGCTATCATGATTTCCACAAAAATGTTAAGCAGCACAATTGTCTTGAACATTGATATTTATAAGAAATCTTTCATAAGCACCAAATCAGCATATTAGAATGATTTCTGTAGGGTCTTGTGACACTGAAGACTGGAGTAATGATGCTGAAAATTCAGCTTTGCATCACAGGAATAAATTACATTTTAAAATATATTGAAATAGAAAACTGTTATTTCGTATTGTAATAGTATTTCACAAAATTACTGTTTTTACTGTATTTTTGATCAAATAAATTTAGCCTTGGTATGTGTGAGAACTTCTTTCAAAAACATAAAAAAAATCTTACAGAAATAAACACATACACTAACTTACATTAGTTTCTAAAATAAATAAATAAATAAAACACATTTATTTATTTATAGATATTAACAGAAATACCTTGATGAGAAAATACAATAATTACATTTTCAGGATGCCCATGGTTGTGAAATATCAGGGAAGTTTAAAATTGTTATTTACATGCTTGGGAAACTGGAAAATAAACTAAATCTTAAAAAGTAATTGAAATTTCTATTAAAAAATGTCAGCTATTACAGCTAGAAATTTCTCTTTGTGAGTGTGATTTTTATGAAATGATTCTCCAATAATCACAAATAATTGGCAACACCATTGAAATTCATAGGTCAACATATATTTGTGATATTTGTGAAATATCTCATCATTATGTCTCGACCTGTTTAGATTCATAAAGGCTGACAGCAAGTATCCAACAATGGAATTATGTTTTTCTAGTGCTCGTGTAGCAATTATAGGTTTGCTCTTTTGGCATGATGAAACGTTGAGTTATGAATGCAGGATGGAGTTCATCGAGAGAGAAAGAGAGAGTGATTTACTGCGGCAAGGCAAACAGCAATTCTCTCTGGCATTTGGATCTACTCCGAGAACCTGCAAGTCATCAAAGTGTCAGGTCACGTTTTTGATGGAATCTCTGACACATTGGGAATAAAAAACACACTGCGCTTGGAGAGCCACTTCTTTGTATCACCACTGTCCCATGGCACCATTTGAAGCCCTGTCATAAAAATCATGTTTTACCTCACTGTATAGAACAGTATATTTGTTGGTCATGTTTTTATCCTTAGAGATACATATCCTCCGTCTTGTATCGTACTGCATTGTTTGTGTATCTTATAGAGCTGTCAATTTAACATATTAATTTAGTATTATTCATTTACTATATGTAATATAGTAAATTAATAATATACACTTCATAAGGTGTACTATACACCCTATAATCATAAAACACCTGTTTAATAATATGGAAATAAAGAACAAATGATTTATTGAGTTTTTATGTCTGCCACAGTAATATAATATATTTTTAATTCTATAAAATTATAAAACGAGCTCTGATATTTTATATTCTATTGTGATAAATCAATCAGCAGTAATGTAATTCATTTGATTACATTTTTTTAATCAACTGACAGTCCTGTAATCTAAAGAATTAAAATATATCATGATGTGATTGAATGTATGCCAGTGTATTTATACTTTTCTGACATTGTTGTTTTTTATAAATCCAGGAATGGGCGGCAAACAATGAGACCCGGCAGCAGATCGAAGACACAGTTTTGTACGGCTACTACAGTAAGTTCTAAATGACACTATTTTGGTGCAGTAAATTCAATTTTCTTACCTTGCATTTTAGAAAATGTACCATTCGTATTCCTTCATCATCTGCCCTTATTGTTTGAGTTTCATTGTGGGAGCCAGCACAGTCCAGTCCAGTCCGCAGCTCATCGTTAATGTCCATTCACTCGGGTTATAAATTATGGTGCGTGCATGATCTGACATCGGCCTACAAAAGCTGGCAGTTAAGTCGCTGGATGGTTTTATTTGTGTGAAACCGTCTTGGTCAAATTACACTAAAGTGAGTAAAGTTTTCAGCTGAATAAATCTCTTGTCTGCGAGGGTAAGAAACCACATTAGTCAGTGACCTTTTCTGTGAACAAGGTCAGAAAGACTTGTGAACATGGTTGAACAAGACTTTTTGGAACAGCATCCTCTCTTTATGACTTCATAGTGTTAAATATGTCTCACTGACATGCATGCACGCTTTAATTGAGTCCTCCATTGCTTCCACTTTAAATAATATCTTTTAGGAATGCTGGGAGCTGGGACAAGGTAACATAAAATTGAGTTATGGCACAGTTGCTTGATTATCATTAGAGTTTGCGAACAGATGCTGCGCTGAACAGGCCGTCAGTAGTAGAGCGGCACGGCGTCTGTTGAGCAGTGCCAAATGCGCTAGAGACAAGCTGTCAGCCAATACAAACCAGCCAATCAAAAACCCTCACTTCCATAGTCAGAAAGCATCAGAAGATTAACAATGACAGTGCAGGTAGACACGCCGCAAATCCCCTGTCCAGCTGTCGGCCCGTGTTCTCCAAGAACAAAACAAAATATGATTTTATGCTCAAAATTGATTCGATAAGTCTATAAGATATACTTTGACAACAAAACTTTTGTTTTCGGGAGAACTTTGGAGTTATTTGTGCCAGATTATAATGCAGGGAAAATATCCTGTTTTGTAGATAACGTGAAGCATTTGCAGTGTGTTTACTGTAACGTTTCAGTGTGAAACATCCATTGGGATTTGATTGCATCATGAAAAGTACAAATTATTAATGGTATAAAAAGAAAAAGTATATTATGAATGGTCCTTGTTAAGGCTTAAGGCTCATGCTTATGAGTTGAACAAAGCCCTAACCATAAGTTGAACCAAACATTGATGTTTGACGCATATTGTGCTAAAAACATTTCAAATCAATGGCTTGTTGAGGAGTGGTGTGATTTTACTTTTTTTATTATTATTTATTTATTTATTTATTTTTTTTTGCTGTTCAGATGATAAAATCTTCTAAACTTGTATTGAAAGAAGAACCTGAGGTGCCAGAATATCTTGAGACTTGAAGGTTTGGTGCTTTTGGACCGATAAGCAATCAAAACCACCCTGAACACCCAATTAATGTGCCAAGAACACTATAGCAACTGCATAGTAACTTCCTTTTTAAGAAAATTCAATGATCTAGTTGTTTAAAATGATAGTTCTGTCATTAATCACCTTCATGTTGTTCCAAACCTGTACGACTGACTTTCTCTTGCAAAACACACACAAAATATATATTTTTTCTTTCCGTAAAGTTGTTTTTGATACCACTTACTTTCGTTTTATACACAAAACAATTGAAAAATATCTCCAAAATATGTTGTTTGTTCCGGAGAAGAAAGAAAGTCACTGTACCTTTAATATAATTCATTTCATCCACACGGCCTTGGTTATGTCAGCAAAACAGAAAAGGAAGATGCAGAGAAAGTTTTCATTTTAAAGAAAGTCATTAGGACTATAAAAACAACTGTTTTTGTTCCCTTCAGAATAATATTGTGATGAATTGTGCACATTGAGAGCAGGGACATTCATTAAGACTGGATCCTTGAACTAAAAACTTTTTACTTTAGTGGGTTAAAATGATCTAATCACAGAGAAGCTGGAAACATAACCTTGTCTATTGTGCTAAAATCTTTCTGCTTTTTAGGTGG
Source organism: Spinibarbus caldwelli (assembly GCA_039654775.1). Classification (NCBI taxonomy): domain Eukaryota; kingdom Metazoa; phylum Chordata; class Actinopteri; order Cypriniformes; family Cyprinidae; genus Spinibarbus; species Spinibarbus caldwelli. The sequence goes on from CM077243.1 coordinate 8,331,574, forward strand.
ATTATTTTCAGTATGTATTGATTATAAAATGTATAGTTTATGAAGATGAATTAAATGATTTATGTAAGACAAAGCAATTGCCTGCTGGTGGTACACTGTGGGCTAAGAACTTTTTTTTAAATAATGAAACCGATAAAACAGATAGCTGTGATTCTACTGGTACACAGTGGGATGATGAATTCCAAAATGAAAGTAGATAAACTCTGCTTTATTAAGACAAATTCCACAGAACACCAGTACAGACTGTACTTTTAAACCCACGACTTCCTTGTGTTGTTTAACACACTATTCTTATGATGTTCTCCTCATGCTTTGTTTCTTGTGTTGCATCTCTTCTCTCTTTGCTGTGGCATCCGCAAAGGGTCTGATTGCTTCATTTCTGGGTTTTCTGGAGGATCAGGGGTTGTACCATGCTGACTCTGCTCAAAGAGACACCAGAATGCTGCATTTGTACTTCCGAAAGGAAATGAAATTTGAAAAGAAAAGAAAACCCCAGTGTAAAAGCTGTCCTGGTGTGCTGTGTGGTCCTCTGTTCAGGCATCATGCGTGGAGGTGGGATAGAGAGATGAAAAACGAGATACCGGTGACTTTGAGTTTCTTAAGAAGATTGAGGATGGAGAGAGACGGCCGTCTGATGACGTGTGTGATTATGACTAACACAGCCTCAGCTGCAGAACGATCTGTTCACTAGAAAAATGGTTATAGTGTGCAAATGCGTAGGCTTTGAAGACCTGTGTGTGGAAGGGGTTTGAGTAGATGAGAAAGCTGTGGAGTTATGCTTGTAAATAGGTGCTGTGTACTTCTGAGTCATTCAAGAAAAAGGTGTTGGGATGCTGACTTTTAAAGTAAGCTTTGTAAGATGCATTCTTTAATACTTGTAACTAAAACTTCTCAAAGAATATGTTTAATTTCTTCTAAATTGCTTTGCCCTGTCTTAAATTAATAGACATAAACATCAGTATGCTGAAAAAATGATGAATATGTAGCTCTTGATGAATTCTGTCAGCTTGTAGCATTTTCTGAATATCAACTCTTGAACATGGCTCATTTGAAAACTCACTTCCGCTTAATGATCCTATTTAAAATTACTGTTCAGTATTAGTTTTAGGTAAATATATGGTATGATGGTGGAAGCCAACATTCATGGACAGATAAATGATAAAGTGTTAAAAATAGTAGTTTTAGTAATGTATCTTTAATATTTGTTTTAATATTTATTTAATTTAATAATATATTATATATTTTCCTGTATCATATATATATATATATATATATATATATATATATATATATATATATATATGTATATATATATATATATATATATATATACACACACATATATATGTATATGTGTATATGTATATATATGTGTCTATATATATACACATATGTATATGTTGATTTCATTCATACATTTCATACATATATGTATATATATGTGTATATATATATATATATATATATATATATATATATATGTATATATATATATATATATATATATATATATATGTATATATATATATATATATGTGTATATATGTGTGTGTGTATATATGTATATATATATATATATATGTATATATGTGTATGTATATATATATATATATATGTATATATGTGTATATATATATATATATATATATGTATATATGTATATATATATATATATATATATATATATGTATATATATATATATATATGTATATATATATATATATATGTATATATATATATATATATACATATATATATATATATACATATATATATATATATATATATATATATATATATATATATATATATATATATATATATATATATATATATATATATATATTTATTTATTTTAAAGATGAAAAATAAAATATTAAACAAATATATTTTAAGATAAAAAATAAATATATTAAGCAATTATAAAGAAACATTACTAAATCTTAAACATGAATGGGAAAAACCATTTACTTAATTTTTTAAAATCTTTTTTTTTAGCATATGCTCCTTATATTTTTTAAAATATGCTTCATATATTTTTAATAGAATAAGTTGATTTCATACATCTAAATCTTGCAAAATACATAAGAACAGATTTTTGTATTTGTGCACTTTGTGAAATGTGGACACAAATGGTGTTTCTTGCATGGAGTGACTCGTGTGCGGTTTTCTGTTTCCTTGTTTTCATTTTCAACATGCTACAGTCATCGAGAGCGCTGGGGTTTATTCAGCAGAGATTTATTGTTTGCTTTTGTATTCCTGATGACAAATGTTTGTCTTTCTTTTCGTTTGCTCTCGAGCTCATCCCGTTGTCCTCGTGGGGATGGACACAGAGAATAACAACTGTCTCATCCAGAGAAACATCAGCCAAGCAGGAGGAGGAATAGGAACAAATTTGAATCTTTTGCAAAAGTGTGGTGTCAACACCTCTCAAGAGCTCATCCAAGAAAAGTGCCTTTGTTCTTGGAAAAAGATGCTGCGCGCTGCTTTTTTTCCACCGTCCGTCATTAACACTCAACCATCTGAGCATTGGGTATTTGCATTAAAATCACCTGCTGCAGTGAAATCTAACAGTAATTAATAGATTGTCCTCAATCAATAGCTGCATCCTGCAAGCTGCTCCCACAGTCTCTCGCTCACAGGTCGTTATACTGCGATTAAGGTATGTAGATATTGTTTTCTCCACGGACATAACCGCAGTGCCTTCAAACGGAATCATCCTGCTGCTTTTTTTTCTTCCTCTTGGTGGCATTTTCGTTCTGCTGCAGTTCTTGAATTAGTCGCATTGATTGCAGGCCCCCCTCCCATCTCCGCATCATGTGCAGAAGAGATTTCCCAGCAGCCTGTAGGTGGAGATCAAGCTCCATCTATCACAGCAAAGCCGAATCTAATACATTTGAGGAGACTGGCAGGTCAAAGCCTCAAAGGCTTCTTTACAAAGGAGAATCTGAGATCCCTGTCCGCCCATGTCTGTGCAAACGGAATAATTACAGCCCTAACTTTATCTCGCCGCAGTGTGTGGCGATCACAAACTTGTCCTGAAGGAGGAAGAGATTGCTTTCTTCTGATGCAGTTGGGCTCTACGGACTTGGTTGTAATTATTTTATTGCGGTGCGTTCCCTTTGTCAAACATGAACACGCTTGATGTCAGGTGCACAAAAATTCAGCTTTTTTCCGGAGGCGTCATTCGTATCCCAATGCGAAGCCCTCTCAACATCCACTGACATGCTTAACAGCCCCTTCAAGAGCTTTTTGCTTGTTACAGCCGCTCAATTTTAATCAAACTCTGCAGTGCTGTGTCATGTGTTAAGCTGAAAATAGGTTTGTGCTTTGTGTAAGACAACACTTTACACTGTAATCATGTGACAGCTTTCAAACCCTGAAACATCTTGGTTCAGCAAATCTGGCAATGAACTTCATAAATCCTAGAATAAGTCCACATTTCCACTTAAGTGTTTGCAGACAGCCATAAATGTTCTTCATAAATTTTCTTTTGACATCTTATTTTAGTTATATAATAATGACAACAATCAATAATAACAATAATAATACATATTTATATAAATTATATTTTTATTACTGTTTATATTTATTTTATTTTTATTTTTATATTTACATTTACGTACACACCTGCTCTGTATGTTTGTGTTTATGTATATGTATAATAATTAATCATAGTAATACATATTTATAAAAAATATTTTTATTATTGTGTATATTTATTTTATTTTTATATTTACGTACACACCTTTGTTATTACATAGTAAATATTTTAATTATATAATAATAATAATATTTATATGTTATATTTTTATTATTATTTAGATTTAGATTTATGTACACACCTGCTTTAGATAGATAGATTTATATTTATATTTATATTTATATTTATATTTATATTTATATTTATATTTATATTTATATTTATATTTATATTTACACACGTGCTCTTGTGTAAATTTCACACATTACCTTTTTTGCACGATTGAGAAAGAACCCTGCACAGTTATTTGTAAATGAGACCCAGTGTGAGCATAAATGTGTTTTTTGGCTTGCTCTCTGTTCTTTGTGCATGTTTCAGCATGATCGCTAATGGAAAGTGCAAGTTGCTGGTGGCGCCCAACAGCAGCAAACACTGACAGATTGTGCATTTATTGAAGTGGGCAGCTGTGCATGGTGCAAGGTCCTTGAACCTGCTGAGATGAGAGCTCAGGCCAAAGCGTACACGGGAAAGATTCAAACGTCGCCCCGCTCTGGCTGCCATTAACGCTCGGCCCAATTTCTGAGAGGCGCATCATGGTGCCTGTGCCTCGTGGCGGGATTTTGATGATCGGGAGTGGGATGGTAAACCCAGATGGATTGCAGCTGAAGCCCCCATCCAAGACATCCCTGGAGATTAACCTCTTAGGTTAAGTAATTAAAGGGAAAATATATATTTGTTCAGATGGCCTGGGGCCAAGTCCTTGGGCAGCATTTCTATTTAATGTAGTGTTCTTTAGAGTGGACAGCCTCTACCTTGAGGTTTGGCTGCAAAGTACAAGGTTAAATGGAAAAGCATCCCTAAAAGTCCCTGGATGCATCCGGTATCTTGAGCTTAAAGGCTTCCTATCATCCAGCCAGGAGTCTGTTAGCAGTCCACGAGTTTGTTTGAAATGTCAAGACTGTTTAAAAGCTGAAAGCTTCCCTGAATTTTAACTTGAAGGTTTTTGAACTTTCATACAAAGATACCAGAAAGATAGTCTGAAAGATAATCAGATCCAACTGGTGAGGAGTCACTGAGGTGTCCACCTCTGCACATTTAAATCTACATCTCTGGAAAATTAGACTGGGTGTTCGCTTTTTTGCTCGCTCTCCATCGCCTCTTTTCACGTCCTCTCGAATAAGTAAAGGCCAGAGTCAGTCAGGTGTGTCCTTGGAATGAATAGAAAATATGAATAGAAAAGCTAAAAGTGAGGTAATTTCCTCAACTGTGGATGTGCCTTACATCAGGAGAACTGCAATTCATACGGCATAACAGAATTCGTTTTGCAGCCAGAGATACAGATCTATCTATCTATCTATCTATCTATCTATCTATCTATCTATCTGTCTGTCTGTCTGTCTGTCTGTCTGTCTGTCTGTCTGTCTGTCTGTCTGTCTGTCTGTCTGTCTGTCTGTCTGTCTATCTATCTATCTATCTATCTATCTATCTATCTATCTATCTATCTATCTATCTATCTATCTATCTATCTATCTATCTATCTATCTATCTATCTATCTATCTATCTATCTATCTATCTATCTATCTATCTATCGTTATATATATAGTTATATATATCGTTATATCTTTATAGCTGTCTGTTGTAATATCTATTGTTATATCTATGAATTTCTTTGAATTTCAATTTGTTGTAATTCTACTTCTCTACATTCAAGTTTGAATTGCAATTCAGCTTCCTTAGTATTGTCAAGAGGAAAATGAGAAACAAGAGACCAAAAAATGCAGATGAGCTGAAGGCCGCTTTCAAAGAAACCTGGGCTTCCATACCACCTCAGCAGTGCCACAAACTGATCACCTCCATGCCACGCCGAATTGAGGCAGTAATTAAAGCAAAAGAAGCCCCTACCAAGTATTGAGTACATATACAGTAAATGAACATACTTTCCAGAAGGCCAACAATTCACTAAAAATGTTTTTTTTTTTTATTGGTCTTATGAAGTATTCTAATTTGTTGAGATAGTGAATTGGTGGGTTTTTGTTAAATGTGAGCCAAAATGTGTGCATTGAATTTAATACACGAGTTTCACAATTTGAGTTGAATTACTGAAATAAATGAACTTTTCCACGACATTCTAATTTATTGAGATGCACCTGTATATACAGTGGGTACGGAAAGTATTCAGACCCCCTTAAATTTTTCACTCTTTGTTATATTGCAGCCATTTGCTAAAATCATTTAAGTTCATTTTTTTTCCTCATTAATGTACACACAGCTCCCCATATTGACAGAAAAAAACAGAATTGTTGACATTTTTGCAAATTTATTAAAAAAGAAAAACTGAAATATCACATGGTCCTAAGTATTCAGACCCTTTGCTTTGACACTCATATATTTAACTCAGGTGCTGTCCATTTCTTCTGATCATCCTTGAGATGGTTCTACACGTTCGTTTGAGTCCAGCTGTGTTTGATTATACTGATTGGACTTGATTAGGAAAGCCACACACCTGTCTATATAAGACCTTACAGCTCACAGTGCATGTCAGAGCAAATGAGAATCATGAGGTCAAAGGAACTGCCTGAAGAGCTCAGAGACAGAACTGTGGGAAGGCACAGATCTGGCCAAGGTTACAAAAAAATGAGCACAGTGGCCTCCATAATCCTTAAATGGAAGACGTTTGGGATGACCAGAACCCTTCCTAGAGCTGGCCGCCCGGCCAAACTGAGCTATCGAGGGAGAAGAGCCTTGGTGAGAGAGGTAAAGAAGAACCCAAAGATCACTGTGGCTGAGCTCCAGAGATGCAGTCGGGAGATGGGAGAAAGTTGTAGAAAGTCAACCATCACTGCAGCCCTCCACCAGTCGGGGCTTTATGGCAGAGTGGCCCGACGGAAGCCTCTCCTCAGTGCAAGACACATGAAAACCCGCATGGAGTTTGCTAAAAAACACCTGAAGGACTCCAAGATGGTGAGAAATAAGATTCTCTGGTCTGATGAGACCAAGATAGAACTTTTTGGCCTTAATTCTAAGCGGTATGTGTGGAGAAAACCAGGCACTGCTCATCACCTGTCCAATACAGTCCCAACAGTGAAGCATGGTGGTGGCAGCATCATGTTGTGGGGGTGTTTTTCAGCTGCAGGGACAGGACGACTGGTTGCAATCGAGGGAAAGATGAATGCGGCCAAGTACAGGGATATCCTGGACGAAAACCTTCTCCAGAGTGCTCAGGACCTCAGACTGGGTCGAAGGTTTACCTTCCAACAAGACAATGACCCTAAGCACACAGCTAAAATAACGAAGGAGTGGCTTCACAACAACTCCATGACTGTTCTTGAATGGCCCAGCCAGAGCCCTGACTTAAACCCAATTGAGCATCTTTGGAGAGACCTAAAAATGGCTGTCCACCAACGTTTATCATCCAACCTGACAGAACTGGAGAGGATCTGCAAGGAGGAATGGCAGAGGATCTCCAAATCCAGGTGTGAAAAACTTGTTGCATCTTTCCCAAAAAGACTCATGGCTGTATTAGATCAAAAGGGTGCTTCTACTAAATACTGAGCAAAAGGTCTGAATACTTAGGACCATGTGATATTTCAGTTTTTCTTTTTTTAATAAATCTGCAAAAATGTCAACAATTCTGTGTTTTTCTGTCAATATGGGGTGCTGTGTGTACATTAATGAGGAAATAAAATGAACTTAAATGATTTTAGCAAATGGCTGCAATATAACAAAGAGTGAAAAATTTAAGGGGGTCTGAATACTTTCCGTACTCACTGTATATATATATATGGAAATAATTTATGAAAATTAATAAATAAATTATTTATGAAAATAAATATGATTTATATTATATTATATTATATTATATTATATTATATTATATTATATTTTTATTTTTATTTTTATTTTTATTTTTATTTTTATTTTTATTTTTTGGGCCTGACAAACCTCCCTTTTTAACCATATTTTTATTATACGTATTGGGGTTGTATGATTTCTTTGAATTGAATTGAATTCTACTTTCTTAAATTTAAATTTGAAGTGCAATTCTACCTTCTTTCTGCTGCCATAATATAAAATCAATTCAAGTTCAGGAAATCAATTGGAGATTGAAATACATTTGCATTTTAGTTCTGAATTGTGCACAACGTTTAATACCCCTACTTGCAAGATCTGGTGTCATGTCTTTCTGTGAGTCCATGTCGTTTATTAAAGCTATTATTATCCTACTTGAAGGTCACATCTCTGCTTGATTGAAGAAGCAGAACATTATTTTTGCATTCTGTTTGCATTGGTTTGATAGTGATATGTGCTCTGTCACAGTGTCTTCCTGTGAAGATCACTGAACACCAGTCTCTTCAGATGCAGCACTGTATTACCATCAGTATTCTTGCAGTGCTCCTGTCAGAGAATGTTTGGCCCCGAGAGGTCAGCGTTTCTAACAGCCCAATACAATTGAAAATTATTGCCTGCACTGATTTGTAATCCGACAGGCCCCATGTAGGCCAAGAGGCTTCGCAGACTGCTAATTTTCAATCTGGTGACAATCAGTTCCAGGTTCTCTGCTGAATGAGTAGCCGCCTCCTTCACATAAACCACCTGTGACATCTGGGCACGTTTGGAGTTTAAGTGCGTATCTCTAAATGAATAGAGGAAATTTTTGAACGAACCTGCTTGACCTTGTTTAGTGTTCAGTGTTTGGCCACCTGCCCACATAAAGGACTTCTTGTTATGAGAATCCATTTCTTTCAACTGTTATAACGCTAATAACTATTAAAAGAATATTCTGAGTTAACTACAACTCAGATTATTTTGATTTGTCTTACAGGTTCTAAAAACAAAGGAAATACAGTAATGCACTTACAATGGGGCAAGTGATAACATTTCTTATATTATATAAGAATATTCTTGGTGTATTCTTTTATATTTGCCAAATATGGATGGAGAAATTGAAGACTTTTAAATCCAGAGTTTGAAAAATGATTACAATGGACTCAAGGTAAAATGAAAAAGAAAAGAAAATCCTGTCAAGCTTCACACTTAAAGGTTATATTGTCTCACTGTATAGAGAGGTGAGCTTTAAGCAGGCATCGAGCACTGTGTTTTTTCTATGACATTAATGTCCCGTTGCCATCTGCCCTATGGTTTGTGGGTCCATGTGCTGCTGACAGTTTTACAGGAAATGAAAAGGTAAAACATGCCATCACATGTGCACCATGTTACAGCAAAATTCCTCGTATCTTCCGAGTCCTTTGTCAGTTTTTTCCCTCTAGGCCTTTCCTGACATCTCATTTTCACATCATTGTAATGTGTTTGTGCAGTAGAGTTTGGAGGAAGATGCCCTTGCGACAGACTTTTTCCTGTAGTGGGACAGCAAAAACGAGTGTCTGTCAGACCTTACCTTGAGTGTCCTGTCCGAGTTGATGTGACTCTTTGTGGTTTGTGTGTTATTAAAAGTGGTGATTCCTCAGCATTTATCTGTGAGGCCTGTAAAACTTGCACAACTTTTCAAATACTTCCCCTGTTGATTGATTGCATTAAGCATTGCAAACATGTTTTGCATTACATTTCCTGAAATGTTATGTTTAAATATGCAAATGAGGCATGGTCTAATTAAATATGCACCAATTTGCATACATTTCCAGAAATCTGAACATTGGATAAGACCACATTCAAAATTCTTGTTTCATTTTGTTGACATATTAGAATCAAATTTTTATGAATGGGATTTCTTTTTATCACTTCATAATTAAGAAAATACTGTCAACAACCATTAAAAAAAAAAAAAAAAAAAAAAATCAAGATCCTTTTTCTAAAATGTTGTATAAAATGTTGTCTGTTTAAACAAACAAACAAAAAAACTTAAGATTATAGTTAGGAATACACTGTAAAGTCTAAGTGCTACTGAATTAGTGATTTTTGGCTCAGTGCAGGAAAAAATCACATTTTGAGAAAAGAGAATTTAATTGAAATCTACAGACCCAAATAGATAAAGTGCAATAAAATAATATTATATGTTAATATATTAGGACGTTTTCTTTCCACCAGTCTAAAACAAACACATTGTGATAAGACAAATAGCAAATACATCTCAAAACTGACCAGTGCATGATTTTTTTATTTATTTATTTAGTTGTTATTTTTTGGCTTGTAGTATCCTTAACCGTTAATATTAAAGCAGTAAGCTATTGTCTTAAATGTGATAGAATTTATGTACAAAGAATCTAGGGATGGGCAACATAGCTGTAAAGTGATGTTTTGATATTTTTGTCAGCCTTTTGACAATCCATAGTTTTGGTGAATTATGGTTTTTAAGTGACTTATGAGTGACAAGGCAAACTAATTGCTGAATACAATGTCAACAACCAATTAAAATAGACAGACTCCCAGATCTATTGCCATTTTGCTAATGAGATTTAAACCAGAGGCCCTATTAAAATACCTCTGTCTTCATATTGACATATTCACAAGTACCAAGACAAAGTGAGAGTGTGAAAGCAACTGCTGTTGGATGCGTATTATAGCAAAATAAAAAAAAAACACCTTAAAGGAATAATTCTGACTTTTTTTTTTTTTATCTTTTCATTTTTTGTTCAACAGAAGAAAAAAAAATCAAATGGGTTTGGAAAGACATGGTGACAGAATTTGGGTAAACTGTCCATTTAGGATCATGTGATATTCAAAGTATTGCTATTGGCAAGAAAATCACAAACAAATAAGCTTTAATTTAACAAAGGTATGTTGTCAGTGCCTACTGAGTTGTTTAGATCCGATTATAGTTGTAAAGGAGAGAACAAATTAAATAAACCAAATCTCCCCTGAAGACGCACTTGCAGATTTATTTTTCAAACAACACATATGTTAGTTTAGCTTGAAGGGATGTGTAACTCAGAGCCCTCTAAAACTAATAACCATCAAAATAAGCATACCCAGGAGATGAGTCTGAAGTCTCAATTGTGATTTTACGAGTCCGAACTGGGTGTCTCGCAGTGGATTCGTCGATCCTCTCGTCTCCACACCTGAGGGGGAATCGCTGCAGCGCTATAAAGGGAGCCAGAACTTAGTGAAGAACCGAGGTTGGTCGTTTAATTATTTAGTTCCCTCTTCTCTTTGTCAGGGGGATTAATATGCTAAACCTTTCTCCCCAGTCAGGTGCTTTCCCATTATATCTGGTTAGATTGAAATGGATGATCTGCAGTAATGCAGTGCGGCCTATTCCCTCACCGTGTTAATATTCATGTTGTTATAATTAATATTACCCACTGGTTGGGTGCCACGAGCTCACAGACTAGGGACAGAGAGCAGTGCTGCAATGTGTGCCACTAGCATTGGATGGATCTGCTTCAGTGCTTATAGGCAAACAGTCCAGTATTTTTAGCCAAAACAATGACCTGTTGAAATGAATGCATTTCTGCTTTGTCATATGTCCATGTTATCCATATTTGACTTGCTTATTGACTTTATTTAAGAGCAAATGGAGATTAATTGTGCCACTATAGATGCACCGAAATTCTGCCACTAAAATTGAAATCAAACATTTTTGTTAGGGATGCATTGAAATGAAAACACTGTGCCGAAACCGAAAATGCTTTTTAATGAATATTTATTATTATTATAATTATTAAATAATATTAAATAATTTTGTAAGAATTTTTAATTTAACTCAATGTAGCGTTTGGACCAATCAGACACATTTGTTCATTAGAGTTAACAAGTCAGTTATTCCTTAGATTAACAAACAGTCACAGACCCCTCACCCAACACCAGACTCGGTGCCTATATGTCTGTGAACGAAGTCCAGGCAACCAGGAGACTTTTACTTCGGACCAATCAACCCAGGGCTGGAATGACAAGCTTCTACTCCTAAAGGAATTCATCAGAATCTACGCATCGAACACGCACCAGGACACTTTACTCAGCACCAACCAAAAAACGAATGCAAGTAACCGCTTGTTAACTGTTTAGATGCGCTTCTAGGCCTCGACCCCTTTTAATTAAGGTGATATGATTCTCTGATGGTTCTTAACAGGTTGTGGTTAGCTGATGCGTAAATGCTGCTAGCACACTCGTCTCTCTTGCGCGCGAGCGCTCCCTTCCTCTCTCCCGTGCTCGCTCTCTCTCTCTCTCTCTCTCTCTCTCTCCCTCTCTCCCCCTCTCTCTCCCCCTCTCTCTCCCTCCCTCCCTCCCTCCCTCCCTCTCTCTCTCTCTCTCTCTCTCTCTCTCTCTCTCTCTCTCTCCCTCCCTCTCTCTCTCTCTCTCTCTCCCTCCCTCCCTCTCTCTCTCTCTTCCTCCCTCCCTCCCTCCCTCTCTCTCTCTCTCTCTCTCTCTCTCTCTCTCTCTCTCTCTCCATTCTTTCCTTGTGTTGGCATCTATGTTTAATGTAAGTTTGTGTCTAGTTAGATGTTGCATGTTCCCATGTAGTGTAGTTTAATAAACATCCATATGTATTCACGCTTGGTTGTCTGTGTCTGCTGCTTACGAGGTCACTTTAACGTCCGATTTTGTTACATGCTCTGTGAGCAATGTATCAGTAAGGAAAGTATTTTTCGTGGCCAGAGAAACAATTTTCCTTCGAGTCAATATACGATTAAAGTGGTCCGTACTGCGGACTAGCAAATCATTTTATTGTACTATTAATGCTACAGTTAATTCCTGAAGATGAATATAATTGATAACAACCCGTTATGATTAATTATGTCATCTCACATTGAGCTAATTTGCTACATCTATAATTTTAGTGATGCTGAATTTATAAAATAACCACACTTTTATTGAAAGCAAAAAAAAAAATTAACAAATATTTACAATTTCTAAATAGAAAATATATTAATATTAAATATCAATATATTATTTTTATTCAGTTCTATGTAACAAAATTAGATTTAACTGAACATTTGGCCATTTTTTGGACGAAATTTTGTTGCATCCCTAATTTTTGTCAATGTCAAATCAATGTTGTGATGCTTAACATAATAATGTGCGTTATGTAGTATGGACAACTAATAATTTTGAGAATAATTGTTGATGTAAAAGTTAATGTAGGTTACTGTAAAAGTCCCTTTAGGTGATAAGATATGAGATGAATGTGTGAGATAAATATCTATTTTTAACAGATAATTTAAATATACTTTTCAAAAGAAATTGTTACTTTTATTCTAAGATGCATTTATATTGATTAAAAGTGACTGTAAATACATTTATAATGTTTCCGTTTCAAATAAATGCTGTTATTTTGAAATTTATATTCATCAAATAATCCTGAAAAAAAAAAAATGCATCACAAAAATTAATACAAAATTTTTAAGCAGCACAACTGTTTTCAACATTTATAATAATATGCAATGTTTCTTGAGGAGCAAATCTGCATTTTAGAATGATTTGTAAAATGTGACTGAAGACTGGAGTAACTGCTGCTAAAAAGTCAGCGTTCCATCACAGGAACAGATTACATTTTAATATATATATATATATAAATAGAAAGGAGTTTTTTAAATTGTTATATTGCAGAATATTAAAATTTTTGCTGTATTTTTGATCAAATGCAGCCTTCATTAGGTTTTCAGAAATATTAAAAAAATCTTACCAATCCCAAACTTTTAAATGATAGTATGATCTTCATCCAACCACCAAATAAATGATTAGTTAGGTCTAGATTGTTATTTAATGTGTTTTTTTTTATTTTTTTTTTTACTATTGATATTTTTTTTTAGTTATGGTTTAATTAGCATCCTGACAGGGTATTGTGCTTTAGCTGTTAGACAGTTTGCATGGTGAAACCTTCTCATAGCAGTTTCCTGTGGTTAGACGAAAGCAGTTACACTTCAACATGAAATATGAAGTGTAATTTAAGATGAATGTTTCATGCAGCCTTTTTAAAACAATACAACGAACCAAAGCAGCCATAATCTCACCGGGAGCTGTAATTGCTGTCATTGAAACACTGACATTTCACTTTCACATTTACTGGCCCTCGTTTCCACAGCATGTTGTGTATTTAACCAGAATGCTCTCGGTACTTCAGTGCACTACAGGTGCCCGGAATTAACGAAGATGCACAATGTGGTTTGTGAGGAGGGACAAATTGGACTTTTCTTTTTGTCTGCTTCATTTGTCTTAATTAAAACTCTTTGGGGATATTGGGAGGAGTTTAATGTGTTAAAAGACAAATCTATGCTGTAAGCTATATACTGAAGTGCCTACTGTGGTTGTGATTGTCTGATTCTTTTTTTTTTTTTTTTGGTTTCACGATTTGAATCATGCTAATGAATCATGTTATCACCTCAAGAAAGCATTCAGCCATGCGTGTCTTGGTCAGGAGTAGTGATCGACCGATATTGATTTTTTTTATTACCGATACAATTATTTGCATGTTTATGTGCCCGATAACCGATATGCAGAACCGACATTTATTTACTGTTATAAAGTAAATAAATGACTGAGTGAAGTCCATACTTTACTTTGGTTTTTCCTCCTTTCAGTCATCTTTTTCAAAAAAGTGTTACATTTAATCTTCATATCACAACAATAAAAAACATTTTATTTATAAAAAGCATCAGCAGCAACACTAATATTAACAATAAGCAAAATAAATGTAGAATGTCTAATGTTTTCAAATGGAGAAAATAAATAAAGGACAGGAGTCATATCAACTTCATTTTAAACTACAGTTTTAGGTTTTTAAGCTGTTTAATAGGCTAAAGAGTGAAGAATAATTCACTGGATAATATTCTCTGTAATATTGGAATAGCCTATAACAACCAAAACATCGTATTTAATTGCACTTCTCAACTGGCATGTTATATCAGGATTATTAATAATGTTTTTGTCATTGTAGATTATGAAATGCCTGCTGACAGCATGGTTTATCTATGCATTTACACAGAATTATACTCAAACTGCGATCGATTGCGGAGATAATAAATAATCAATTTCCATAGAGATGTATTTATTTAGATGTTTATTAGCGAAATAATGGTTATATAGTCAAGTCAAGTCATCTTTACTTATATAGCACTTTTAACAATACAAATTGTGTCAAAGCAACTTTCCAATATCAAAATAGAAAATAGTGTGTCAATAATGTAAAATGACAAGATTAAACACTCAATTTTCAGTTAGAGGCATTTCATTATTGAATTCAGTAATGTCATCATCCAGCTCAGTTCAGTTTAAATAATATCCGTGCAATCAAGTCGACGATATCGTGGGAAATTAAGTGTCCCCAACTAAGCAAGCCAGAGGTGACAGCGGCAAGGAACCAAAACTCCATCAGTGACAGAATGGAGAAAAAAATCTTGGGAGAATCCAGGCTCAGTCGGGGGGCCAGTTCTCCTCTGGCCAGACAAAACCAGCAGTTCAATTCCAACTGCAGCAAAGTCAGATTGTGTAAAGGACTCATCTGGTTCCCGAGGTCTTGTCCCGATGGCCGTCTAGGTGATGAGGTCTTCACTGGAGATCTGTCTCTGGGGCTCATCTAGGTGTCCTGTTCTCCGCTGACGTTCAGGGCTGTAGAGGTCATCTCTAGGTGCTGATCCACCATCTGATCTGGATACGGACTGGATCGGGTGGCTACGATGATCTCGGAATAAGAAAGAAACAGACTAATATTAGCGTAGATGCCATTCTTCTTACGATGTAACAAGTACATTGGGTGTTATGGGAAGTGTTCCCGGTTCTGGTTGACCTAATTAATGCAGCCTAACAATTCTTTAATGGATTTGAATATTAGAAGCGTATTACTATGTTATGTGTACGCCAGGTTAAAGAGATGGGTCTTTAATCTAGATTTAAACTGACAGAGTGTGTTTGCCTCCCGAACAGTGTTAGGTAGATTGTTCCAGAGTTTGGGCGTTAAATAGGAAAAGGATCTGCCGCCCGCAGTTGATTTTGATATTCTAGGTATTATCAAATGGCCAGAGTTTTGAGAATGCAGCAGACGTGGCGGACTATAATGCGATAAGAGCTCGCTCAAGTACTGAGGAGCTAAAGCATTCAGGGCTTTGTAAGTAATTAACAACATTTTAAAATCTATAAGATGTTTAATAGGGAGCCAGTGCAGTGTTGACAGAACCGGGCTAATGTGGTCATACTTCCTGGTTCTAGTAAGGACTCTAGCTGCTGCATTTTGGACCATCTGGAGTTTGTTTATTAAGCGTGCAGAACAACCACCCAATAAAGCATTACAATAATCTAACCTCGAGGTCATAAATGCATGAATTAACATTTCTGCATTTGACTTTGAGAGTATAGGTCTCAATTTAGATATATTTTTAAGATGAAAAAATGCAGTTTTACAAATTCTAGAAACGTGGCTGTCAAAGGAAAGATTGCTATCAAATAGCACACCTAGATTCCTAACTGATGACGAAGAATTTACAGAGCAGCCATCAAGTGTTAGACAGTGTTTTTAAGTTATTACATGTGGGGGTTTTAGGTCCGATAATTAACACTTCTGTTTTTTTCAGAATTTAGCAGTAAGAAATTACTCTTTATCCAGTTTTTTATATCGACTATGCATTCCGTTAGTTTCTCAATTTGGTGTGTTTCACCGGGCCGCAAAGAAATATAGAGCTGAGTATCATCAGCATAACAGTGAAAGCTAACACCGTGTTTCCTGATGATATTACCCAAGGGTAACATGTAAAGCGTGAAAAGTAACGGCCCTAGTACTGAGCCTTGAGGTACTCCATACTGCACTTGTGATCGATATGATACCTCTTCATTCACTGCTATGAATTGATGGTGGTCAGACAAGTACCATACAGATAACATTTGAACCATGCTAATGCACTTCCACTAATGCCAACAAAGTTTTCTAATCTATTCAAAAGAATGTTGTGGTCGATAGTGTCGAACGCAGCGCTAAGATCCAGTAGCACTAATAGAGAGATACAGCCACGATCAGATGATAAGAGCAGGTCATTTGTAACTCTAAAGAGAGCAGTCTCAGTACTATGAAACGGTCTAAATCCTGACTGGAAATCCTCACAGATACCATTTTTCTCTAAGAAGGAATATAATTGTGAGGATACTACCTTTTCTAGTATCTTTGACAGAAAAGGGAGATTCGAGATCAGTCTGTAATTAACTAGATCTTTGGGGTCAAGTTGTGTTTTTTTTAATGAGAGGCTTAATAACAGCCAATTTGATGGTTTTGGGGACATATCCTAATGACAGTGACGAATTAATAATAGCCAAAAGAGGATCTATGACTTCTGGAAGCACCTCTTTTAGTAGTTTAGATGGAATAGGTTCTAACATACATGTTGTTGGTTTAGATGATTTAACAAGTTTAAACAATTCTTCCTCTCCTATAGTAGAGAATGAGTGGAATTGTTCCTCAGGGGATCTATAGTGCACTATCTGATGCGATACTGTAGCTGACGGCTGCATGGTTACAATTTTATCTCTTATAGTATCGATCTTGGAAGTAAAATAGTTCATAAAGTCATTACTGCTGTGCTGTTGGGAAATGTCAACACCTGCTGATGATTTATTTTTTGTTAATTTAGCCACTGTATTGAATAAATACCTGGGGTTATGTTTGTTTTCTTCTAAAAGAGACGAAAAGTAATCAGATTTAGCAGTTTTTAATGCTTTTCTGTAGGATAGGGTACTTTCCCACCAAGCAATACGAAATACCTCTAGTTTTGTTTTCCTCCAGCTACGCTCCATTTTCCGGGCTGTTCTCTTTAGGGCATGAGTGTGCTCATTATAGCACAGTGTTGGACTCTTTTCCTTAATCTTCCTTAAGTGTAAAGGATTATATACATTTTTTATTTGTTGAACATCAATTAAATTGTTACTCTTAAATTGGTTTGGACGTTTTTTGTGTTTTCTAGTTCGGGGAACAGACACAGTCTCTATAGTGTGACATCTAGGTGAAAGAGTCTCTATGTGCTGAGAATTAACTGACTTCTGTGACGGGAGGCGGCTAGCAGACGGTCGGTTTAGCCATTCTGTCTGCTTCCTGACCTGGGCCCCAGTTAGTCAAGTATGAACTCTAAGATTATGTGCCATATTTCTAGAGAGAAGAGCGGCACCACCCCAGGAGGGATGAGGACCATCTCTTTTCAACAGGTCAGGTCTGCCCCAAAAACTCGTCCAATTGTCTATAAAACCTATGTTATTCTGTGGGCACCACTTAGACATCCAGCCATTGAGTGAGGACAGTCTGCTATGAATCTCATCACCCCGGTAAGCAGGGAGGGGACCAGAGCATATTACAGTGTCTGACATCATATTTGCAAGTTCACACACCTCTTTAACATTATTTTTAGTGATCTCCGACTGGCAAAGATCGAACATCATTAGCGCTGACGTGAATAACAATCTTACTGAATTTACGTTTAGCATTAGCCAGCACTTTTAAATTTGCCAAGATGTCAGGCGCTCTGGCTCCATGTAAACATTGGACTATGGTGGCTGGTGTCTCTATTTTCACGTTCCGTACAATAGAATCGCCAATAACTAGAGCACTTTCATCAAGTTTCTCAGTGGGTGCATCACTGAGTGGGGAGAACCTGTTTGATGTTTTGATCGGAACGGAAGAGCGGTGTTTTGACCCGCGACTATGCCGCCTCACAGTCACCCAGTTGCCCAGCAAAGATAAAAGACTTTTCAAAATGAAAACAAAAATAAAAATTTAACTAAACTGGATGTTGCTGACAGGTTTTAAATGTTTTTTTGTTTTTTTTTTCCACAAGAATGTCAACATGTTCACTTTCTCTGGTTTAAGAAGTGGTCATTTACTTTAACTTGAAAACCAAATCCTCCGTTGCGCTCCGTCCGCTGCGTGCACCTTCGTGCTCATGCTGACGCTGCGAGTAAAGGCTGAAGGCTGATTTATACTCAACGCGTCCGCAAGTTCTACAAAACCAGGCTCTACACCCGAAGCTGAAAGCGCCTCTCTCCACGTTATCAGTGAATTCTGACTCCTGCTACAATGTGCCGCGGCTCGGCTGCACGCGCTGTATGGAGCAGGAGCTTTGGAGCAGTGCAGACTGTGCACTAGCACAAACGCGACCACGTCAAATTTTAACTCGCACATTCTCAAAAAACGGTCGCAGTCTAGAGCCCTGACAGGAGAGACTTGGTGTTGTTTCCAAACAAAAGGAAATGTATCAGTATCGGCCAAAAGGAGTTGAAAAATATCGGCATATCGGAAATCGGCAAAAATCCAATATCGTGCATCCCTAATCTATCTATTTATCTGTCTGTCTGTCTGTCTATCGTTCTATCTATCGTTATGTCGTTCCATCTATCGTTCCATCTATCATTCTATCTGTCGTTCTATCTATCTATTCTATTTATCGTTTTATCATTCTATCTATCTATCTATCTATCTATCTATCTATCTATCTATCTGTTCTGTCTGTTGTTCTGTCGTTCTTATGGTTTTTTTCTATCAGTTTGTCTGTCTGTTGTTACTATTCTGTCATTCTGATGTTCTATCTGTGATCTGTCATTCTGTCTGTCAGTCTGTCACTCTACCATTCTAACATTCTGATGTTAATGTGTTCTTATTTTATTATTCTATTGATTGTTCTATTGCTTTATCTGTCTCTCTATCATTCTATCTGTCATTCTTTCTGTCATTATCTGTGTTGATTTGTCATTCTATCATTATAGCGTCCTGTCGTTCTATCTGTCATTCTATCTGTCATTTTTTTTCTAGCGTTCTTTTGATTTTTTTTGTCTTTTTTGGTCTATGAATCTGTATGTCTGTTGTTCTATCATTCTATATGATGTTCTATCTATCGTTCTGTTGTTTTTCATTCTATTGTTCTATCAATTGTTCTATCTGTCGGTCCATTCATCCATCCATTCATATTGTAATTACTTATTATTACTATTATTTATCTTTAAGTTTTCTGAGTTTGTCAAACAATAAAAAATGGCAAATAATCAATATACAGTATTTTCTTTCAGTATTTTTCTTTTTCTTTCTTTTTCTTTTTCTTTATGCTATTACATTTATGCATTTTGTTGCAATCTGAATGGCTGAAACCAATAACAGATTAAGTAGAATACTAATAAATATCAGTAAAAATATTGATCATATTGATTATCTCTAGCAGTAATACACATTGGCAAGCCGCATGATTAGAGGTGTAAACTGACATGAATGATTGTTCAAAACTCAAACCCCAAGTATATGCTACAGAAACAGGGATGCTTGCCTTAGCAAACACTGCTAATTAGCAAAACAGACACTCCTGACAGACACAACTGACAGACACAACTGTTATTGTATTTCTAATTGCAGCAAATTGATTCCGGGTGCCTTGGATTGGTCCAGAGTTTGATGCATGTGGTTTGCCTTGAGAACACAAACTCTGTGGAGTTTCTCTCAGGATACAGGATGGGTTGAACCTCTTGAAAGCTTTACACAAACACTCGAAACCATGAGAAATTCCTTAATCACGCAAAACTGTGCAGAAATATAACAAAACTGAGTGATGGTCAGACGTCAGAAGGGAAATTGTAGCGAGAGTGCAGAGTTTATCTGTATGAGCAGCTTTGATCCACTGAACTCACGGATAAGAGCCATATGACCGAATCCCTCACAGTAATCCAGAAAAAGTTCAGCAATCAAAAAATTAAGTTTTGAAAAGCACACGAACAGCTGGCAAAATCAGCTGCGGGGCTCATGAAACAATAACAATAACCATTTTCATCCCATTATGTTTTTATTTTGAAATGTTGCTGCTGCTCTGTTTTCCTTCTCGCCTGCTGTTAAAAAACATTTGTTTTACCCGAGAGAAACGCACTCTGCCGTCCTCTTCACACATCTATCTTATAAAATCGAAGCATTTATCAAATGAACACACATGTACACATTTGACTGATGTGTGCAGAGCATGTTTACATGTTCACGGAAATGAGCTTTTTGTCCTGCTTGACCGCAGACAGAATGATGGATCATTTTTTTGCATTCATGGAAGGTCATTATGAGCTGTTCTGGTGTGTTGCCAGTATTGGAGACAGTCTATATGATTACAGACCTGTTTCTATTTGGAGAAAGATGTTCGGGGTGTTGTGTGATGTGGTGTACTCCAGATTTTTTTCTCATGTATCCAGCTGTTGTTTCTTAATCCACTACATTCATGTATACAAACATATCTACAGGGCTTTAAGATGACACATTTTCTGAACCAAAGAAGGATGTATTATTCATATCGCCTCTATCAACTGAGTAACCTACATGAGAAGTGAAGATGACAATTTACAGGGTCACAAAAGTGTGTGATCTGCTTCAGGACTGAAATAGGCCAAGCTGACGATTTTAATTCATTGCATGACAGGGAAAGAGAGGAATCAACAAAATCACTTTCTCTGCCTGTCACAGTCTGTTACGTAAACTCTTGCAATATCAGTGATCTTTGCTCCTTTAACTTGATTATTTCTGGTTGTCTGCACTTTGGGGCTTAGGACTCATCATGTGGGAGTTTTATTGGTTTCTAGGAATCTTTACGTGTAAAGACATTGATTTCACTATTGATTTGTGTTCGTACCCTTTAGTCTGTATATTTTTTACTTTATGTTGACATATCATGTATACTTGTAACAATGTGTACTATACAAACATTTGTTTTTGATCAATTATCAAGCCCATTTATAGAACTGCTATGAACAGTCCAACTAATATTTGATTGATGCTATAATTGAATCCTGCTTTAATTTTGTGATTTTGTTTGTTTGCTTTGACATGCTCAATGGAAAAATAAGAATTTTAATGAAAAATATGTTGGTTTCTTTGAAAAATAAATATATAAACAAACAAACACTTTTATACAGTTTTTAGCAAAGATTTTGATTTGCACAAAGATGAATTGCTGACAGCAGGAAGTAATCATATGTTTTTAAAAATATTTAATGTAAATATAAGTAAAAATGATAAATAATAGTATTTTTATATTAGAATATTAATTTACAGTATGTATGTATACAGCGTGTGTGTGTCTGTGTGTGTGTATATATATATATATATATATATATACATACATACATACATACATACATACATAAATACATACATGCACTAATATTCTAATATAAAAATACTAATATTTAGAATATATGTGTATGTTCTATACATATATAAAATATGTATTTTTTAATTTATATATTTTTAATATGTGACCCTGGACCACAAAAGCAGTCTTAAGTCACTGGGGTATATTTGTAGCAATAGCCAAAAATACATTGAATGGGTCAAAATTATCGATTTTTCTTTTATGCCAAAAATCATTAGGATATTAAGTAAAGATCATGTTCCAAGAAAGATATTTTGTAAATCTCCTACTGTAAATATATCAAAACTTAATTTTTGATTAGTAATATGCATTGCTAAGAACTTCATTTTGACAACTTTAAAGGCGATTTTCTCAATATTTTGATTTTTTTTGCACCCTCAGATTCCAGATTTTTAAATAGTTGTATCTCGGCCAAATATTGTCCGATCCTAACAAACCATACATCAACGAAAGCTTAATTATTCAGCTTTCAGATGATGTATAAATCTCAATTTCAAAAAATTGACCCTTATGACTGGTTTTGTGGTCCAGGGTCACATATATGCTTTATATTTTTATATATGAAATATTGTAGTATTTTCCATACTGCTTCCTGCTTTTTATTCTTTTCAAAAATTATAATAATAAAAGATTTTTAAGAATTTTAACCTATAATTGGACCTTTTTTTGACTTTTTTACAATCTCATGTAACCTTGACATTTTTGACTTTTTGACACACCAAATTTATTCATAATGATAAAATAAATGTTCATAATAGAAGAGGCATAGGTCATCATGTGTACAAACTGCTTTTTTAATGTTTTTTTTAATACATCTGGACACAAAATGAGTGCCACGTCATTGACCCTTTGACATCTAAATACATCATGCGTCATGTGCTGTATTTAATGTGGATCCTGGTTGTTGAGTGTGCTCCAAGTGTGTAACTGTCCGTCTTTTCTCTTTCACAGCTCTGTATTCCATCATTCTGTTCTGCGTTTTCCTTTGGATCCCCTTTGTATATTTCTACTACGAGGAGAAAGATGAAGACAACAGCAACAAGTGCTTGGTAAATCTCACCCACCTTCTTGTTTATCTAGCACACCCATGCGTTCTGAAACAGACTGCCTTTTCAGCCTTACAGGGATAATTCACACGCACAGTGAAAAACTAGGTGGGAAAAGATCTACGTTAAGCTATTTGTACACAGTAAATAGTGTTACTATGCTAGTATGTAAAGCAAGGCTTGCTGTCTGCGGTTAGAAAAGTTAGCATTAATCATATCAACAGAAATGCCCTTGAGGTATTGCTAAGTGATATTTGCCTGATTACAGTTATGGCAGTTCATTTATAATAACCCAGTGAGTTCACCTAGACTCCATCTGCAAGAGATTTGACTGCATTGAGGTAATAAAGTGACGAAAAACACATCCTACTCGCTATATTGCTGCACACTTCAAATGTCAAATATTTCTCTCTAAGGATGCCACAGTGATGTGCAAAATTGCATGCTGAGGAGCTTCCTCCATCTTGTAGAAGTTATTTAGATCTCTTCCCAAACTTTCCACTCCTTCTTCTCCTTTCAAACACTCAGAAGTGGCTTCGTTCCAGAACTATTGAGTCTTATATGTAGGCAGCATTTTCAAAGCATCGTAGGTACTGTCCTGAAAGGGAGGCAGGATTATGCTGCCTTCTGTTTTTGGCCCAATTTTAACCAGGATTGCATATATCCCTCATGGATAATGCAAACCTATAATGCATTGTGACATGCTTCAGGGAAAAAAAATCCATCCAAAATAATGGTCATATTTTATTTTATTTTATTTTATTTGAGTATTTTATTTTATTTGAGAATTTTATTTTGTTTCATTTTATTGTTTCACTTTTGATTTGTGTTCTTTCCTTTTAGTGTATATTTTCATTTCATTTTACACATCATGTATAATTCTACCAGTGTGTATTATACTTTTTTTCTTTTTTTTTGCCATTTATAGAACTGCTATTAAACAATCCAATTAATATTTGCTTGAATTGATTCTTGCTATAATTGAATCCCACATTCATTTTGTGATTCCATTTGGTTGCCTTTGACATGCTCAATGGAAAAACAAGTTTTTAATTTAAAAATCTATTTGATATGTATCTAATTACAAATTTAATCTATACTTTTTATCTACATTCATGTTTTATTATATTATATTATATTATATTAAATTAATAGTAATGTATTATGCATTTAATTTTATATTTAAATATAATAAATATATTTATATTTTAAATGTAAAAAAATAGTTGTGTAATTAAACGTACTGTTTTACCCTATTATTTATTTATGTATTTATTTATTTATTTTTTACATGTTTTTTGTGTATGTTTTATTTTACTGTGTTAATTACATTTATTTGAGTATCACATTGTTAGTTTAGAAAAACACTAATGCCAAACTACTGAACTCAATTGTTAGTTGAGTCTCTCATGCGCTTCATGTTATCACTTTGTAAGATGCACAAAGTTGCTCATTTAATGCAGAATTTTCTAAATCGGTCACTTGTAAGGTTCCATTTTAGTTAGGACACTGCATTAGCTCAGGTTTTGGAACAAAGCCACAATGTCTGCATCAGAGAATGAACTAGGGACACTGTGTTCCTGACTGTTAAGTGCTGCAAATATGTAATTATACTCCAGCCCAAAGCCCCTCTCTACATGAAGCGTAATTTATCTCGAATTGATGACTTGATGAATACAGTTTGATAAACCTGTTTTTTATTCTCTCATTACAGCAAGTGAAAAATGCACTGAAGTACACAACAGGATTTGTGATTGTGTGTTCAGCGCTGCTTTTGATTGGGTAAGTGTGATTTGTGGGATTATAGTATTCTGTGTGTGTGTCTATGTGTGTGTGGAGCGGTCGATGTAAGCTTTATTATATCATTCACTCGTCATTTTCAACCTCCATTGGGGGTACAGCAGGTGTGTGAGAATGCTGGGAAATTGTTGGACAGAATTCTGATAATAACCAGTGTTTGATGATTTTTGTACTAAGATTACCTTTGTGGAATTGGAGAACAAACTCCAATTCCACAAAGGTAACAAACTGTAGCTATAATCTGAGTAGCCATTATTAGTTTAATAGAGCAATATCTCTACTGGGGGCACATCGAATGCTGATAATATGACATTTCTGGGGAATTTCTGCATAATTTGGAAAACAAAGGGCTCTAGCCAAATCATGTATGATTGTTGATAAACTTAGATTGGCACCAGTAATTTGAACAATTTTGGATCAGTGTGTTCTGCTAACAGACAAAAATCAATATGTTCCACTATGAAAGTATATAAGATATACACAGTTTATTTCTGGAGAGCCAGAGAGTTCAAAAACTACTGGAGGACATCAAATTAATGTTAACATAAACTCAAAATTGAGCCTATTTTATGCTTGTTCCTGATCTTATTGTGTATGATTCCTGAGTGTGGGTTATTCCAAATATAAATATTGGCCTTTGTGGTCTTTTCATGCTCTGCTTCTTAACTATCTCCATTCTGGTACACTGCATTCATGCATGCATGTTTGTATTTATTTATTTATTTAAATTCAGCAAGGATGCATTATATTGATCAAAAGTGTCACAAAAGATTTCTATTTCAAATAAATGCTGTTCTTTTGAAATTTCTTTTCATCGAAGAAATAAAAAAAAAAATTAATAAATAAAAATAAATCAATAAATTATATAAGAAATGTGACACCAAGACTGGAGTTATAGCTGATGAAAATTTGCCTTTGCCATCACAGGAAACCGTTCTTTTTACATTTGATTCTTGATAGATGCCTTGATGTTTTTTCTCATTTGATATCCTTTAGTTTGTAAGATTACAGATGTAGAATAGAAGCAAAATTTTATGCTGACAGGAGTAATAATTTATAGTTAATAAGCAATTAACATTGGAATAAAGACTGTAGTGGGTATCACTTTGAAATACCATGTCTTAGATCGTTTTTGCACAACACATGAACTAGAGGTGGTGCTGTAAATAACAAACTCCAAAGGCAAAGTCAAATTATCTGGCATCTCTAAACCGGCAATTTTCAAGACTTTGAAGGGTATTTTTTTTGTCAAGCCGTGTAACAATTGTGAACTGAACTAAACACCAACATGAAGTCTAAATGTGTACAGATCCATAGCATGGCTTTGTCCCGTTTAACCTCGAGTTTATACTTTTTGTTCTCAGCAGTGCTCATGCAGCATAAGCATAATGGATTTTCTTTGCCGCTGCAAGAATAACACGTCTGCTCACCAGGTCATATAATTTAATGTGCTCTCAACCATTAAATAGTGTTCCTGTGGGGCAGGATACCTTCTTCACACCTTCATGTCGTATAGACCCAGTGGGATGGGTTACTTTGATCGCAGAATGGGAAGAGGGACATGCCGTGGACCAAATTTAAAAGTGAGGATGGCACTTCGGACAGAAGCAATTTGGTGTTCATTTTACCTTTTGAACCAGTGCAGTGTTTTACCGAGAGTATTGTGTCTCAGGGTTCCTGATGTGGGAGGACATGATGGCTTTTTCCATCGTTTTTTTTTTCTCTCAGGGTGAGACGCAGAGTCCCTGTGTTTGTGATTGTTCATTTGGAGAGTGACTTCTTTTTGTTTGCCTGTTTTGATTGGTCTGCGCTAAGGATGGGACTTATAAATGGAGAGCTGACCCTACCCAGCCTCTGTAGTCCCATTCAATCTCTTGTACCCGTCGAAATGTCTCGAGAGCTCTAAGTGCACTCTATCAATGCCGTACTTGGTCTAAGCTCCAGACACATGGGCCCTGTCCCAAATGGATGTCTTCATGTGGACCTGCATTCACGTGGCCTTCTCTAGTGCGTTTCTGTGAAGTCCACGAGACCGTAAAGTGTCCCATTTGTCATTTTAGGTTTCAAAAGGGTGCTCATGAGGACATCCGAGACAGATCCTTAGTCAACAGATCGTATTTGGGCTATTAGCCTGCAATTAGCCACCAATCGTTGCTTACAAATTAGGCCGTGTGCTTTTAATTTAGTGTCTAATGCAGTATCATTCAAATGGTGGAGTGAAAGTTAACTATATACAGTGAGTTTGGCTGATATAGGATTTTGGACCTCAATTGATGACGGCAAACGACAGAGAAAGTGGACGCAAAGGTCAGATACGTGTCAAGTCTTTGAGCTTGTGTACCTTTGCATAAACCCTCACGGAGTCCTTGGGCGATTTATGAAACCTCATTCTGCTGTACGTACAGTTTACAACGTAATTTACTGACACCCCTAAAAGATGACATTTTCATGCACGATGCAGCTTTTCTGAAGTGACATGTCAATTGAACTCGCTCAGATTATGCCAGTGATGCTGAATGATGTGGCTGCATTTAAAATGAAAGTGACCCTGTTTTGCGGCCATTTGCATGTGTTGCGATTTGAATGCGGCCCTTTTAGCTTCTGAAGTTGCTGATTGGATGTTAACAGTAGGTATTATACATATATTTTAGGGCTGCATGATTATTTGGTCATATATTATGACATTTAACATTCTATATTGTTGCTTAGATTATCAGTGGTATTTTATAATATAAACATAAAGTTGAACATGCAGTTTATTATTATTAATACTAAAATGTGGTATAAGTACCTCAATAATAATAATAATAGTAATAATAACAACAACAATAATAATAATAATAATAATAATAATAAACAGCATATGCTCACTTTATTATGTTATGTTTATATTATTTTGATTTGCTGAGCAGCCCTAATGATTTTTTTTTTTTAATTTAGTAGTGACAGACATTTAATAGTCATTCAATTTTTCCAAATTTATGTTCTTATGCTGTGTTACACCATTAAAAAAGTGACTAATTGTGTTAGTTATTTTTTATGAAATGTAATGCATTACGTTACTTTTGCATTACTTTTTGTCACCTGAGCTGGGCTTACTTATTAATTTCTTGCTTATTAATTTTTGGGCAACTGTAAAGGCTCTTTAATACTAAAAGTGAAATTAATAAGCCTCAGGCTGAACGAAGTGCCTCTGCCTTTGATTCTCACTCCCAATTTCTCTTAACATGGGGACAGGAGAGGTGTCAGTGAATAAATGGAAAACAAAGTAACTTGCATTACTTATATGAAAAAGTAAAGATATTTTATTGTAAATTTAAAAGTAATGCGTTACTTTACTAGTTACTTGAAAAAGTAGTCTGATTGCATAACTCTCATTACTTGTAATGTGTTACCCCCAATACTGTATGTAAGTTATAATTGCTGGACATACAAATTATAGAGTTGACACAGAGTAAAACTGAACCTTATGGTTAAAACATGGGATTTTTTTTCAGACCAGCTGTAGCCTGAGGTATTTGCTTATGCAACCTCACCTTGTGAGTGATGTTCTCCTCATTGGAGATGACTGGCTTTCTTGGTGTTGCAGATATTTACTCAGAATGTGAGCATACTGTATCCTCAGTTGCTTTTAAAGCTTGCGGCGATACATCACATGAGCTGTATACAAGGATCTCTACATGATAGTTCACAGTAAACACACTCATGCCACCAGTCACAAACATACATATATACCAGACAACAATTTACCTTTTGGGTAAAGGTGCTCCACTTAAAGTTGTATAATACATTTTGAAGAAATGTTTTAAAATGATGTATACTCACATAAGATAAAGATTCCTACTTTTTCAGTGGCCTAGAAAAAGTTTTATTCAACGTTAAGTCGGTCATCCCTTATGGAGGCTGCCATGTTAATATGAATGTTACTCCAGATACATTAATCTACTAATAAAATGATATACCTTTAAATTTTATTAAACTAATATATATATATATATATATATATATATATATATATATATATATATATATATATATATAATCTTTTTAACACTAGACATTAAATATATTTCTATGTAATTTATATAATATATTGTATAGCAGAACTTTGAAATGAATTATCATGATGCTTTGCTTTCAAAAAAAAAAAAGTATTTTATTGATATTTTGAAATGTAACTTTCATTGGATGTGCCCCCACAACTCTTAAGCTGACCAATAAAAACAGAAGTTTAGGAACTAAAATATATTTGAATTCATATATTCATGTGTTCATATATTTGCTTTTTAAAATTGCATATTATGCTATTGTAAGCTGATCAATTTATAATGTTATTAGAATGATATTAGAAAGATTTTTGAAGGATCATGTGATGCTGAAGACTGATCTAATGGCTGCTGAAAATTCAGATTTGCCTTCACAGGAGTAAATTACATATTAAAATAGAGAACAATTATTTTAAATTGTAATAATATTTTACAATAAAACTGTGTTACTGTATTTTTGATCAAATAAATGCAGCCTAGGTGAGCATATATAAAAAAAAAAAAAAAAAAAATCCCCCCACAATTTGTATTCTTACCAGTCCCAAACTTTTAAACAGTAGTAAATAAATGATGACATTATGATTGAGAAATATGAACTTCTGTTTCAGGACATTTGTTCCGTTGCAATCTCCGCCAAACCAGAACTCCACTCAATGGGAGAAGGTGCAGTATCTGTTCGAGGAGCTGGGCAGCAGCCGTAAGTACCATAAAGGCCTCTTTAAGTGAAATTGCAGCTCAGTTTTACTGACACTTGCAAAGAAAACTGCAAAAAGAGCTTTGTTGAAGCCTTCCGTGGCCACAACACTAAAACGACAGGTGCTTTTTAGAAAGCGACGGATGCTGCCGAGCCACGAGTAGAGGTGATGTGTGGGTTTGGCAGCCCTGACATTTAGCCTCGTCAATGTCAACAGACCTCATTGTGCTACCTAAATTTGCTGTCTTGGAAAAAAAGAAAAGACCTGGCTGCTTTTGACATGTCAATCAAGTCTTCCATTTGAAGCAGGAGTGGCAGGCCCATGTTTGCACCTGCACTTATATATATGTGATTCAGTGTGGCCTTGAACATCCACCTCTTTTTCTCAGTCTCCATTAATGCAGACAGCAGTCCAGGGTTATAAAATAAACTTCTAATTTGCTGCTTATTAATAGTTAGTAAGGTAATTGTTAAGTTTAGGTATTGGGTAAGATAATGCCATGCTAATAAGAAACTAGTTAATAGTGAGAATTGGTCCCTATACTAAAGTGTTGCCAAATTTTTTGTTATTTTAAAAATAAATGAAATAAACTGAAATTTTGGCTAGTTATCAATGCAACGTTTATTATTTTCATGAACTTCAAGTACTAAAATAACTCAAACTAAAACGGAACGAAAACTAAAAATGAAGAAAAACAATAAACAGGCATATCTTAAAAAAAAATACAAAAATGACTAAAACTTTGACTAAAATTAAATGAAACAGACAATATAATAATAAAATATTTCAAAATAATAATAAATACCCCTAATTGATTTTATTCTCTTATGTTGTATTTATGTTGAAATTTAAATTTTGCAAGAAAAAAAATCCACTAAAGTACACTAAAATATGAAAATGCCTGAGGTGTTCACTCTGCCGAGGACAAAGGATCATCTCTTTTCTATATTTTTTTTTTTTAGCATCTTTTTTCTCTATAGTTAAGGGACTGGTTGAGCAAAAGAAAAAGAGTCTGTGGACAGGAAGCTCCTATGTTACAATGTCCATGTTTGAGTATTTTTGTGTCAGTGTTCTCTAGAGCCTTTCTTATCACATTCTGAAGGCTCATTTGAAGGTCACATAACAAGTCACATGTCTTTTTTCCTTCCAGTACAAGTAATTTTTTTGTGCCACGGTTTGTTTTGCTCTGAGAAAGCAAGTGTAATTTGCCAACACCATGGTGTTCCTTTAGAAAAGTTCCCTTGTTAGGTTGGGTCGTGACTTTTGCTTCACTCTCCCTTGAAGACCCTCAAGTTGGCAGGAATGGAGCCACTGAAGAACCCAACCTAATCCAATAATAGCCTGGAGTAAGTCTGTGACTCTTTGAGACAGTGCCTGATTCCTGTGAGGGGGTCTTAGAGCTGTCATTGCCCGTTCCCAGCAGCCCTGGCCTAATGAATGGAAATCAAGCAAAAAGTCTAGGTGGAAGGAACATCAGAAAAAGGGCTCTTTTGAAACAGCCTTGTTTGTCAAAATCTGCAGCAGAGCTTGAGGTTGACAGTCATGGTACCCTGCTCCTCATTTCCACTCCACGTGTAAATTTAATAACCAGACCCTGTGTGCTATATAAGCAGGGTTATCATGTCCCTGAGAAGCCTCGTCTGCCGAAGGAGCACCTTGACCCAAGCGGCAAGGCAAGCTGACGAACTCCACCCATGGTTGTCCATTACCGATTCCACAGATATGCATCGGTTCAGTTGCCGGTTCCCCCATGTGAAACAGACATAAAACATAAACTGAATGCAATACCCGATTCCCCATTAGCGGGTAAGACTGAGGCGAGAGGGCGAGGGAGCATGCAGAAGGGTAGACAGCCAGAGATCTGATCTTATCACAGACATAGGCTTGAAAAAAATTCTCCTCTTAATTATGCAGCGGAGGCCCGGACCCAGAATCCACTCAGACAGCTCTTGTTCTCTGATTTACCTTCCCGCTGAGCTGAATGTGTTTCAGTGAGAGTCACGTTTCAAATTGGAGTTAGAGTGACGTAGTGTGACGAGGAGGCATCGGCTGCGCTGAATCTAATTTGGATTTGATGACATAATTTTGCATTCATAGCGCTAGTCTGTAATGAGCCAGAATAGTGAAGAAAAAATTGTAGTATCATAAGGTGGTTGCAAGGTGTTAGATCTGTTTTAGGGGTATGGAAAATGACTGATTTTTAGGAAATCTCAAAATGAATATCCATTTTTAATACTGTACATTAAACGTTGTGATGCCTGAATTCACTTGTAGCATTTAAATGATTTATTTTTAATTTTTAATGTTTTTTTTTTCTTTTTTTTTCTAACACTAAATTGTAGAGAATTTTAATATTAACTTTTTATCCTTTATTGGCATGAATATAAAAATGAATATAAAACATGAATATAAAAATTGTAATTTTAGATTTCTTTTGCAGTCATATAATGCTTATTTGACTGTAAGGTAATCTTTAAAAACATTTAATATTATTTTAGCAAATCTCAAAATGAATATCCATTTTTCATATTGTACATCATAACATTGTGATGCCTGAATTCACTTGTAGCTTTTATATTAGTGATTTTAATTTATAATTTTTTATTTAGACTAAATTGTATATAATTTTAGTATCATCTTTTATTCTTTATTGGCTATAACATTAATATAATTATTTTACATTAGTCATCTAATGTTTATTTTGCATTTTTATTCTTTAAAAACACTAGTAGTTTAATAATATTGTTTAGCAAATCTCAAAATGAATAGCAATTTTTTTTCATTCTGTAAATGATTGATTTTAGGTTTAGTTTATTCTTTATTGGCTATAACATGATTGGATTGGATTACCAGTCATATAGCATTTATGTTACGTTAATCTTTGAAAACAAATATTGTTAAAAATATCTTTAGCAAATCTCAAAATGAAAATAGATTTTTTTTTCTATATATTTTGTATTACAATCTGATACCTTGTAGCATTTAAAATATCATTGTTTTATTTTTTATTTTTTTGTTTATTTAGATTTTTAATGTTGTCTATTTATTGGATAATAAAACAAAAATATATTTTTTGATATTAGTCAGAACTGTAATATTGGTGCCTTGTTTCTTTTCTATGTCTGTGCATTATATATAGGCCTAGCATATGGCTATGCTCATAGGTTTTTTATAAAAACGC